>CM032446.1:189808506-189817321 GCA_019049505.1 Pachyrhynchus sulphureomaculatus
TATATATACATATACATATACATATGTTGGGAAAGCAACTAAAGGCGAATCGAAAGATGCGCACTTCAGAAGTTCCCAAAGTGTTCTTTGTATCTGCCAGACCATTCCAAGACGCATTTCGCCCTTCTTTGCCTTCGAGCACGCATCTATGCCTTCGAGCGGGAAGTTCCAGAAGTTTTCTGCAATTAAGTGCCAGACTTTAAATAAATCACCGACAGAGTGCAGTATAAGCATCTATTTTGTCGTATATATATTTATATGTATATATACATATATATATATATATATATATATATATATATATATATATATATGTATATATGTATATATATATATATATATATATATATATATATATATATATGTGTATATATATATATATATTATATATACATATATATATATATATATATATATATATATATATATATATATATATATATATTATATATATGTATATATATGTATATATATGTATATATATGTATATATATGTATATATATGTATATATATGTATATATATATATATATATATATATATATATATATATATATATATATATATATATATGTATATACATATATATATATATATATATATATATATATATATATATATATATATATATGTATATATATATATATGTATATACATATATATATATATACATATATATATATATATATCATAAGTATTGTCAGTGCGTTCAGCGCGCTCGTAGAAACACACATCATAGAACCTAAAATGTAGGAGAGTGTGTGTGTTTAAGTAAAATTTTACAGGAATTTTTAGGGATTTTTAAGTTGGCTAAACAATTGACATTCCAATTATGAATTTACTATTTTATGGTATACGCTTTTTGAATATTTCGATGCTTTTTTTTCTCGTAACTGTAGGCAATTTTATATACACTTTGCAAATATTAACAAAATTGGCCTAATATTATAAAAAAATACGTCGGGTATTTCTGATTGGGTGAAATTGAGCATAAAAAATTTTGTAGATCGATTTGCTGATGAATAATTGGCAAATCGTACGAATTCAATGTGACCAGAGAGAATTGCGGTTGTGAAGACAAGAAAGATTAAATTCATTAAAACCTCGGCAGTTATCTCAGGATTTTGTCCCTCTCTAATTTTAAGTAATAATACTAACAGAGGCAGGATTAAATCGAATTGGTATTAAGGAGAGTTTTGTAGCTTGTCCATACAGGTTTCGGATCCCAAGAATTTTGAGATGTAGTAGGGTAGCAAAATACAAATTTAAATCTACAATAAAGAATTTATAGTTTTCGGGACATTACCCTGAGAAGTTTTTGTAATCACTGCTATTAGTTACTAGGGAATAATTTTGAGAAGAGAGAAAGAGAAGAGTTTTGCTTAATATTTAATTGGTTATTTTTACCTAAAAATGTAATTCTTCCTGACGATGACCCTGTTAATTAACAATAATGTTTTTTGTGACCAGTTACTTATCAGCTATAGTTTGTGATACATTTTATAAAGATGTGTGTCGTAATTTACGACTTAATCACTGCTGATAAGTATATGAAAAGCTAATAAAGAAGTAAGCACCACTGACTGTTAACTATGATTCGTGTCAGTGAGGCGTATTTTTAAAAATTACGATAAAGTTAAAAGCCTACCTACTGATATTGATTCCAAGATTTCTAGTTTTGACGTTGATTTAGCACACATAAAAACTAATACTTTGAAAGAAGTAATTTTTTTTAAATTACTGAAGATTACCAACCAAAAATATGGTTTTTAGTTTTTATTATGATTTGTTTACTTTTTATTATTTGCCTTTGGACTCTTGTTTCCTTATCTATTCATTTTTGAAACATTTTTACAATATTTAATGTTTTATACATAATTAAAATTTGTTATTAATTATAATGGTATTAATATTTTTTAATGCGTCATTTTTATTTTTAATTTTTTTATTTTTTACTTCAATTGCTAAAAAAAGTATTCTATTCGTAAAAAATCCCACTGCTTTGCTTCAAGTTTTAAGATTCCTAGATCACGAAAAACTTTTTCCCGTCGGTCTTTCTGTCAGTCTGTCGGTCTGTTGGCACGATAATTCTCGAACATACTGATATATCAATTTTAGACTTGGTACATGGATAACATTTGACAAGGAGAAAAAGCCTATATTTTTTGACGGTATCGCTTCAGGCCAAGGAGTGAAAGTGCTGGAGATCGATGGATTTTTAAAATGGAAGGGATTAGGGTGTGGTTGCTTCTTATATTAGGGATGTCAAAATTAGTTTTTTTTAGGGCTTTCAAGTATAATCCAGGAAGGGTACCGTGGGTTAGTGTAATCTTGCATAATTTGAATAGCGTTTTGAGATATTTCCAGGTTTTCATGTTGATTTACTAGGCACGTTTTAGGCCTATCATTGCTAGTAAAAATATGTAGGGTGTTTAATGGAGTTGCTTCCTATATATGTTATTCTAGATCTTTCTTCGGGGTTTGTGGAGCTAAGGAGTCTGAAAATTAAGTTATTTTAATGGGGGATGGGGTGAAAGAGGTGGAGAGGTTAAATATATTGTAGATATAGTTTCAATAGTATTATGGAACATTTTCAGGTTTTTGGTTGAAATAATGAACAAATTTGAAACATATTTATTTATTTGCTATGCATTAACCTATAAGAGGTGAAGAAGGGAGTTAGAAACACGATTTCGGATTTACTGTGCTTTAGGTCTCATTCAAGGTTCTTGGATTCAAGGAAACGAAACATCATATTATTTTTTGCTGTATGCAATATTAAAAAAGAGTGAGAATTATTAAATTTTGTATAGTTCCAATATCATTATAAGAACTTTGCTTTGTTTTTGGTTGGGATATTTTTCAAAAAAATTTAGCTTATAATTTATAGTAGTACTGTAAAAGGAATGAGTTAGAGGGTTAGAAGGGTGCTTGCGCATTCGGGGTGCCCCATATGTATGGAATAATGATGCCACAGCATTTATTAATCAGTGTATTAAAAAAATGTTTAATCCGGGTTGATCTGTGCTACTTCATATTGAATTTTTTGTCGTAAATCTTCTACAGTTTCAGGTTGACTTCGGTAAACTTTGGTTTTCAAATGACCCCATAAAAAAAAAATCGAGTGGCGTAAAGTCGGGACTCCTTACAGGCCATTCTACAGCACCTGTTCTGCCTATCTATCGATTAGGAAAAAAATTGCATCCAAATATCTACTAACATTGAATTCATATTGAGGAGGTGCTCCATCCTGTTGATACCACAGATTCCTGTTAGGGGTATCCAAATTATTTTCATCGGGAAAAAGACCTGTATAAGTTGGAATAACTTGCTTTTAAAGTAACTGTAAATGCCACTATCCTGTAAGATTTCTATCGATAAAAAAGGGAGCAATGATATGACGTGCACAAATCCCGGCCCACACGTTTATCTTGTGGTCTTTGAGAATGACTGTCGATTATCCAGTAGGGATTTTTAGTAGACCAGTAGCGGCGGTTATGCCTATTAACTCATCCGTTAAGACAAAATGTGGTCTCGTCAGAAAAAACAATATTACGAATTAGGTTAGGAACCTTATTGATTCGTTCCATCATGACCTCGCAAGATACAACGCGTCTATCGTAGTCGTCTTCAGATAATTCTTACAAGGGTTTATATAGATGCAATTTTTCTTCATTCAGTATACGACTTAAGGTATCTTTACTTATGTTGTGGTCTAGGCAAAGCTGACGAGTGGCTGTATGGGGATCTTCTGTAATTTCCAATAAAACATCTAACTTTTTATCATCGCTTGTTTTAAAGTTTTGGAGGTCCAGATTTAGAACGATCCTGAACATGACCTGATCGTTTTAATGTTTTGCTAACTACGGATTGGGTAATAGGTTCTCGATTCGGATATTCTGCGTTAGAAAGATCACACACCTCCTGTTGTCTTCTCCTACGATCTCCATAACCAACCATCATTAACAAAGTGATTCTTCTGTTAAATGTACCATTATGATATTACGCTCAAATTGCAGTTTCATAAAATGCAGCAATAAACGTTTTCGTCAATAAATCATTTTTTTGACGCATTAAGTCGTTACCTGACAGTAAATGTTTGATACAAGCCAGCTTAATTTTTTTTTTATTTGATCTAATCTATTATTATTTTTTTTATTTGATATCTATAGGAAGGACACAGTAACAGATAGATATATTCCTAATGATTCATTTCATTGCAAACAACACAAAATAGCCAAATTACATTTTTTAGTTCATCGTTTGGTCACTTTTCCTCTGAATAGAGTAAACTTTAATAAAGAAAGGAATCGTATTAGAAATATAACTAGAGTTAATGGTTATGACGATGACTTAGTAAATAAGCTAATAAATAGATATAAGTTTAGGTTTAATATTCAGAATTCCACCTTTTTTACACGCGAAGAAAAATAACACCAAGCATGTCTCCATACCATATAATCCGAAATATAACAAGGGACTCAATAAGGTATTTAATAAGGTAGGCCCCACCTTAGTCTATAAGTCATCAGACAATCTGAGGAATATCTTAGGAAATCCCAAAGATAAGATTCCTAATTGTGAGAAAAGTGGAATTTATGAAATTAGTTGTAATGATTGTGACAAAAAGTATATTGGGCAAACTAAAAGGTCAATTAAAACACGATTTAAAGAAAATTTAGCACACTTAAAATACAGTAGAATAGAAAAGTCTAGCATTGCCGAACATGCCCTTGAAGCTGATCATATTGTAACATTGGATAATCTAAGATTAATAAAAAATGTATCTGATAGGAGATTGTTGAACGCATACGAAAGTATGGAAATTATAAAATGTAAAAGTAGTTTAAATAAAGACAGAGGGCCTATTCTTTATAGTCCCCTCTACTGGTTACTTGACCGGAACTGATGGCCTTACCTATGCCATTAGTTCCGCCTGAGTAAATCAAGGGTTAGGCTAAGTATAAATAGGGTAGATTTGTAGTTTAGCTTTAGTCAATCATCGCTCCTGATGACGCTAACATGGTTAGCGAAACGCGCGTCGAGTGCAAAAATAAAGTGTTTGTTGTAGTAGTGTTATATACTGAGTAGTAATATTACAGGTAATATCCCCGAGAGGATAAAATTATAATATTGCTGTATCTGGAATGTGCAATTTCAAATGCTTTTTTTACTGCACTATTATAAAAACCATAACGTTTCATTTTTATGTGAAAATTTTAATCTCCGCATATCTAGAAAACAGATATCGTTGCTATGATAAAATTGTAAGGTATTTTTAGTAGAGGGTGTGCGACGTTTTTCGTCAATACATACACAACAGAGATTCTCAAATTTATATTTTAAAGCCAGCTGTATAGCGTAGTAATATTCAGAAAATATGCTCATACAGAATGCGAGGTGTTCTGAAATCCCGTATCGTTTGAAAATAATTTGAATTGAACGTATAAAAGGAAAATTTGAATATTAATTTCTATTCAAAATATCAGTCTTTTGTTACAGTTTTTTATCGATCAGTACAAAAACGGCATTAAAAAACTCTATCCTTTAAAAAAATATATTGAGTATTAGTTTAAAAATAAATTTGTCATTATCTTGCTTTTTGCTGAAAATAAACATAACGTACGATGTGTTGGTCTTAATAATATTTATATAATCAAGTGTCTTCTTCCTTCTTCTAATAATGGAAATGTCGGAATTGTATTTGCTCCATAAGTGTTGTCCTTTTATGAGTAATTTCGAATGGGACTTTTTTTGGCATAGGACACGCTGCTATACGAGCGCATGTAGCCTGTACTACTTCGAGACAATTAAAAATATTTATAGATTAAACTTCAGTCACCAATCTTTCCTTGTTGTTCCAAAAAAAACAGGTTTTGGCTGAGCTCCGGCCATCCATTCAAGCGAATAGCTCCTTTGGATAGAATCCTGCAAAATCAGGGTATGTGTGGGAGCGGAACCTCAAGCATCGATATTCTCAGATCTAAGTGGTTTTATATCAATGATCGAATTTGAGATTTTTATAGAACTAAAAAAGGTTTTTTAGCATGAAATAATATTCTTAGCTTTTGTGACGCTTTCTTTTTTATACCTAAAACAGTGTTTCTCAACCGCCCCACAAAGGGGGTGTGATTACATTAATGGGGGGGGGGGGGGCGAGCGTATCGAAAATAAATTATTATTAAAAACATTCATTAAAAAAACATTTAATATATTTTATTGAAAGGAAAGCAAAACAAAATACATTCTGACATAATAAAAAATAAAATACACACATTTACACTGATATAATACACCTATAAATAGGATTGTATTAGTACTGCACAATGTATTTACCTAATAATTAACATATCAATACTAAAATCAAAAAAACAAGTTTTAAAATTATTACTGACTCCTTTGGGCCTGTTTTGCAGGTTTTTAAAAGATCGTTTAATATTAGACATAGACACTCTGAGTTCTTTTTCTATATTTAGTTAAGGTCTATATTTTGTTTTCAAAGCAGCCACTGCAGAAAATCGGGTTTCGCAAGGGTAGGATGTTGAAAATGGTAATAGTATACGAAATGCTCTTGTTCTCTCAGTGCAGAAAACTCATCATTCACTCCTGCCAAAATTCGAAGAGTGATTTATTATTAAATTGTCTTTTGATTTCACCACTTGCCGTGAAGTCTATGAAGATTTCTTCTTCGGAAGTTGAGAGCCCTTCGGGAGTATTTTGAAATGGATTTCTAACCCACAACGTAAAGTTGTCGTCAGTAAGAAAATACTTTTTAAAATTCTTTGTCAACCTGGCTAGATGATTTTCAATGGTTACTAAAACAACTTTCACATGTTATCCCTCAGCATTGTATGTTTTAACACATTCACACACATTTCTAGGTTTATTTGCTTTACATTTCTGCACCACAATTCCAATTTTCTACAAAAAGCACTAATTTTATTACTTGTATCGAATATATGTGTATTTGTTCCTTGAAGTTGAAGATATAAGGTATTTAGTTTCTCGAATATATCGATCAAGTAGCTCAATTTCATCACAAATAAACTATCTCGAAACTTCTCGGCTTCCGATTGGTTTTCCTCTTCTAGAAAAATGGCGATTTCATTTCTTAATTCATAAACACGTTGCAAACATTTCCCACGTGATAACCAACTTGTCTCGCAATAAAATAGTAACGCTGAATATTCGGCACCCATGTCTTTACAAAGTGCAGAAAAAATTCTAGATTTTCTGTTATCATTTTAATATAATTTACTACGGTTGCAACTCTAGTGAGCACAATATTCAGAGCAGGACTCGCGATGAAAATTATGTTTGAAAATTGGGTCGCAAATACTGAAAGGTTGAGAAACGCTGACCGAAAACATAATCATGCCAAGATATTTGTTTGCAAGTTAATGTCTCTGGCATATAAAGTGTCCTAAAGCAACGATGACAGATTCTATAACGCTAACATTTTTAAAACAAGCTCAAGAAATCTATTAAGTGTTTCTTGCAATAAACGATTTTAGGAGCTACAAACAAAACGTTTTAGGCGTACCATATTGGAGACATAATAGCTAACAACCATCATGGCAAGCACGATTCAACGCCTTGAATTGATCAAGGTTAATCGCTCGAGACTTTTCCAAAATATTCTATTTATTGGTTTAAAAAATGTGTCACATAAGTTAAGAGATTTACTGTTGGTCTTTGCTTAAGAAAGATATATTAGTGGTCGTTAATAATAGTAAATTCTTTCGGATTCTTTAAAAGATGTTCCTTGTAGCCTTTTCTATAAGCTTGGGTATTATTGCTTCTTGACCATAACACTTGAAGTCGTTGATCTATTATTATGTGGTATCTAGGTACTTCCATGTATACCAAAAAAAAACAAAAAAAGTGTTCTTTTGCTATCATCAGGCATCAAATTCCGGGCCATTACTAGCCTTGTTAAGATTCATTTTATCTTTCATCTAGATATGTGATTTGCATTTAGCGGTGTTATAATAATGAGCTAGTCATATTTTTCTTAGTTGTGCCGTAAAAAGTATACCTTGTCAGTCCATTAAAAATGATGATTGGAAAATTTTGGACAAATGCATTTTAATTGAATGATAAATAAGTAATATCGCATGCTTTTTATTTTCGTTCAAAATACAAGTGGATAAATATTTGACATTAATAGTTTAATTTTTGGCTGACAAAAAATTCTCTGTAAGTAACAAAAATGTTAAATTTTTTACATTAGTAGAGTGTTAATAATGTTCTCACAACCTACAATTTGTTTTGCTTGTCATATAGTGGCTTATCATACATCTTTGCGGTAAAATTCTTTTGTTATGAATATATTTTGAATGGTGGTTAAGGCAATATTTGTGTCAGTGTCCGGCACGCGATCCTTTTTTATTGGGTTTTGATATAAATAAGGTTGATTTGTCACCTGGGACAAAAAATATATTATTTATTCAAGAAATTTTTTATTTTTAACATTATAACTTTGAGGCAATTATAGTACATATTGTTTAAAGAAAGTATAACACACATTTTTATGGATATTGAGGTTAATTTTTTTATGAAATTTGGTATGTTATTTGGATTACCAAAACTGAACGCTTGGTTTCTTTAAGTTAAAATTACACAGCCCCACAAAAAAAAAAGTGGGGTATACTTTGATGCGATATATCAGATCCGTAGTATTTTTGCCCGCTGATCACGAATCTGACGTCAGAATATCGCCATCACATCTCAATTTTTTTCTAACCTCAAAAAATAGGTAAAAATTAGTAAAAATTAAGAAAAATATACTCCTAAAAAATTGATTCAAGCTTTTT
>CM032446.1:189817421-189849921 GCA_019049505.1 Pachyrhynchus sulphureomaculatus
CGCTTTCAAACTTCTTTTCGTTGAATCGATAAAAAGGTGCCAATGACTAGCTGTATATTCGATACCATATTCTTTGACTAATCCACTAACATCATTGCAATAAATTAAATTACCAGATTTTGTAAAATACTTTTTGAATGGTTTTTCTCTTGAACGGTAATATGTTACTTTTGTCCCTGGTGCTAAACAATTTTTTCCTTTTAATCTCGATGCTAAAAGTTCAGAACCTTCTTTTGAAAGTCCTAAGCTCTACAGAGATCACTCAGGTCACCTTGGTTAAAATGTGTTTGTTCTGACATACCTTCATCTTCCGAGCCTGAAGATACATTGTAGGCTTCACTTTCACCATCTTGCGATGTATCTAATGATTGATCATGCATTTCTATATCATCAGAAACTTCAAAATGCTCTGCATTGCTATGCCTGCTGTCATCATTATCAGGTGCAGTTTCTATATATATTATGGGCAATGTTACAGATTCTACGCACGGATAAAGTTACAGAGTTTTTGTTATTACGATTATATCCTTTGAGATTCGTTAAGCAGAAATAACAATTAGACGTATGGTCTGATGGATTTCTCCATTTCATCGGTGCAGAAAATATTTGTGCCCTTGTTCCAAACAAAATATTGCGGCATTTATTACAGATGACATTCGGAGTATAAGAGTTGTTCAAGGAACTCGTGTCGATATTAAACAAACTTTTATATTTTGTTTTCAAAGTCTCAGAAAATTTAAATTTATTTTTGGGAGTATACAGCCCACAAACGATACAAAAACAGTTCACATTATTCTTACAAAATCCTTGACTTGTAGCATTAAACTCTTCAAAAGCCAAGTTTCCCACCGTTGAAAAGCTACGGTCGCTGGATGACGACGGCTGCGGGCCCGCTTTCCTACCCTGACCAACCGCCGATTCTGGGGTTCCGAGCCCCTGTCTCGTAGAAATTTTATTTGTAGTTGCCATGACGGCATGGAAGTCATAACCCAGGGACTTCGCCGGATAGTGGAACAACTCCGTTGCCCACCGTCACCGCGTGGGAGGTGCCCTGGGTGCAACTACAAGTATTAGTTCATTAGCCCACATTTATTAAATATGCATATCAAATAACTTGATGGAAATGTTAGTGGAGTTTTAAGATTGAGACAAAAACTTTCTGTATAAAATAAACCGACCTCGAAGCAAGTATAATGCTGAAATATACTAGTAGCACTTGATCATAACCTTTTCCTGTACCCATGTTCTTGTATTCCTGCTTGAAACGATCTATGGAAGAAATGGTAGGGAAGAAAAGAACACAGATTAGGAATTAGTGACCCAAAAAAGGTGGGTATCGTTTTTTTTTAGATTTTTCAGCCGCTATCAATTAAATTGACCTTCAAATGACTTTGAACCAGATTTCATGGAGGTTAACCGACCTCTAATTCTGAACCAGAGACCTAAAAAACGTATATACCATTTTTTTCAGGTTTTTTGGCCTGCTCATAACTGTTTTATTCCAAATAACCTCAGAATGACCTGGAAGTAACCTCTAGTGACCCTCAGGAGACCTTATATGAAAAAAATAACACCGGATTCGGATTCAGTGACCCAAAAAACATACGTATGAATTTTTTCAGATTTTTTGGTTGCATTGGCTCAATTTGACCTTCTAATGACCTTGAACCTGAACTGTTGGAGGTTAACCGACCTCTAATTCTAAACCAGAGACCTAAAGAACGTATACACCATTTTTTTCAGATTTTTTGGCCTGCTCATAACTGTTTTATTCCAAATAACCTCAGAATGACCTTGAAGTAACCTTTAGTGACCTTCAGGAGATCTTATATGAAAAAATAGCACCGGATTCGGATTCAGTGACCCAAAAAACATACGTATGAATTTTTTCAGATTTTTTGGCTGCATTGGCTCAATTTGACCTTCAAATGACCTTGAACCTGACCTGATGAAGGTTAACCGACCCCTTCATCGTGATCAGCGACCCCAAAAACCCTAAGATATCTAGTTGGTTTACCGAGTACAAGCCTAGATAAAATGTTGACCTGTGTAATTGTATAATGTAAATTTTATATAACTTTAAGAAAAGTTGTATTAATATATATATATATATATATATATATATATATATATATATATATATATATATATATATATATATATATATATATATATATATATATATAGTGTGTCCGAAAAAGTTTTATACAAATGGAGAAAAAGTTTATCTTACCTATTACAAAAAAAAAATATATTCTTGATAAAAAGTTTCGCTTCACATGGAAATCCAAAATCAAGCATCTAAAGTTTAAAATATTTGATGGTATACAGGGAAAATAAAAAATAGTGATTTATAATGAAGAGTAAAGTGTGTTAAAAATGTAAATACAGACCAAAATGTTAATTGAAAACGTTAATAGGAACTAAAAAAATTATGCTCACGTTTAGATTTGTGGGCTTTCTAGTTAAAATTTCAAAAAAACTCCAGTCAGTAATTGACGGATTATTTATTGAATAAAGGAAAATGAAATTAATTAAAAATTAGTGCACTGATTTTGATTGTATCATAATTTTGTTAAAATCTGATAACCTTTTTATCTACTTTGTAACAATTACATCCATAATAAATTTGTGCTAAATATCATTTTATTTTGAAATTGCAACATTACTTAATTCCTACGTATATAACATAACAACTGAACATATGGATTAATTCTAACTTTATTGCATAGGTGCTTCTATGTATCCATCGTCCCTTTCTAAACAGGTAATTCTTCTTCGAGAAAAATCTTTTATTACATCTCTAATTACCTCAGGAGTGCTAGCTTCACATGTTTCCCTAATGACTCTCGCAAGATGATTAACATCTTGAAATGGCTTTTTAAGATAAATCTTTTCTTGGAAGTAACCCCATAAAAAATAAGTCTAGAGGGGTGATGTCCGGAGACCTTGGGGGCCAAGTAAACTGTTATATCACCCTATTACTTTACCGTTAAAAATGTGAAGGAGATAATCTCGAACATTTCTCATACTGTGACAGGATGCACCTTCATGTTGGTACCATATACGTTGCCTTTCAATTATTGGTAGGTGATTAAGAAATTCAGGGAACTCATTATTTAAAAAATTCTCGGTAACGTTCAGCATTTATATTATTTTGAAAAAAGAATTGGTAACTATTCTACCTTTAAAAATTCCACACGATACACTGGTTTTAAAAGAGTATATATCTCGAGTTTGGATATTGAAGTTAGGATTAACATCGCTCCATCAGCGATAGTTTTGAAACTTAATGTCCTATTAGATGTAAATGTTGTTTCGTCAGAGAAAAATATTTGTTTTGCTATAAACCTGTTATCTTCCAACTCTCCTTGAAACCAAGCACAAAATTCAAATCTTCGTTCAAAATCTCCCTGCTCTTAAAGTATGGGTAAATTGGGGTTTATTTGATTTAAATTTATTTGATCTTAAAATTCTCGCAATTGTAGTTTTACTTACATTCAATAAAGCTTATCTTTTCCGATGTAAATTTTTTGGCTTTTCTACTATCGACAGCATTACTTGATTTTGATTATCTTCATTTGAAACCCATGCGCGATATTTCTTGTTAAATTTACTTTCAACACTTCCATAAATCTTGAATTTTAATTATTAGATATCCTACAGTTGTGAAGTGTACAGTCTTATCAGCAGATTTCTGCTGCTTCTCTAAAAGTTTTATAATTATCTCCTACTATGAGAACAATTTCAATTGTATCTTCAACGTTCAATTTTATTGGTATTTTTAATTATTGCAAATACAGACTGACGTTAGCTTTGAAGTTTATTGACAGTTGTTAGGTATTTCCAAAGATAAATTATTTTCAGCCTAAAATTTGTAGTGATTTCGGTTTATTTTATCCAATAAATAATCCAACAATTACTAAGGTGTTTACTGGAGTTTCTTTAAATTTTTAACTAGGAAGGCCAGAAATCTAAAACGTGAGCATAATTTTTTAATTTCTATTAACATTTTCAATTAATATGCTCTGTATCTAAATTTAAACACACTTTACTCTTCATTTTAAATCATTATTTTTTATTCTTTCCCTGTATACCATCAAATGTTTTAAATTTTTAAGGCTTTATTATGAATTTCCATGTGATGCAGAACTTTTTATCAAGAATACATATTTTTGTAATATGTAAGTTAAACTTTTTGTCCATTTGTATAAATCTTTTTGGAATACACTATATATATGAAACTTCACCAACTTCAACAGGTTTCTAAAATTTTTTCCCAGTAAAACAAACATTGATGCAAAATCTCGTGGGAGATTAAACAAATTTTTTCTATTATTTTCTATGTAGGTTTGAATACATTTTTTACAGTGTAAAGTTTATTTGGATTGATGAGTAATAATCTAATTTGATTAATTATTGATCTAGTAAAATTTTGCCAGATTCTAAGAGTTGAATACCGCGGTATACTAATAATTATCTTTGGCTTGGAAAGCTCTTAATACTAAGGATTCAAATGAGCATTACAAATTTATAAATTACAAACGCACAAAGTTGTTATGGTTTAAATAAAAAAAATGAAGAAGCATAAAGTTCAACGACTTAAAATCCTATTAAGGCTTCAAACAAGCTCATCTTATATGGGGGTGTTTTCTAAATTATTTGTCTAGACATATAAAAAAAATTCCTTGATTGTCAAATTACTGTCGCCTTTTTAAAGTGTTTTGACGAATTCTTGTAAGCAGTTTAATTTATACGATAATTTTTCTTTCGAAAAATGAGTAAAAGTAACTTGGAGTATCACGTAATGATAAATGTTCTCACTTAAGAGGGAAATGGACCTATTATTTATGAACGAAGGCCTCAGGTATTCGGCATTGATGCCGAGAGGAAAAGTTTCCTCAAAATAGTGAGTTGAAAGCTATTCTAGCGCCGTTTCTTGCAGCGCAATATTTTTTTTTTTTTGCTGCAGATAGAATAGTGCAACTTAAAAAACGCTGGAGCAAATATATTAATGCAGATAGTAGTTACATAGAAAAATATTGTTTTTGGGCACTGCCATTTTTCCTTCATAGCCAGGTGGGACATTATTTTTACATTACATTTAAGTACATTAAAAACAATATCATAGTCTTATGGTTCACACAATTGGTATATAACACATTTTAAAACAATTACCATTTCTTCCTCTTCATTCTTTCTTTCTTCTACTGTCGATTTCCATTCTACTGTTCCCATATTGCAGTCAAACAGCGTATCATAAAGCGTATTTTAATGAAGCTAGACACCAAAAAGGCTTCTGGCGCTGAATGAATACCTGCCAAAGTTCTTAAAAACTGTGCAAGGGAACTAACACCAGTTTTCAACCCTACCCTATAGAAAGAGAATATTTCCGTCCTGCTGGAAATGTGCCACAGTTTAGCCGATACCTAAAAAAGGCAAGAAGACCTTGCCAAATAACTACCGATCAGTTGCACTGTTTTCAATAATATCGAAAGTCATGGAAAAGGTTATCAATCAGCATCTTCTAAAATATCTTGAACGATGCAATATTATTTGCGATCACCAATATGGCTTTCTTAAACATAGATCAACAGGAGATCTTTTGACTTATGTAACACATGTTTGGAACAACGCAATTGAACACTTTGGAGAGTCTCGAGCGGTTCCTCTTGACATATCCAAGGCATTCGACCGTGTTTGACACGATGGACGGTTGGTTAAGCTATGCTCTTGTGGTATGTCTGAAAAGTTCTGTTTGTGGCTCTCATGTTTCCTCAGAGAACGTTCTTTACGAATGGCGGTCGACGGATTTCTTTCTAACACCTTCACTATCAACGCCGGTGTGCCCCAATGCTCCATACTGTCTCCTACTCTCTTTCTCATTTACATTAACGATCTGCTGGAAAAGACCGGAAATCCAATTTACAGCTATGCAGATAACAGTACACTTGTTTCTTCATTCACTTTGAACGCTCGAATATCAACTGCTCAGGCGAATATCCGCAGACAGCAGGAGGTCGTTCAACTTAACAAAGACCTGGAAGAAATTTTATCTTGGGGTGACAGTAACCAAGTGGAATTTAACGCTACAAAAACTCCGGCGACAGTTTTTTCTAAAAAAAAGTTAAGATTGCTGAACCCGACATAGTTATGTCGGGGCACTCCATTCCCCTAGCATCGTCGCTCAATTTATTGGGCGTTAATTTGGGAGCAAATATGTCCTGGTATGAACATGTTGCAGGCATAGCAAGGAGAGCTTCTCAAAAGTTGGGAATATTGTTTTCGAACCAGAAAGCTTTACACTCCACAACAACTGTTAATTCTTTACAAAGCTCAAATTCGACCAACTATGGAATTCTGCTCCCATGCTTGGGGCTCCGCTCCCAAACATACACTGCATTTGTTGGATTCTGTTCAGAGAAGAGCTGTTCGTCTGATTGGAGACCCGGAACTGACCGGCGGCCTTGATTCGCTGGAACATCGAAGAACGGTTGGCGATTTGAGTCTGTTCTACAAGTATTTTCATGGAAAGTGTTCGAAGGATGTAGCCCGCTTAATGCCTCCCAAAGCGGTGCATGTTAGAAATACACGTCGCGCCGGTGTTTCACATCCGTATGAAGTTCAGCTTGTTACTCCATGTACAACGCTTTTCAAGCAGTCTTTTATATGGAGAACATCATCCCTTTGGAATAATTTGCCCAGCACTGTGTTTCCCACCGAGTACAATTTACAGCGATTCAAGAACAACGTGAATCACTTTTTCCGCACACATGCTGCTCCTGGAGCGCTTTAGGGACTTCCCTGCAGCATGTGT
Source organism: Pachyrhynchus sulphureomaculatus (assembly GCA_019049505.1). NCBI lineage: Eukaryota > Metazoa > Arthropoda > Insecta > Coleoptera > Curculionidae > Pachyrhynchus > Pachyrhynchus sulphureomaculatus. The sequence continues at coordinate 189,824,239 of CM032446.1, forward strand.
GCTAGACCCAAAAAAAAACCATTATGATTCTAAAGGGGTAACGCATTCATCATGTCATTTCCTGGTGAATTTCGTAGTTAATATAAATAGTTTTTACGATACAAGCGATAAACTATTGAAAGGAACAAATTTCACGAACTACCAATAGGTCCGATACGTTTCTCCGTCTTTAATTTTTAAAAATATTTTGACAATTCTTTAAAATAATCACAAACCTAATACAAATAAAATAATAGTGTGTATATGCGTTAGTGTAATAATATACTCCTGAAAGTTATAAAGCATCTAAAATATTTTATTAAAAAATACTTTTTAAATTTTTCGATCGTGTATTATTATGTACCTGCGTATAGGGGTTTGCATAGGTTAAAAGAAGGTGGAAAGTTATGACCATTAAGTACAGTCCTAGTGAGAATACCATGCTTTTTTTTTGCTCTATATTTGGGACAGTACACTAGGGAACAGACGGAGCTTTTACGGTAAAAGTAAAAAAACAAAAATTACCTAAAAACAGTGTTTATGAAACGTGATAGTAAATCATCAAACTGCTCAGAGGAAGGTCCTATTTTGCATATTTGCGAAAAAAATAAGTGTTTTTTCGCCTCCAATTTTTATCAATTTCTTTTTTCTTAGAAATAAAAAAAAACTGGTCATTTTTTTCTGTTTAATAGCGAGGCTCGTCATTGGCTATATGCCAGCACGATTACTTTGTAACTTTTTTAAATTACCTATTTATCTGACAACAGCACGGGGTGCAGCCAAGCGGTCTCCCGTTCAAGTGCCATGCATACCCAGCGTAGTTTAACTTAGGTGATCTAACGGGAACCAACTGTTTTACTTTACTATTTAAAATCCTTTATTTATTCAGTTATTTTACAATTATAAAGATAATATAACATTTGCTTGAGAAAAAAGGAAACAAAATGCAAATCGAGTTTGTGTTCGTTCCTTGTTAAACTCGGGCATTGCCAGATCCTATTATTGAGCCTAAGGGGGGGCATTGCCTAACATTGTTCTTCTTAGTTTAATTTTGCTTTGCTTAATATTATTTATTTCATTTCTTTGTCTAGTTCTATATTTTCTTTATTTACTTTAACAGAAAAACTAGTTTTCAAAAATCTGCTGTAGAACATAGTTCTAATTTATATCAACAATTTACTAGCCTAAGCCAGGTTCTTGTTTTTCCTTTTAGGCACGCCTATCTGTGGGCAGTTCGCCCACAGATACACGTGTTTTATATTTATTTGTAATAAATATCTTATATCTATACTTAATTCTAAGTTAGTCCCGTTTTCCACTATAATATTCGAATCGTTTTCACCAACACTTCGCTTACACTAATCTGTCTTAAGGTGCATTGCCAAAGCATTACTGTAATTGTATTGCCTTTACAAGAATTTATTATTTTTGTTGTAAAACTTTTTTAACTTGACTTAAATTATATTACCCATATATTTTTATTTATTTCACAAATTCCATCGGGTGTCATATTTAGTAGGTTTATATATCATAATCTTCAATATTTTCCATAAAATTATTATTATGGATATAGCCTTATCATTTTTATTACTTTGATTTCTAGTGGAATTCGTAAAATCTTTTAAAAATCTTATTTATTCTTTTAAGTTTATATTATTCTTAAAGTCTTTTAGTACCATGAGTAATTCGTTAGCTTCCGCTTCACTGGTTGATCCGCCTTCCTTCCGCTGAGGTTCTCGTTGTGGAAGTGGAAGGTTCTGTATATGTTTCTCTTCTTCTTTGCCATGATTGTTTTGTGGTGCTTGAGCTGGTTTGTATGTTTGGTCCTGCACTGTTTTGTTTTCTTGCAACATTTTTGTCTTGTACACATTCCCTGTCTGTGGATTTGTGGTTTTTACCACAATTAGCACATTTAATGTTAGCTTCTGTACAGGATGAGTCAACGATAGAGTAAAGTTCATTATTTCATTTGTTTCGGAAATGACGAAAAAATATTAAATGCAATAGTTTTAGGGAATGTTAAGGTGCACAGTTTAAAATTATTTTTGAGTATACAGGGTACTTCAAAAAGTATGGCCGATATAACATATGTTTTTTTAAATCAAACATCCCATTTTTAATTTATTTTTAAATTCTGCGTAAAACTTTTTTATTAATAATGTTATATACCTAAACCTAGTAGTTTTTCTAATATTTCAATTTTTTGTTTTCAGTTTTGTAAAAATTTGCCAGTAGCGCCATTGTTTGTGAAGGCGGAATACTCATAAATGGTACGAGCGTTCTATAGAGATAAAAAAAAAAAGATATATGTAAAAAAATTTGAGTTAGATGCTATAACATGTTCAAAATAAATTTATGTATTTCGACTATTTTAAATGGAAAAATCTCAAATTTTTTTAAATGGCACACTCTGTGTATTATTATTTTTTTTCTGATACATCTTACAAAACCCTCCAACTTTTATTAAATATGTCATACGCCTATTTGTAATAATTTTGGATTTATTTTGAATTTTTTAATTTTTACCCTTGTTTTTAATACACTTAGCTATTGTGAAAGCATAAACAAATAGCTAATAATAATTTTAATATAGTTTAACTTATCTAATGATTAATTGTTATGACGTAATAAATGTTCAAAAATGTGCCCGTCTACTTGAATACACATATTTTCCTTCACTTTCCTTAGCATAAAGGGCGTTATTGTCCTGCACGCATACCGTATCCTATGTTCTATATCTACTGGTGTTGTAGGAGGATTCACATAAATACGATCTTTAATGTAGCCCCACAAAAAGAAGTCTAAAGGTGTTAAGTCACATGATCGAGGGGGCCACTGAATGTATCCATCCCTACCGATCCATTTTTGTGGATAACTATCGTTTAAAAATTCCCGAACTTCCCGGTGATAATGAGCAGGAGCTCTGTCTTGTTGAATCCACTTTTGTTCCCTTTCAAAGTTATCAACTTCTTTAAGAAGCTGAGGTAATTCGTTTTGCAAAAAATTTAGATATCTAGGCCTGTTAAGCGGTTCGCGGAAAAAAATATGGACCAATAATTCGAAAATTTAATATTTCACACCATACATTAAGCGATCGGTTTTGAGCTTCCCGAATCCAAATTGTTGAATAATAATGCATGTTATGGCTGTTTAACTGCTCCATTACTGTGAAAAGTAGCTTCATCAGAAAACATTATTTCAGATATAAAAGTTTACTCGTCGTTCAAAATTACGGTCTTGAAGTTCTTGGTGTAGTTCCATATGAAAGGGATGATACTTGTATTTTCTCGTGGTGTGAATAGCCGTTGATTAGGATGTGTCAGATAAGTCAGCTAGTTAACGGTTATTGACTTGGGGATTATCTTCAACATGAAGTAAAATCTCCATTTCTTTTTCCTCATTGGTAGCATTCTGGTTTACTGCTTTCCGTTTCGTATACCTAACGCTACCACTATCATCAAACCGTTCCATTAAGCACTGAAAAGATTTTCTAGATTGTATCAGTCTATTAGGGTACTTCGCTCCATAAAGCCTTACTGCCAAAAGACAATTTTTTCCCGCCTCGCCCAGTATATAAACCATATCAATTATTTCATTTTTAGGAAAATCAATGACTATTACCTTTATACGTCACTTACTACAACAAATTAAACTATTTTTACTTGCTTAATAGACATGTCAAAATTTGACAATGCGTACATTTTTGTTTTGTTTTGGCAACTATGATGTTATAGCGTAAGTGTATTAAAAACAAGGGTAAAAAATTGAAAAATTCAAAATAAATCGAAAACTATTAGAAATAGGTATTTGACATACTTAATAAAAGTTGGAGGGTTTTGTAAAATCTATCAGAAAAAATAATAATATACAGGGTGTGCCACTTAAAAAATTTGAAATTTTTCAATCCAAAATATTCGATATATATACATTTATTTTGAACACCTTGTAGTATCTAACTCAAATTTCTTTATATATATCTTTTTTTCATCTCTATAGAACGCTCGTACCAATTATGAGTATTCCACCTTCAGAAACAATGGCGCTACTGGCAATTTTTTACAAAACTGAAAACTAGAATATTTAAAAAAAAAATGAAATATTAGAAAAACTACTAGGTTTAGGTATATAAACATTTTTAATAAAAAAGTAATAAAATTTTACCCAGGGTTTAAAAATAAATTAGAAAATAGGATGTCCCATTTAAAAAAAAAAAAACATATGTTATATCGGTCACACTTTTTTGAAGTACCCTGTATACCCAAAAATAATTTTAAACTGTGCACCTTAACATTCCATAAAACTATCATATTTAACATTTTTTCGTCATTCCCCGAAACAAATGAGATAATGAACTATACTCTATCGTTGACTCACCCTGTACATTGTATAGATATGTGTATTTTGTTTCTCTGTGGCAATTTGTTACTGCATGCCCCTACATGCAGCAACGTTTACATTGTATGATGTTAATGTTTTGTAGTCTTTTCTCCAATCTGATTTCTATTTGTCCTAAAACTTTTATTTTTTGGAGTTGTGTTAGTTTCTGACTTCCGTTAGTGATTACCAGATACATGAGTTTGATATCGCGTTCTCAATACGTATACTTTTTAAATTTCTAATTTATGATCTTCTATTGGTTGGTTTTTCGTCATTCGCGGCATATGAGTGCCATTGTCTTCTTTCGTCATTTTCTAGGTAGTGTTTTAATTCATTATAAGTGTCTATTGTTACGGCTTTAATTATTATGTTGATTTTAGTTAATTTCAATATAATGTTGTTATTCCCTCCTCATTACCGTTTCCAGTACACATTTTAGTTTGTTTTAGCTTTCCGGGCCATCAGTTGTCTGACCTAAGACGATTGGCGTGTAGTTCTATTTGTGGGAGAAGCTTCATCTGGTAGATTTCTATTTTCTATATCCATATCGTCGTCATCACTCAGATCCGAATCCTGTAAATGTATTAAGGTATGAAATTTTCCGGTGTTTATATTTTCCTTGCTAATAGTTGGTAAAGATTCTAGATTCTTTATTTCTTTGCTATTTCGGTAGGTGATGTTTTGTGTGACGTAGGCTTGGTAGGCGAGGTTTATGCCAATTTACTTTTAATTCAGAGATTTCTTCCTCGTTTAATGCGTTTAGTACTGCTTTCTGAATATATTTAATAATTATTCTATCGCATTCTGTACAATTTTCCTTATTGTATGCTATGCAGGCTAAGATTCCTTGTTGTTTTTTAAATAATTGTAGGAGTTCTCGTTCGTTATTCTTATTCAGTATTTGTTCGTACATGTTGAATAATGGTCCATCATTTGTTTTTGGAAATCGGCTTATAGTTGCTCAGATGTTAATATTTCAGTTTTTTCTTTGGTTTTTTCCTTTTTGTAAATCGGGGGCTCTCTGTTTTTTAAGACTTACTTCTGGAGGGAGGGGTTGGTGGGGAATTCTCCCTTTGGCCATGGTTCTTTTTTAAATGATTTAAAATTTCTTCGTTGTATTTTTTCATACTCTCTTTTCTGCCATATTTTATATGGAATGCTTGGCATGTTTTTACATGAAAGTCTATTACATATAAATGGAAAATATCTTTAATTATTGTCTTTTTTCTTTTTCTATTTTTAATTGATGTATTTGTTGAGTGGACGCTGGAACAGGTTGATAATTCATCCTCTTCTCTTTCCTTATTTTCCTTTTGCATTATTTCTGTTTTATTGCGGGCTCCTCCTTTAACAACCCATGTATTTGGGCATATTTCATTAGTTTGTCAAGTGGTAAAGTTAATATTTCATTGCTTTCAAATTTTACTTCCTGTTCTAAAAGTTCTTGATACAGTTTTCCGTATTCGATGCAACTTCCTAATAGCCGATAGGCAGCACTTTCATAATTTTTTATATAGGATCGTCATCGTAGTAGTGGCTGATGTTTAGATTGAGGGATATCCGATTGTCCCTCGTCACTCTGCTTTCGCTTGAAGACGACACACTCGGTATGCAATTTTTTTTTATCAATATTTACTTTAGATTAGAATTACCTTATTTTTTTATTATTGTTTTTCGGTGGGCACCTCACTTTTACATTGAGTCCACGTGGGAAACATTATTTTATTTGTTTTTAGAATCTTAATCAGTCTAAGGTTATGAAAAGTATTTCGCACTTTATGTTAGTTAGACTTTGGATTGCTGTGGCTGTTACTTGATGGAAATTCATAACGAATGTAATGAAAGACTAATATTGTCAAATCTCCACTTTATTTAGTTTCACTGAAACTCTATGACGATTTCGTTATACTATAGCTTCTTCTGATACAAAATGATATTTGAGTATTAGTGTTGTTACATTTATATGAATACCCTAAGGTAGATAGGTATATAAAATTAATACTATATGCTAACGAATATTGCTGGGAAATCCTTACAGCTTACAAACTCTCAAAATTTCTCATAGATATCATTAAAACGAACATTAACTTCACCCCAACTTCCACAATAAAAAATTCGTTAGAATTAACGGAAAAAATTTCCAACGTCTTTCTACCAGATAATTCAAAACTAGTATCATTTGACGTCCAAAACCTTTTCCCTAGCATACCCCCGGATGAAACAGTAAAAATCATAAAAACATTTCTAATTAAAAATAAAGTTAATATCGTTATACAACAAGACATACTAAATTTATTAAACACGAGCCTCAATCAAAATTATTTTTACTTTAATAATACGTTTTATAATAGTTCTGAGGGTCTCATAATGGGTAGTCCACTTAGCCCTCTTTTAGCAGAAATATTTATGGATAACCTAGAAAAACAAATACATCGACAAGAATTTAGCAAATCATTTTTGTATTGGTACCGATATGTAGACGACATATTTGCTTGTTTTAATGGTACAGAGCGTCCACTTGACAATGTTTTTAACTATATAAACTCAATATATAAAAATATTAAATTTACTATGGAATTAGAAGTCGACAATAAAATTAATTTTCTTGACTTAACGATAACCAGACATTACAACAAACACAAATTCTCTATTTTTCACAAACCCTCACATACGGATACTACAATAAACATAAAATCAACTCACCCCCTACAACACAAATTGGCAGCTTACCATAGTATGTTGCATAGACTTGTAAGTGTCCCCTTATCTGTAGATGATTTTAATAAAGAATTAAATCTAATAAAACAAATTGCTGTTAACAACGGATGACACCATAGACTCAATTCTAAACAAAAAATTAAAAAATAAAGCTGTTTCTTTAGTATACCCCAAGAAAGAAAACACAGGGAAAAAAAAAAAATTAATGTTTTAACCTATTTTGGTAACACGTCAGAGAAAATTAAAAACCACTTAAACAAATATAATATCAACATAGCTTTTAGAACAAATAATTCGTTAGGAAACAATAAAACTACTTAATTACTTTGTTAACTGTCACTAAATATTTAGTGACAGTTAACAAAGTCACTAAATATTTAGTGACAGTTAACAAAGTAATTAAGTAGTTTTATTGTTAAAATGTACTGTCACAAAGTAACGGACCACTCAATCAACTCTTCGTTAGGAAAATTCATTAAAAACGCAAAGGGAAAACAAAATAGATCAAAAAAAACTGGAGTGTATCAGTTAAATTGTGGTTCTTGTCATAAAAGTTACATAGGTCAGACAGGTCGCTCATTCGAAACTCGGATTTTAGAACATAAAAGAAGCTATTTAAAAAACAAAACTGACTCAGCGTACAGTAATCATTTAACAGAATCAAATCATCTTTTTGACGATAAATTTAAAATGCTACACATACAAAACAAAGGCGTAAAATTAAACCTATTAGAAAATTTAGAAATAAATAAAATTAAAAATTCAGACATCATCTTAAACGAACAAAAAGATACCTGTCTGGCCCATTGGAACTCCCCTTCACTCAATTTATACAATTAATATTCAGAATGGATTTCCCAGCAATATTCATTAGCATATAGTATTAATTTTATTACCTATCTACCTTAGGGTATTCATATAAATGTAACAACACTAATACTCAAATATCATTTTGTATCAGAAGAAGCTATAGTATAGCGAAACGCGTCATACAGTTTCAGGGAAACTAAATAAAGTGGAAATTTGACAATATTAGTCTTTCATTACATTATTTATGTTAGTTATTTTCACTATGCACTAGTTTTCACCAATTTATCGTACGTATATCAGCGTAGATCGCTAATATTTATAGAGCAGATGCATGACCGTCCATACGCATCGGGGCCATAATTGGAACTTGACGGGAACCTGTCTTTTACCACGTGTATGGCTATTACAAAACTAGCCAATTAATTATAATTATTTTGTTATATGAGGCAAAAAAATAATTACATTGTTAATTCTGGATCTATTTATTCTACTGTAACCTTCTAACTTTTTTTTTGGTAAATTTTAAATCAATTTATAAACAAAAGTACATAAATATATAGAATGTATTAGATAACAATATGTAATGAAATCCATAATTTATATAATATTTTGATATATTTATATAAAATTCATTTATTCACAGAAATATTTTACATTTAAAATATGTATATATCATAAATTACATTGGAATTGTTCACGATAACAAAGGAACAGGGAAATTAAAATAAAATAGAAGTAATGGTAAAGTTCTTTATTAATATTTATCCAATCATATAAGGAAAAAAAAAGGGTAAACCTCGGAATGTAAGTTAGAAAGCTGAAAATTTGCATAAATTTTTGTTTTGACATTCTAAAAGTTAGTTCAAAAGTCAAGATATTCAAGGTTAAACGTCGCGAAAAATCGTATTTTTGTAAATATCTTGTTTTCTGTGCTTTAAATAATGGATGAAGCTATTACGAAACTTGTAGAGTATAAAATTTTCTACAAATTTGATATCAGACGATATTTTATATAACTAAGATAGAGTGCGAAAAGTGGGTAGCGCCCCATCCGTACACAGGATAACGCTTTGTCAACTGTGGAATCAAATGCATAGTATAGTTTATAAAATTAATTAATTACAAATATTATAATTATTAAGAAATTTGAATTATTTACTTATTTTTAACGATATTTATAAATATTATTCATAAATAAGACCGTAAGATAATATTTAGTTAATTTATATAAATACCTAGCCGGGCCCGCGGCTCCGCTCGCGTGGACTTGATTCACTACTATCGTCACTGCTTATTCCTTATGTTACCCAACGTAATAAAATATCTCCCATTATTTCTCCTTATCTCCCAAGATTTCTCCTTATTTCCCATTATCTCTAGATAATTTCCATTATCTCTAGGCTTTTCTCTGCTCTTCTCCCCATTATTTCTCCTTATCTCCCATTATTTCTCCTTATCTCCCATTATCTCACCTTATTTCCCATTATCTAGGCTTATCTCGACTTATCTCCCATTATTTCTCCTTATCTCCCATTATTTCTCCTTATCTCCCATTATCTCACCATAACTCCCATTATCTAGACTTATCTCTGCTTATCTCCCATTATCTCTCCTAATCTCCCATTATTTATATTTATCTCCCATTATCTCACCTTATCTCCCATTATCGGGGCTTATCTCGACTTATCTCCCATTATTTCTCCTTATCTCCCATTATCTCCCATTATCTAGGCTTATATCGAATTATATAGAACATATGTATAAATTTATAAAAACACGTAAATCGGATAAGTGGTTCTCGAGTGATAAGCGCACTAACGGACAGACAGAGAGACGTTGCATTTTATATATATTTGTATTCTTTGCTACATGATATTGTTCCATATTTAATGCTTTAAGGAGTGTATTGCAAGAGAACGCGCTAGCGGCAAACTTTTCTCCGACTTGATTCACTATTATCGTCAATGCTTATTCCTTATGTCACCTAATAAAATATATCCTATAACCTGGCCAGAGAACATACGTATGTTTAAAAAAAAGCACGTAAATCGGATAAGTGGTTCTCCAGTGATAAGCACACTAACGGACGGACAGATAGACAGACAGACAGACGGACAGAGAGACATTGCTTTTTACATATATTATAGATATTCTCTGCTACATAATATTGTGCCATATTTAATAGTTTGGACTGTGTATTGCAAGAGAACGCGCTAGCGGCAAACTTTGTCTGACTTCATTTATTATTATTGTCACTGCTCATTCCTTATGCTACCTATCGTAATAAAATATAGCCTATAACCTGGCCGGAGAACATATGTATGTTTAAAAAAAAAAAAGTACGAAAATCGGATAAGTGGTTCTCCAGTGATAAGCGCACTAACGGACAGACAGACAGACAGAGATACGTTGCATTTTTTATATATTATAGATGTAATAATATATGTACCTATAACCTGGTCAGAGAACATAGGTATGAATTTAAAAAATCACGTAAATCGGATAAGTGATTCTCGAGGGATAAGCGCATTAACGGACAGACAGACAAACAGAAAAACATTGCATTTTATATATATTATAGATATAGATTATTATTATTGTTATATAACCTGGCCAAAGAATATATGTATGAATTTAAAAACAGGTAATTCGGATAAGTGGTTCACGCGTGATAAACGCACTAATGGACAGACAGACAGACAGAGAGACATTGCATTTTATATATATTATAGATTATACATTACAGATATTCTTTGCTACATAATATTGTTCCATATTAATGGTTTAGGCTGTGTATTGCAAAGGCACGCGCTAGCGGCAAACTTATTTCCGACATCATTCACTATTTTACGTCACTGCTCATTCCTTATGCTACCTATCGTAATAAAATATAGCCTATAACCTGGCCAGAGAACATATGTATGTTTTTAAAAAAAAAGTACGTAAATCGGATAAGTGGTTCTTCAGTGATAGGCGCACTAACGGACAGACAGAGAGACGTTGCATTTTATATATATTATAGATAAATACTGAAATGAAATAGTTTAAATGCATTGTAATTACATTTTTATTTAACATAGATTTATAGCAAACCCATTACAAGTTATTTAAGTTAAAATGTAAGGCGAATTGTTTTTTTACTCTGATTATCAATAGCAAGCATGCAGCTTAATATTCCTCTTGTTCGTCGTCGCCTTACTCTTTTGGTCGCCCAAATTGAATTTCCAGACAGTAGTCATCACCCTCGTTGTCCGTTATATTTGGCTCTAAAGCCTCGAGAACTTTATGTACATATTCACTTTTTTCATCAAGAAGCAAGAAGCTTTTAAATTTTTCTTCAGTAAAATAAACATTTATGTAAAATCTCGTGGAAGAATAAACAAATTTTATATTTTTTTTACAGTGTAGAGTTTATTTGGATTGATGAGTAATAATCTAATTTGATCAATTAATATTTTTATTTCAAATATGTGGTTTGAACGGGGTATATTTTTTTTATGAGTAATAATATTTTTTTGGCAAGTTTAGCAGATTTTAGAGTTTCCGTACATCACAGATCCTCTCAAACCGGTTATCATTTAGTACTTTGCCTTTGCCGATTGGGGCTCTCATTTTATAAACAGTTCCGCCTTTAATATTAACTTTTTTTTAAAAAAGAAACGGTTTTTCTATATATTGTAACATTCATTTTTTCCTAGATTTTTAAGATCATGTTTCGATACTGTTTTTTCTTTCTATAATTTATATTTTATTACATTTTTATATTTGATTAGGCAGTGATTTCAATTTTTGAGCAGTGTAACTTAAAACAGTGATTTAAATTTTTGAACAGTGAAACTCAACCGTGTATAACCTGTTGCTGACTTAACGTATTTAGTTTGCATTGAATGCGTCTGATTTAGTGTCCCGGAAGTGACCCATTTTAAAGACTTCACTTTTAAGTAGAGAGAAGATATATAAACGGTCATTTGGAATTTTTAGGGGCTTTTTCCTCCGAGATGCAATAACGGCTTTTCCTTCCAGCATGCCGTAGTGTTTTTTCCACCGTGATGCAGTAACGGCTTATTCCTTCATCAGGCCGTAGTAGGCTTTTTTTTTCATCATGCCGTAGTGCAGTAACGGCTTTTTTTTATCACCAAGTGGGTGTTGTTTATAGATCTCAAAATTGATGCCTTTTTCCAATCTTAAAATATTTTGCTCATCCTAAGGCATTTCGGGTAAAAAAAGTGATTAACTACCCAAATGAGACTAGGAGAGTAGTGGCGGAGACAATATTTTGATGAGAATCTCACCAAGAGAGGCCAAGCAGCTAATGGAAAACCCACGAGGAGAGGCCAAGCAGTAAGTCAACACGTGAAATTCGCGAAGTTAATTTTACAAACTTTTAGATCGTGTTTTTTGAAGCCTTTTGTTCTTTTACTTAGGATCAGTAAATCATAGAACTCTAGTTTAAATGTGTACACTCTCATAGCCTAAGAGGTTTTATTTAGTTAAGTAATTTTAAGAGTGTAATAACGGCAAAGATTTTTATTTTGTTAATATACTTTTCTCTGTGTTAATGCAGCCTTTTACTGAACTAACCGCTCCTTCTTTCAGGACGCAACGGTTGTACGTAAATTAATTTTATTTCAACAACTAAAAAACTCTTCAGTATTTTTTCATTTTTTGAGCTGAACAATACCAAGGATTAAAGGAATTTTTTTTAGTAAAAATTTTAGTCTACATATTTTATGTATGTTGTATTCTCTTGCACAACTTATTATCGTATTGATTATATATATATCTTAATTTTATTTGCTTTTTGCACCGAACTATTATAGAGTTACATTGATTATTTTGAAAAAAAGTGCTTGGTGCCTTTTTATTGAAAAATTCAATATACAAGTTTAAAACAGAATTTTTATTAATTTTGTTAAGGATTTTCTTTTTCGTTATTCCAAAGAGTCGGTTTTCAGTTGCAATTGATTTTATTATAGCAGCAGTTATTCTTGGACTTTTTTAATTTCATTTTGTTTTATATAAAAAATTATTTTGCCTTATTTAATGAGTGGGTGGTAACGTTATTATGTTAAAAAATGACGGGAATTAATTTTTTTAAAAATACACCCTCCATTTGCTGTCTGTTCAATTATTCGTTTTTCTTAGGTTTATAAATCTGCTAGGCAAGAATTTTTATGACATTTTTTTCTTTATTCTTTTTGGCGAAGTTTAGAATAAATAAATATATTAAACAAAAAATTTACATTATGTTTTGTCTTAAAAAAATCCAATTCCTTGTACCGATACGTTAAAAATGTTAAAAAAGTGTTGTAGTGATGAATATCTAGTAATATCAAAAGTTCACAAGTAAAACAGATTATAGACCATTTATGTAGATAACAATTTAAACAAGAAAAACATAAGTTCCCGATACATCTATACAACCGAAGGGCAGTTAATCCCCATAACAGAAGAGCAAATTTCTTCAAATATGGATTTAAATCACAGGTGAAAGAAATATACCATTTTTAATATTACTCTACTATCAAAAATTCACTAAAGCTTGGTAAAGGCTCATGTCAAAACTCATTATTAGAAGTTAAATTTTTTCATTTATATTATATAATTTTTTTTTCTAAATTAGAACTTAGGTAATTTTTTCTAACCAGTATACCTGAGCTCTGTCGTAATAATGATATTACTGATTATAAGTTGTAGATCTTGTAGATCTGTAGAAAAAGTCTTATTTGAAATTAATTTCTTGGAACGATTGGACTTGTCTTCAGTGTTATCTCGTATTGCTCCAATACAACTATATGTATAGGTTGTTGAAGAAATGCTTTTTTTAGATGACTATATTGATGAGACGTGGATCTATTCATAAGATCCAGAAACAACGCAACAATCAAGCATAAAATGTGTACCAAAAAAATACGTCAAAACTGGATAACAGTAAACGCTAAAATAACAGCGTTTTTCGATTATCGTGGTGTTATACCCAATGAGATTCTTCCAATCGGCCAAACAGGTAATAAGAACTATTAGTTAAACATTATGCGCCATTTACGTGAGTCATTTCGTAAAAAAATACTTGAATTGTAACAAAACATTCATAGATTTTATATTACTACAATGATTCTTGTAACTTGTTAAGCAGAAATGAATCGATGGCGGTTCTACATGCACCATATTCATTAGATATGACACTGAGTAACTTTTGCCTCCTCTTCAAGCTGAAATTTCCCCCGCCCTTGACGCCTCGAATGCGATATATGTGCGAATATGTGTGAATGTGTCTTGAAGATTGAAAAATCGTTGTCATACGTATGTTGTGAGAGGACATAAGGTTTCATATAATAGATAGAAAAAAACACATCTATGATTTGATAGTAATGACAGTACGGCGAAGCATCTATTGCAAGCTTACAATCTTAGATCAATTGAAAGACACACAATTATTATCGTTTATTAACTTTATTGTTAAACAAATACCTCAAATTGGCCTTACACTTAATAAATAAACATATTTGAAATTAATAGAACTTTAATTAAAATATTAAATAACACTATGCAACAAAAAAAAATATTTTTTTTTCACTGAGTTTACTGTATGAAATCTTGATTCCTCACCGTCAACTCAATTAAAATTTATTAACAAACATCACGTCAGGTTTCATAGAGAAGAGCTTTTATTGGTTTATTCGAAAATACGCTAAATTAAGGACAAAAAATTATATTTTTCATTAAAAAACTTTTTTTGATCGATTGGCTTTTCTCGTGCAGTCAGTCCTTGCAGTCTCCGTCTGAAGACAACAACAGAAGTCTGCAAGCATGGCGGGTTCCCGTTTACCTTGATAATGCTTCTTAAACTCAACTATTTCCTGGTGAAAACGTTCTCTATATTCATCGCTAATTGCGCATATGCTTTCTGGAAAGAAACTCAAATGGGAGTGTAGAAAATGGATTTTTAATGACATATTGCATTTTAGTTCATAATATACATCCAGCATTAGTTTTATTTTTTCATCACTGAGCCTAGGAAATTTATTTTTGAGAAATTGAAATCCAGGGTCCATCTTTACGCTTTGACAAATTCTTGATTAAACTAAGTTTGATGTGTAATGATGGTAAAAATGGTTTTTTTAGGTGATACTAATGGTTTATTTTTAATATTTTTCTGACCAAGAATGTATCCACTTAAAGGCTAGTTTGATTTTAAGTAATGTTCTGAACGCGCTCTGCTATTCCATTTACATAAGAAACAACAATATTTCGTATAGCTGGTTAGCAATCCTAAAATAAAAGCCACTACTTTTAAATCTATACATATTTGCCATTTGAACGTTGCGTATTTGATTTTTTCTAAAATAAGTTTTAAATGTCATAACTTTCTTTTAAATGAGGACCGTACGCTACATACAAAGATGGAAATATGTTGCCGTTATGGTATAAAAACTGCCTTTAGACTTTGTTTTAATTCGTCAACAAATAGTCTCTACTTTTCTGGCGAATGAGGGTGGCCTAGTGCCAACATTAAACCATCAATATCACTAGAAAATAGTAAACTATCCTCTTTTGAATAAAAGGTAGTTAAGAAGCTGTGAGGATTTCGATAAGCTGTAATTTTAACGTCAGTTTGTAAAAGATTCCGCTGTTTTTAATCTCGATCTTAATATTTCAGATTTTTCTTTGGTTAAATCTAAATCTCTCACAAGGTTGTTTAGTTTTAATTGACCAATGTGGTTTTGATGCAATAGTTGGATCTTGAAATCGTTCCCCACTAAAAGGAATGGGTTCTCTTTTTTCTTCTATAGAACTCGATGAACTTGATCGGCTCGGTCGTTCGAATTTCAGGAGAAATGCGGTTAGCGCCATTGACACTGATGGTTGGTACATTAACATATTTTACGGAACTTTTTGTTTTTTTTAGAAAAACTCACACTTGATAAACAGAAGTAACAATCGTTTGTATGGTTTTTTTTGGGGTCACGCCACTGCATTGGTACGCCAAAAGGCATTTCTCTTATAGTACCATTGTACCAACCCGTCAAATATTTATAACATTTTAAACAACAGACTCGGGGCACCCACGATTTATCTTGATTTTCAATTGCGGTCTTAAAATAAGCTTCTTAACACTTTTCAAGCAGCGGGAACATTGGCTTTTTTCACTTAATTTAATTTTAATTTAAAATTTACCACAAAACGCAACAAACAAACTGGGCGAATTAACACAAACGCGTGGCATTTTGTATATTTAGCACCAATCTAAATGTTTGGATCACATTTATACACGAAAAAGTAATATTTTTATGACTAATGATACCAGGAGTAAATCAAAACCAATTACTAGTTTTCTACATTATGAGATGTGATGTCGGCACAAGACCTTTTTTGTATACTAGATGTACCTAATACAATAATAACAGTGTAATTTAATAAAATATAGCATACTTTTAAAAAATTATGAGAAATTCGACCAAATATAAATGCAGTGTTAAAAAGTATGAGTAAGATTCCCAACAATAAATCGATATCCGCAAAATAATAAGAGTAAATTGCCAATAATTGTTGAAAATCAAATGCTGCCGTCCGTAAACAATGGATTCCTTCATTACTCAGCAAGCGTATTAGTCCAAAACAACTTAGCATAGTGAAGTCACTCTCGAATCTGTGTCTCATTGGCATTGATCATATATTGGTTTTATATATGGCCGCCACAGAAGTGACTGGGAGGACATAAACAAACTACCAATACATTAAAAAATATACCAGTTAAAGCAAAAATAAGGATTTTTACCATCAAACGATCAGACAAGTAACAATTAATGTGATTACCCTCTGATAAAACAACACGGAGCAATTTATTTGTCAATTATTGGTGTTCCCACGGACTTTTAACATAGTGGTCAATGATATTCCTAATCGTAGCCCGCTGGGCCGCCAGCTTTCTGTCGTTTTTATTAATTTACAGACGTTCGATACTTTTCACTTTCCTTGTTAAAGGAATGTATTGTATTCTTGAAAAACTCACACTTCGAGATTTTTTCTTTCCTCCACCTTCCTATATAACGAAAAACATAGTCATTCATTTCCGCTGGTGTGTCTGTCGGTCTGCCGGTCTGTCGCACAGTGGGACAAAGTCCCACTGTGCAATTAAAATTTCGGCTGTCTTTCAATTTTTAAGGCATTACATTACTTCTTTACTGAAATACTTGCCAGATATAGCGCTTCGAGTTGCATCTGCAACTTTTTGTTAATTTTTTTTTTGTTATTTTGGCTGTAAGATGAGGAAGGTTCTATTTTTTAAATAATACTATTTTGGGTGATGAACCTTCTACTGTATACATTGAAATCTCGATAATTTGCTCATGGTAATATATGTTTTCTGAGGTCGTTGATTACTGTAAAAATAGTCATTTTGGCGAAAATTTTCAGGACTTTGCCCAATTTCAGTTTTGTTTAGCTTTTTTTTTTATACTTTTTATAATTTAATATTCATTTTTATATACCTCGTATAGGTAAATTATTATCTTCAAATAATTCCCACTTGTTAAATTTCAACTGAAATTAAATAAATAAAATTTTGAATGGTATCGATTATTAAGTACCTTAAAATAATATTGTTGAACCAGAAATTCCCCATTCTTTCTTTATAGGCTAAAAAAACTATAAAAAATAGAGGAAAATAACCAAAATTGGCCAATAATTTAAAATCCTCAAAATTTTTGTGAAAATAACTATTTTTAGAGGAGTCAGCTATCTCAGAAACATATATTACCATAAGCAAATTATCGAGATTTCAATGTACACAGTAAAAAGTTCATGGCCCGAAAGGGTATTATTTAAAAAAAGAAACTTTCTTCAATTTTCAACCAAACTTACAAAAAAATAACCGGTCAAGTGCAAATTGAACTTGCACAATTAGTGTTCCGTACCTTGATTGTTTTAAAATAAAATAATTTGTTACGGTGGTATAAAATAATCAGTGACTTCATAAAACACATCCCAAATGAGTTTTCAACAAAGTTTGTTTCCAATCTTTACTGAAAATTGGTGACCTTGAAATTTTCGTTTTTTTTTTATATACCAGATAAATTATTAAAGGTAATACACTCGTAATAATTTTCGTACAATCTACACCCTGTGGAGAATATTCCAGACTTTTTTCAAAATTTTTTGATCAGCACTTTTCGAGATAAGGTGGGAGGACAGCGATTTTTCGCGATTTTTTAAAAATAATACAAAGAAAAGTGTGCGCAAGTATTACATTATATATATATATATATATATATATATATATATATATATATATATATATATATATATATATATATATATATATATATATATTACTCGTGTTTTCACAAGCTTTCATGACCTAAAAAACTTTTTTTTCATTTCCGATTTCACCCTCCAAAACTAATCCCTTAAGTCAAACTTGAACTTTAAAAACTACACGGCTCTGATGAGGCCAACAATTCCTATATTATTACCAAATTTCAACTTTCTATGACAAATAATTTCGGAGAAAATCGGGTGTGCCAGACACCGAAGTCATCTTTTTTTTTTATGGGTCTAGCGCACATGCTGCAGGGAAGTCCCTAAAGCCCTCCAGGAGCAGCATCTGTGCAGAAAAAGCGATTCACGTTGTTCTTGAATCGCTGTAAATTGTACTAGGTGGGAAACAGCGCAGGGTAAATTATTCCAAATTGATGATGTTCTCCATATAAAAGACTGCTTGAAAAGCGTTGTACGCTGAGTAACAAGCTGAACTTCATACGGATGTGAAGCACCAGGGCGACGTGTATTTCTGACATGCACCGCTTTGGGAGGAATTAAACGGGCTACATCCTTCGAACACTTTCCATGAAAATACTTGTAGAACACACTCAAGTCGCCAACCGTTTTTCCAACAAATGCAGTGTATGTTTGGGAGCGGAGCCCCAAACATGGGAGCAGTTTTCCATAGTTGGTCGAATTTGAGCCTTGTAAAGAACCAACAGTTGTTGTGGACTGTAAAGCTTTCTGGTTCGAAACAATATTTCCAACTTTTAAGAAGCTCTCCTTGATATCCCTGCAACATGTTCATGCCAGGACATATTTGCTCCCAAACCAATGCCTAAAAAATTGAGCGACGATGCTAGGGGAATGGAGTGCCCCGACATAACTATGTCGGGCTTAGTAACGTTAACTATTTTAGAGAAAACTGCCGCCTGAGTTTTTTGTAGCGTTAAATTCCACTTGGTTATTGTCTCAAGATACAATTTCTTCCAGGTCTTTGTTAAGTTGAAACGACCTTCTGCTGGCTGCGGATATTCGCCTGAGCAGCCGATGCCCGAGCATCCAAAGTGAATGAAGAGACAAGCGTACTGTCGTTTGCAAAGCTGTAAATTGGATTCCCGGTTTTTTCCAGCAGATCGTTAATGTAAATGAGAAAAACAGTAGGAGACAGTATGGAGCCTTGGGGCACACCGGCGTTGATAGTGAAGGTGTTAGAAAGAAATCCGTCGACCGCCATTCGTAAAGAACGTTCTCTGAGGAAACATGAGAGCCACAAACAGAACTTTTCAGACATACCACAAGAGCGTAGCTTAGCCAACAGTCCATCGTGCCAAACACGGTTGAATGCCTTGGATATGTCAAGAGCAACCGCTCGAGATTCTCCAAAGTGTTCAATTGCGTTGTTCCAAACATGTGTTACGTAAGTCAGAAGATCTCCTGTTGATCTATGTTTACCAAAGTCATATTGGTGATCCCTAATAATATTGAATCGTTCAAGAAATTTTAGAAGATGTTGATTGATAACCTTTTCCATGACTTTCGATATTATTGGAAGCAATGCGACTGGTCGGTAGTTTATCTTATAAGTTATCTTATAAGTGTTCCGTATGGAACACTAAAAACTAAAAAAAAAGTTGCAGGTACAAGTTAAAGTGCTATATCTGATAAGTATTTTCAAAAAAAAATTAATGGAATATCTTAAAAATTCAAAGGCAGTTGCACAGTGGGACTTTGTCCGACTGTGTGTCGGTCTATCTATCCGTTAGCACGTTAACTCTTGAACGAAATGAGATATCAGTTTCAAACCTGGTATGTATGGTACTCGTAGATAACATCTAACAAGGAGATGAAGCCTATAGTTTTTGAATGATACCTCTTCAGACCAAGGGGGTGAAAGTTTTTTGGTCAATAAGCATATAATTTATAGTAAAACATGTAAGGGTTAGAGGGTAGGGGAGGAGGTTGATGAGGTTGCTTCCTATATATGGTGTTACAGGTCTCTTAGGATGTGCGGAGACCAGGAACCTGGACCCATTTTTTCATTATATTCAATTTTAATGGGCGAAAGGGTCAAAGTTGTCAAATATTATATGGTTTCAAGATATAATTATGTACCGTATAAGAGGTGAGAAAGGAAGTTAGAAGGGTGATTTCGTATTTATTATGCTATAGGTATTATCAAAGTTCTTTGAGTCAAGGAAACGAAACATTACATTATTTTTTTTGTTACTTGCAACATTAACATGCGCAGAGGTTTTAAGCGGCTGGGATCATTAAATATTGTACAGTTTCAATATTTTTATAAGAATTTTACATGGTGTTTGGTAGGAATATTTTAACAATTTTTAGCTAATTATTTATAGCTAAAGATATACGAGGCGAAAGGAATGGGGTAGAAGGTTGGAAAGGTGGTTGCGCATCGTCATAATATACAGCCTGTCAAGTAAGAACGTGACCGCTTGTATTCTTGAAAAAATATAATATAAATAATATACACATTTAAACCCGATTTTCTTAATTTTTGCCGCGCCTTAATGCAGCGTCAATTTCGGGTCCCGTGAAAACAAAGACACAATTCGTTTTTCGACTTTCAGAGTGACTTGGCCTACCGAGCCATTTTTCGTCCCATTAAAACGATTTACCTACTTCTTCACAAACAATACGGACTTTTTAATATATTTAGCGGCCGCAAAATGTGTCATTTCAGGCTCCTTTAAATGGGAACAAAGAAAGATTGCCTTGAACCGACGCCCAAACAAGTGACTCATTTTGGATTTTACGCGATTTCGACGAAAGTTCGGAATCGACTGACACCTTTACTGAAACGCGTCCTAGACAAAGGTTCCCTCTACCGATATTTTGTTGAATCACTAGAATCGCATCTACCAAAAATGAATTATCGCAGAGACGTTCTTACTTTACAGACTGTACTTCTATTTGTGCTGTGCTTTTCATTATTCCCGATTTTAATAGAAATAGTACGTAGAAGGGATTGAGATCTGTGTACAGAGTTATCCAAAAAAAGTTAGGTTGACCTCTTCTAGTCTAATGTCTTATCAGATGTATCGTGGTTATGTCTGGTTATCCAGTCTATTGGCGTTACACGCCAACATTCTCTGTTGGCTGTTTGTCTTGCAGCTTGGTCCCTGTTGATATTTATAAATAGAACCAGTTAAATTGGTGGAAACTTACTATAGGGAAAGAATTACACCCTGCAATTTTTCTTTATCTTTATATTTTAGTCTTCTTAGATAGTGAAACATATATAATCCCATTTTCATCGGTCTATCTATCCGACTGTCAGGCTATGGGTATGTTGGCATCATGTTTCTCCAACGAAATTATATTATTTGAAGTAGGGATAAAACCTGTGTTTTTTTGCGATATCGTTTCAAGGAAAGAAGATGAAAGGGATAGGTGTCGATATGTATGATTTTATTCATATTATGAAAAATTCCTTTCTCTTTATTCGAGAAAGTCAAATTTAGATTATTTTAGATTAGGGGTGCTCAAACGGTCGATCGCGAGTGCTTTTTGAGTCGATCTCGAGAAAAAAAATTCCGATATAGAACTATTCACAGATTTTGTTTTAGGTAACTAAAACAAAATGTAATGAATAAACTACTAAAATTTATTCGATCCACAATTAGGCCAGAATAACCCCCTCATCACTTTCTTTTATCGTAATAACCCCCTGCTAGCGGCAAAAGTCGCCTTTATCAAAGGAAGGCGCGGTACTTGTCAAAGAAAAGCCGCATTTTTGATTCCCGCCGATTTTTCTAGAAACTTCGGGCGGCATGTTTGACGGGAACATTCGAGACTTCGCTCGCGCCGATATAAATGTTGCGCCTGCAGGAATAGGAGTCAGTCTGAGTTGTAACTTGAAGGCGATACATCGATACAAAGTTTATTAATAAATAGTCCAAAATGAGTGCGGCGAAGAAAAGTAAAACTTATCATTTTAATAACGATTGGGAGGAAGCATTTTTCTTTTATATGGTAAAGGATAAGTGCATTTGTCGCATTTGCCGTGCGTCAGTTGCAATATCTAAGCGTGGGAACTTAGAGAGGCACCATAAAACGGTTCATAAAAACTATGAAAAGGATTTTCCGTCACAGAGTGAATTAAGAAAACGAAAAGAACGTGATTTGATAACTTGTTTGAAAAAAGAACAAACCATGTTCACAAGACCAGCCAAAAAATCAAAAGCTGTAACGATCGCGTTATTTAAAATATCTCATATATTGGCGAAACACAAGAAACCATTTGATGATGGATTAGTTGTGAAGGAAGCATTTATTGAAGCGGGTGAGACTTTATTTGGAGATTTTAAAAATAAAACAGAGATTATGTCTGCTATTAGAGAACTTCAGTTATCTCGTCCGACTGTCACAAGGCGTGTTGAAGTCATGAGTCAGGACATGGCAGATAAACTAAAACATGATATCATGGAATGTACATACTTTTCTTTACAGTTCGACGAATCCACCGATATGACAGACACTGGCTAGCTGTGTATTTTTATTCAAATGGTATTCAATGACATGTCGACTAAGGAAGAGTTTTTGACAATGATTCCTCTGAAAGGAAAGACGCGTGGCGAAGATATATATGACGTTTTCTTCAATTTTGTAACAAACTACAAGCTACCAATATATAAACTAGTGAAACTAGTGTGCATTACAACCGATGGAGCACCAGCAATGACTGGAAACAAAAATGGTTTTGTGGCATTGTGTCGAGCTAATGATGATTTCCCTTCATTTTTCTCCTTCCATTGCATTATACATCAACAAGTTTTTGTGTTTAAAAGTTCTAAACATGGAGGAGATTATGGGCATTGCAATAAAAATTGTGAATTCTATCCGTGCACGTAGCTTGCCACGACGGCTCTTTAAATTGCAGTTGGAAGATAGTGAGTCAGCTGAACACACTGATTTAGTTCTTCACACGGACGTCAGGTAGTTGAGTCGGGGAAAATTCCTAGAAAGGTTTCAAGAATTATTGCCCGAAATAACAGCTTTTCTGGATGAAAGAGGTGATGACACTCAGATGCTGAAAAACGGAAAATGGCTGACTGATTTGGCATTTTTGACAGACATCACAATGCATTAATTTGGAGCTTCAAGGTAAAGGAAAAAAAACTATTATTGAGATGATTAGCGCAATACACGCATTCAAAAGTAAATTGCAACTTATGATAGATCAGCTGAAAAGAAAGGATCTGAAAAATTTTCCGTCTTTGAAAGCAAGGATTCCTCAGTTGAATTATGATATTTATGAGGCAGAATTATCAAATATTTTGGGCCAATTCGAAATACGTTTTTATGATTTTCAGTAAATTGGCAAATATCGCATCATTTATGAGTTATCCTTTTTCGTGTAAAAACATTGAGGAATTAGCTACTGAAATAGCAAGTCAGTTTAACATGGACTCATGTTCTGTTGAAAATGAGTTAGTGCAGATTATATCAGATATACATCTCAAAGCCACAGGATCTGATACAAAATTCTGGTGTTTTATATCTGAAGATAAATATCCGAATCTAAGGAAAATCGCCCTTCAACTGACGGCAATGTTTGGGTCAACTTACTTGTGCGAGTCTGCATTTTCTGAAATGAAGATAATTAAGTCAAAATATCGCAATCGACTAACTGACGAACATATGTCATCATGCTTGCGATTAGCACTCGGTAATTACGTACCATCTTATGAAAAGTATGCTGAGGACATGCAGTGCCACGCTTCAACATCCAAAGTCACTTTTTAGTTAAGTTTAGATACTAGAACTCGTTTGTTTTGTAAGAACCAATAAAACTAGCAATTTTGAATAATTATGAGTTTTTTCATTGACATTTTAGAGCAGACCTACACTTACCTTGACTAAAAAAATGCATATTGTGCGGAAAACTAATATCTATGCCACGATACACCCTACCTAGACGACAATCCTGCATCACACTTACTTGCAGCCTCTCAGAGTCGATCGATCGTAGTCTAACAATATTGAGGTAGATCGCCAGCAGTTCAAGTTTGAGCACCCCTATTTTAGATCAACATGTTTGCAAGGAAAGTAAAAAATTTATCGATTTTTTATTTATTACTACGTAAAAACTTTAATATCTCTTACTATTGGTAACAGAATAACTACGAAAACTCTTCAGAATGCTATCCAAACACCCAACATGATATTTACGTGATGCGGAAGATCCCCTAATTTTACTGCGTTTTTGTGCTGACAAAAATGAAGTAAAATCAAATTTATTTTATGTGTGGGAGGACTTTTTGTTAAAACGTTACAACGTGACAATATTTTTCCCTTTTTCTAATCAACGGAGCAGAATGTGACAAAGTCATGAAATATGAAACAATGCTGTCGAATATTTATGGACGCGTTCGCAAACTGTTTTTTTCAAGAACGTGCCTTTAATAGAATTCAATTTTATGAAAAAAATACTAATTTATAACTTTTCTGGTCTTTGGTTTCATTATATTAATTTCATAAGGGTTTTTCAGATTAGTGGGCTACATATAAAATAGAGTTATTTTTGGGGAAAAAAGTTTTTATTTTTTAATTTTAGGCTTGTTCATGGAAATTAACAATGAAAAACAAGTAACAGGATACCGAAAAATAATGTAAGAAGACAACTTATAGCAATTATGATTCTATAGCAGTTACTGTAGAATATTATTTAAATGTAGAAAAAAAAATGTTGGGAGTTAGTAGGAAATTACTTCCTATTTATTTTAATTCCTAAAGAAGCTTTCCTAGATAAATATTTTATTACCCCATTTTTATTGGCCTTTCTAATTAAATCAGTCTATATTATTGGAGTGCCAGAAGTTCAGATCTGTGAACGCTGAGACATGAAAATTATCACGTAGTAAAATATACACATGGAGACGACAAAGACTTAAGAAGTTTTCTCGTTAGATAGCTTTAGTGTCATATCTTAGGTAATTTAAATTACATCGGATCATACCAGTACATGTGCAAAAAATTGCATTGGCATTCGTTTATTCAGGTTCGCTAAATTTTACAATTTTATTTCGCATGAATGCTTCCGTAGGCCTATGAAGAAATTTGTGCTATTTATGCTCAAGATACGTTATTAAAACCAATAGACAATAGATGGTTTAGTTGCCTTCGTACTTGACATTTCGATATCAAAGATGCTTTTTGCATATATATATATACATATATATATATATATATATATATATATATATATATATATATATATATATATATGTATATATATATATATATATATATATATATATATATATATATATATATATATATATGTATATATATACATATATATATATATATATATATATATATATATATATATATATATATATATATATATATATATATATATATATACATATGTATATATATATATATATATATATATATATATATAAATATATATATATATATATATATATATATATATATATATATATATATATATATATATGTGTATATATATACATATATATATATATATATATATATATTTAT
>CM032446.1:189854921-189884921 GCA_019049505.1 Pachyrhynchus sulphureomaculatus
TAAAAGCCTACCTACTGATATTGATTCCAAGATTTCTAGTTTTGACGTTGATTTAGCACACATAAAAACTAATACTTTGAAAGAAGTAATTTTTTTTAAATTACTGAAGATTACCAACCAAAAATATGGTTTTTAGTTTTTATTATGATTTGTTTACTTTTTATTATTTGCCTTTGGACCTCTTGTTTCCTTATCTATTCATTTCTTAAACATTTTTACAATATTTAATGTTTTATATACATAATTAAAATTTGTTATTAATTATAATGGTATTAATATTTTAATGCGCCATTTTTATTTTTATTTTTTTTATTTTTTTACTTCAATTGCTAAAAAAAGTATTCTATTCGTAAAAAATCCCACTGCTTTGCTTCAAGTTTTGAGATTCCTAGATCACGAAAAAACTTTTCCCGTCGGTCTTTCTGTCAGTCTGTCGGTCTGTTGGCACGATATATCAATTTTAGACTTGGTACATGGATAACATTTGACAAGGAGAAAAAGCCTATAGTTTTTGACGGTATCGCTTCAGGCCAAGGAATGAAAGTGCTGGAGATCGATGGATTTTAAAATGGAAGGGATTAGGGTGTGGTTGCTTCTTATATTATGTTATATATCCTTTTCCAGGCTTCTGGAGTCTAGGGATGTCAAAATTAGTTTTTTTTTAGGGTTTTCAAGTATAATCCAGGAAGGGTATCGTGGGTTAGTGTAATCTTGCATAATTTGAATAGCGTTTTGAGATATTTCCAGGTTTTCATGTTGATTTACTGGGCACGTTTTAGGCCTATCATTGCTAGTAAAATATGTAGGGTGTTTAAAGGTGATTAATGGAGTTGCTTCCTATATATGTTATTCTAGATCTTCTTCGGGGTTTGTGGAGCTAAGGAGTCTGAAAATTAAGTTATTTTAATGGGGGATGTGGTGAAAGAGGTGGACAGGTTAAATATTGTAGGTATAGTTTCAATTTAGTTGGGACAATTTCAATAGTATTATGGAACATTTTCAGGTTTTTGGTTGAAATAATGAACAAATTTGAAACATATTTATTTATTTGCTATGAATTAACCTATAAGAGGTGAGGAAGGGAGTTAGAAACACGATTTCGGATTTACTGTGCTATAGGTCTCATTCAAGGTTCTTGGATTCAAGGAAACGAAACATTACATTACTTTTTGCTATATGCAATATTAAAAAAAGAGTGAGAATTATTAAATTTTGTATAGTTCCAATATCATTATAAGAACTTTGCTTGGTTTTTGGTTGGGATATTTTCAAAAAAATTTAGCTTATAATTTATAGTAGTACTGTAAAAGGAATGAGTTAGAGGGTTAGAAGGGTGGTTGCGCATACGGGGTGCCCCATATGTATGGAATAATGATGCCACAGCATTTATTAATCAGTGTATTAAAAAAATGTTTAATCCGGGTTGATCTGTGCTACTTCATATTGAATTTTTTGTCGTAAATCTTCTACAGTTTCAGGTTGACTTCGGTAAACTTTGGTTTTCAAATGACCCCATAAAAAAAAATCGAGTGGCGTAAAGTCGGGACTCCTACAGGCCATTCTACAGCACCTGTTCTGCCTATCCAACGATTAGGAAAAATTGCATCCAAATATCTACTAACATTGAATTCATATTGAGGAGGTGCTCCATCCTGTTGATACCACAGATTCCTGTTAGGGGTATCCAAATTATTTTCATCGGGAAAAAGACCTGTATAAGTTGGAATAACTTGCTTTTAAAGTAACTGTAAATGCCACTATCCTGTAAGATTTCTATCGATAAAAAAGGGAGCAATGATATGACGTCCACAAATCCCTGCACACACGTTTATCTTGTGGTCCTTGAGAATGACTGTCGATTATCCAGTAGGGATTTTCAGTAGACCAGTACCGGCAGTTATGCCTATTAACTCGTCCGTTAAGACAAAATGTGGTCTCGTCAGAAAAAACAATATTACGAATTAGGTTAGGAACATTATTGATTCGTTCCATCATGACCTTGCAAGATACAACGCGTCTATCGTAGTCGTCTTCAGATAATTCTTACAAGAGAATGGGTTTATATAGATGCAATTTTTCTTCATTCAGTATACGACTTAAGGTATCTTTACTTATGTTGTGGTCTAGGCAAAGGTGACGAGTGGCTGTATGGGGATCTTCTGTAATTTCCAATAAAACATCTAACTTTTTATCATCGCTTGTTTTAAGTCTTGGAGGTCCAGATTTAGAACGATCCTTAACATGACCTGATCGTTTTAATGTTTTGCTAACTACGGATTGGGTAATAGGTTCCTGATTCGGATATTCTGCGTTAGAAAGATCACACACCTCCTGTTGTCTTCTCCTACGATCTCCATAACCAACCATCATTAACAAAGTGATTCTTCTGTTAAATGTACCATTATGATATTACGCTCAAATTGCAGTTTCATAAAATGCAGCAATAAACGTTTTCGTCAATAAATCATTTTTTGACGCATTAAGTCGTTACCTGACAGTAAATGTTTGATACAAGCCAGCTTAATTTTTTTTATATTTGACCTAATCTATTATTATTTTTTTTATTTGATATCTATAGGAAGGGCACAGTAACAGATAGATATATTCCTAATGATTCATTTCATTGCAAACAACACAAAATAGCATCATTACATTTTTTAGTTCATCGTTTGGTCACTTTTCCTCTGAATAGAGTAAACTTTAATAAAGAAAGGAATCGTATTAGAAATATAACTAGAGTTAATGGTTATGACGATGACTTAGTAATAAGCTAATAAATAGATATAAGTTTAGGTTTAATATTCAGAATTCCACCTTTTTTACACGCGAAGAAAATAACACCAAGCATGTTTCCATACCATATAATCCGAAATATAACAAGGGACTCAATAAGGTATTTAATAAGGTAGGCCCCACCTTAGTCTATAAGTCATCAGACAATCTGAGGAATATCTTAGGAAATCCCAAAGATAAGATTCCTAATTGTGAGAAAAGTGGAATTTATGAAATTAGTTGTAATGATTGTGATAAAAAGTATATTGGGCAAACTAAAAGGTCAATTAAAACACGATTTAAAGAAGATTTAGCACACTTAAAATACAGTAGAATAGAAAAGTCTAGCATTGCCGAACATGCCCTTGAAGCTGATCATATTGTAATAATTTGGATAATCTAAGATTAATAAAAAATGTATCTGATAGGAGATTGTTGAACGCATACGAAAGTATGAAAAATTATAAAATGTAAAAGTAGTTTAAATAAAGACAGAGGGCCTATTCTTTATAGTCCCCTCTACTGGTTACTTGACCGGAACTGATGGCCTTACCTATGCCATTAGTTCCGCCTGAGTAATTCAAGGGTTAGGCTAAGTATAAATAGGGTAGATTTGTAGTTTAGCTTTAGTCAATCATCGCTCCTGATGAAGCTAACATGGTTAGCGAAACGCGCGTCGAGTGCAAAAATAAAGTGTTTGTTGTAGTAGTGATATATACTGAGTAGTAATATTACAGGTGATATCCCCGAGAGGATAAAATTATAATATTGCTGTATCTGGAATGTGTAATTTCAAATGCTTTTTTTACTGCACTATTATAAAAACCATAACGTTTCATTTTTATGTGAAAATTTTAATCTCCGCATATCTAGAAAAACAGATATCGTTGCTATGATAAAATTGTAAGGTATTTTTAGTAGAGGGTGTGCGACGTTTTTCGTCAATACATACACAACAGAGATTCTCAAATTTATATTTTAAAGCCAGCTGTATAGCGTAGTAATATTCAGAAAATATGCTCATACAGAATGCGAGGTGTTCTGAAATCGCGTATCGTTTGAAAATACTTTGAATTGAACGTATAAAAGGAAAATTTGAATATTAATTTCTATTCAAATTATCAGTCTTTTGTTACAGTTTTTTTATCGATCAGTACAAAAACGGCATTAAAAAACTCTATCCTTTAAAAAAATATATTGAGTATCCTAATTTAAAAATAAATTTGTCATTATCTTGCTTTTTGCTGAAAATAACATAACGTACGATGTGTTGGTCTTAATAATATTTATATAATCAAGTGTCTTCTTCCTTCTTCTAATAATGGAAATGTCGGAATTGTATTTGTTCCATAAGTGTTGTCCTTTTATGAGTAATTTCGAATGTGACTTTTTTGGCATAGGACACGCTGCTATACGAGCGCATGTAGCCTGTACTACTTCGAGACAATTAAAAATATTTATAGATTAAACTTCAGTCACCAATCTTTCCTTGTTGTTCCAAAAAAAAAGGTTTTGGCTGAGCTCCGGCCATCCATTCAAGCGAATGGCTCCTTTGGATAGAATCCTGCAAAATCAGGGTATGTGTGGGAGCGGAACCTCAAGCATCGATATTCTCAGATCTAAGTGGTTTTATATCAATGATCGAATTTGAGATTTTTATAGAACTAAAAAAGGTTTAGCATGAAATAATCTTCTTAGCTTTTGTGACCCTTTCTTTTTTATACCTAAAACAGTGTTTCTCAACCGCCCCACAAAGGGGGTGTGATTACATTAATGGGGGGGGGGGCGAGCGTATCGAAAATAAATTATTATTAAAAACATTCATTAAAAACATTTAATATATTTTATTGAAAGGAAAGCAAAACAAAATACATTCTAACATAATAAAAAATAAAATACACATTTACACTGATATAATACACCTATAAATAGGATTGTATTAGTACTGCACAATGTATTTACCTAATAATTAACATATCAATACTAAATCAAAAAACAAGTTTTAAAATTATTACTGACTCCTTTGGGCCTGTTTTGCAGGTTTTTAAAAGATCGTTTAATATTAGACATAGACACTCTGAGTTCTTTTTCTATATTTAGTTAAGGTCTATATTTTGTTTTCAAAGCAGCCACTGCAGAAAATCGGGTTTCATAAGGGTAGGATGTTGAAAATGGTAATAGTATACGAAATGCTCTTGTTCTCAGTGCAGAAAACTCATCATTCACTCCTGCCCAAAATTCGAAGAGTGATTTATTATTAAATTGTCTTTTGATTTCACCACTTGCCGTGAAGTCTATGAAGATTTCTTCTTCGGAAGTTGAGAGCCCTTCGGGAGTATTTTGAAATGGATTTCTAACCCACAACGTAAAGTTGTCGTCAGTAAGAAAATACTTTTTAAAATCTTTGTCAACCTGGCTAGATGATTTTCAATGGTTACTAAAACAACTTTCACATGTTATCCCTCAGCATTGTATGTTTAACACATTCACACACATTTCTAGGTTTTTTTTGCTTTACATTTCTGCACCACAATTCCAATTTTCTACAAAAAGCACTAATTTTATTACTTGTATCGAATATATGTGTATTTGTTCCTTGAAGTTGAAGATATAAGGTATTTAGTTTCTCGAATATATCGATCAAGTAGCTCAATTTCATCACAAATAAACTATCTCGAAACTTCTCGGCTTCCGATCGGTTTTCCTCTTCTAGAAAAATGGCGATTTCATTTCTTAATTCATAAACACGTTGCAAACATTTCCCACGTGATAACCAACTTGTCTCGCAATAAAATAGTAACGCTGAATATTCGGCACCCATGTCTTTACAAAGTGCAGAAAAAATTCTAGATTTTCTTATTATCATTTTAATATAATTTACTACGGTTGCAACTCTAGTGAGCACAATATTCAGAGCAGGACTCGCGATGAAAATTATGTTTGAAAATTGGGTCGCAAATACTGAAAGGTTGAGAAACACTGACCGAAAACATAATCATGCCAAGATATTTGTTTGCAAGTTAATGTCTGGCATATAAAGTGTCCTAAAGCAACGATGACAGATTCTATAACGCTAACATTTTTAAAACAAGCTCAAGAAATCTATTAAGTGTTTCTTGCAATAAACGATTTTAGGAGTTACAAACAAAACGTTTTAGGCGTACCATATTGGAGACATAATAGCTAACAACCATCATGGCAAGCACGATTCAACGCCTTGAATTGATCAAGGTTAATCGCTCGAGACTTTCCAAAATATTCTATTTATTGGTTTAAAAATGTGTCACATAAGTTAAGAGATTTACTGTTGGTCTTTGCTTAAGAAAGATATATTAGTGGTCGTTAATAATAGTAAAGTCTTTCGGATTCTTTAAAAGATGTTCCTTGTAGCCTTTTCTATAAGCTTGGGTATTATTGCTTCTTGACCATAACACTTGAAGTCGTTGATCTATTATTATGTGGTATCTAGGTACTTCCATGTATACCAAAAAAAAAGTGTTCTTTTGCTATCATCAGGCACCAAATTCCGGGCCATTACTAGCCTTGTTAAGATTCATTTTATCTTTCATCTAGATATGTGATTTGCATTTAGCGGTGTTATAACAATGAGCTAGTCATATTTTGCTTAGTTGTGCCGTAAAAAGTATACCTTGTCAGTCCATTAAAATTGATGATTGGAAAATTTTGGACAAATGCATTTTAATTGGATGATAAATAAGTAATATCGCATGCTTTTTATTTTCGTTCAAAATACGAGTGGATAAATATTTGACATTAATAGTTTAATTTTTGGCTGACAAAAAAAATTCTCTGTAAGTAACAAAAATGTAATTTTTTACATTAGTAGAGTGTTAATAATGTTCTCACAACCTACAATTTGTTTTTGCTTGTCATATAGTGGCTTATCATACATCTTTGCGGTAAAATTCTTTTTGTTATGAATATATTTTGAATGGTGGTTAAGGCAATATTTGTGTCAGTGTCCGGCACGCGATCCTTTTTTATTGGGTTTTGATATAAATAAGGTTGATTTGTCACCTGGGACAAAAAATATATTATTTATTCAAGAAATTTTTTATTTTTAACATTATAACTTTGAGGCAATTATAGTACATATTGTTTAAAGAAAGTATAACACATATTTTTATGGATATTGAGGTTAATTTTTTTATGAAATTTGGTATGTTATTTGGATTACCAAACTGAACGCTTGGTTTCTTTAAGTTAAAATTATCAGTACACACGACGGGCACAAAAATTCTATCCAAAATTTTTATATAGGGTAACTCAAACATACTAGTATCTTAACTTTTGTTTTACTAACTTACCAAAAAACACTTAATACATGTAAAATAATAATATATAAAAAAATTTTTAGTGAAACAGTCTCCAAGGAATAATATATAAAATAAAATCCGCAAGTCCTAGAGAGCAAAAATTGAAAGTTTTGTATCCAGGTGTTTTGAGAAAAAATGTGGATCTACTACTGCAATCATTAACAATCTATTCTCAGTATAGTGGCTTTTGAAAAGGCAGTTAGCTGTTAATTGTAAGGTACATTTATCGATCCAATGAAGGAGTATGATACTGGGCGAAGGAATATTTTTAATGACGATGACAGAAGCTGAGAGCGGTACGCACTTGATCAGTATGATGCAAAAGTTTTACGATTAAATAACTACCAATTAAAAGTCCTAGATAAAGTTGTCGTTTATCACCAATTATATTTAATACCAAGTTAAAAAATAGAAACGAAGGTGGGGTTTCAATAAAATAAAATAAGTTCCTTTATATATATATATCAGTAGCGATGCTCATGATTAGACCCAAGATGCTCCTGACTTAAAATTTATGTAAACAAGGTTGTGTAAGCAATACGAGTAATGGGTCCTCAAGTTAGCACGCAGAAAACGGATATCTAGTTATAAACTTACAAAGTAAATATAAAGTTCGATTGGGTGAAAATTCCTACGTTAAATTGGTAGATAAATTTCAGTAGTTGGAAGTTATATATATATATATATATATATATATATATATATATATATATATATATATATATATATATATATATATGAAGTGAACGAGTTGATTTTAATGATTTCACTTCGATGAAAGGTTTTACTACAAAACCAGTCATTTTCGATTTTTCGACGCTTCTTCTGTCTTCCAGAAATATTCTACCCATCTTAAGACATTTAGGGTGAAGTGTTGATCGGTCACCCAAATGGAAGCTGGGAGGTAGTGTGTGGGATAATAATGTGGTAAGAAACCCGTGAAAAGGTCAAGCAATGAGTCGGCAAGTATACAAGTATTAATAACTTTGTACTTTCCCACAACGAGTGTTCCTGACGACTAGTTTACACGTGTGATTCTGAAATTGCTTCCCACATGTGCTCCGGAAAACTTATATACACGTGTGTTCCTAAAAAAAAACTATCTTACACGTGTGTTCTTGAAGCTAGTTTTACCGGAAGTGAATCTGGGACCAAACTTTTAATACCATTATGTATCATTTCAAAGCCGTTCTCCAAACCCCAAAATAAGTGGTAAACGAGAAAATATACGACAGCCTTCATACTTTTAATCCAGTTACTATCTGTGAACGTGTGCATTTTCATCACATAAAGGGTTATTTATTTAGGTTAGGCTGTAATAACTGAAAAGATTTCTCTCTATGTTTGTTATATACTTTACTTTGTTTTAGCGTAGTGTTTCACTGAACTCCCGTTTTATTTTACAGGACGCATAAGTTGTACTTTATTTAATTATTTACCTACAACTAAATAACTTTTCAGTATTTTTTCATTTTTTGAGCTGAACTTAGATTCACATGTATTATAAAAAAACAGAAGGCGTACAAAAATTACCTCTAATTCATGTCCTCTACCAGTAAAAAATGAGCTAGCTGAAGTACCTTTTTATCTTTGTCCTCTAAACAAACCCAGTATTAATATCCACCCAATATATTCTCAAAAGTAAAAAGATACTCAAGTGGCAAATGGTAAAGTATTTATTTAAATATCAAGAGCACACCACATAAACATATATATATATATATATATATATATATATATATATATATATATATATATATATATACTTAATAAGGTGAAAAGTATCGGGATAGCGGTCTATGTAGTAAAATTTTTTTTTGTTGTTTAAAACTTTATATTTCGCCTTCTCGGCTTCATCTGGAGTATTACTAAATTTAAAACCGTCATGAACACATAGGTCGCTAACAACATACAACATGAACTTACCAACTAGAATAAAAGAGATACAAAGGAAAACGAAACATCACACAACTAGACTAATTATATACACTTCGATTTAAGGTTCTTTTAGAACTGATAATGAATATCATTTTATTTCTTTAATTTAATTTAATACACGACTAAATAAATTCTTATTACATAACCGATTATATTTTGCTATTTTTATGTCAGCGTAGTCTTTAAAGGTCGAGACTATCTTGCCCGTCAGACCACGTATGTAGAGTAATTTTTTGTATTAGACTTCACGTCTTATTTCTTCCGTGGGTCCATCAAATGGGTAAAAATTTATTTAGTCGTGTAAAACAAAAGACGCCACTTATGTATAACCACAAAGTAATATATAAAGTGTCTTGCTTAGACTGCGAGTGCAGTTATATTGGAAAAACATCACAACGGCTTAAACAAAGATTAACCCAACATAAAAGTAATTGCGCAACGGGAAAGAAATCTTGCGCTGCAGTGGATCATCACTTGAGAACAAGACACAAAGACTTAGATATTGTTATGATCCCATAATACGAAAATAACTATAAAAAACGCTTGTTCCTTGAAATATGAAATATCACACAAAGCTTCATCAATTACAAAATGGACACTAATAATTTAAGCAACGTATACTGTGATATTCTAAATAATTATATTAATCGCTACACCTGACCACTGTACACACATCGATAATAAAAAAAAAAAAGAAACAAAATAATATTCAATATCAGTTCTAAAGGAACACCGTAGATCGAAGTGTGTATAGTTAATCTATTGTGTGATATTTTGTTTACCTTTTGTATCTATTTTATTCTAGTTGGTAAGTTCATGTTGTATGTTTTTAACGACCTATGTGTGCATGACTGTTTTAATTTTAGTAATACTTCTGATGAAGCCAAGAAGGATTGGTGAAATATAGAGTTTTACACAACAGAATAATTTTACTACATAGACCGCTATCCCGATACTTTTCACCTCAGGTCTACTATGGTTGAGAAAAAGAAATACAATTTCTATATCTATCTATAATAGATATAAAATGCAACGTCTCTCTGCCTGTTTCTCTGTCTGTCGGTCCGTTAGTGCATTTATCACTCGAGAACCACTTATCCGATTTACGTGCTTTTTTTTTAAAGCATTTTCTCTGGCCAGGTTCTAGGCTATATTTTATTATATTAGGTACCATAAGGAATAAGCAGTGACGATAATAGTGAATCAAGTCGGAAAAGGTTTGCTTCTAGCGCGTACGCTTGCAATCCACTGCCTAAACCATTAAATATGGAACAATGTCATGTAGCACAGAATATAATATATATAAAAGGCAACGTCTCTTTGTCTGTCTGTCTGTCCGTTAATGCGCTTATCATTCGAAAACCCCGATTTACATGTTTTTTTTTTTAATTCGTACATTTATTCTCTGGCCAGGTTATCTATAATTTTTCTATATTATATATAAAATGCAACGTATATCTGTCTGTTTGTCTGTTTGTCCGTTAGTGTGCTTAGCAGTCGAGAACCACTTATCCGATTTACGTGTTTTTTTTTTTTTAATTTCATACAATTGTTCTCTGGCCAGGTTATCTAAAATCTTCTATAATACATATATATATATATATATATATATATATATATATATATATATATATATATATATATATATATATAAGCATATATAAATTGACGTCTCTCTGTAAGTCTGTCTATGTGCTAGTGCGCTTATCACTCGAGAACCACACATACATATATTCCCTAGCCAGGGTATAGGGTATATTTTATTACGTTAGGTAACATAATAAGCAGTAACGATAATAGTGAATTAAGCTGGAAAAAGTTTGTCGCTAGCGCGTTCTCTTGCAATACACTGCCTAAACTATTAAATATGGAACAATGCAGCAAGGAATATAAAATATATAAGATGCGATGTATCTCTGTCTGTCTATCTGTTCGTTAGTGCGCTTATCACTCGAAAACATCTTATCCGATTTACGTGTTTTTTTTTATTCATACATATGTTCTATGTAATAATAATCTATAATCTATAATATACATAAAATGAAACGTCTCTCTATATGTCTGTCTGTCTGTCCGTTAGTGCGCTTATGACTCGAGAACCACTTATCCGATTTACGTGTTTTTTTTTAGATTTATACATATGTTCGCTGGCCAGGTTATAGGATATATTTTATTACGTTAGGTAACTAAGCAGTGACGATAATAGCGAATCAAGTCGGAAAAAAGTTTGCCTAAATCGTTAAATATGAAAAAACATCATGTAATAAAGAATACAATATATATAACATGCAACGACTCTCTGTCTGTCCGTTAGTGCGTTTATCATTCGAGAACCACCTATCCGATTTACGTGTTTTTTTTTTTTTAAATCTTAACTTAATATTTATCAAAAAAAATCTATAGTATATATAAAACGCAATATCTCTATGTCTGTCTGTCCGTTAGTGCGCTTAGCACTCAAGAACCACTTTTCCGATTTACGTGTTTTTTTATAAACTACATTTGTTCTATGTTACGTTATATAACATAAGGAATAAGCAGTGACGATAATAGTGAGTCAAGTCCAAACGAGCGGAGCTGTGGGCACATATATATATATATATCTATATATATATATATATATATATATATATATATATATATATATATATATATATATATATATATAGTCACGCGGAGCCTTTTTCTTTATAATATGTATCAACAATATTCAAAACTGTTTTCACACCTCTAATTTTCTGATGTATGCCGATGTTGGAAAAGTTTATGATAATAAATAAGACTGAGGATTGTTTTAAAATTCAAAAATATTTTGACAGACTTCCTGAGTATTGTGCTGAAAACAGTTTATTTTTAAATATAGTAAAGTGTTCTAGTATAAAATTCACGCGGAATGTTACTGTCATACCGTCATTAAACATTTATAAAATCATTGCACTGACTTAGCCGTTACTTGATGGAGATCCATAATAATTTGAAATAAAAATTTTAAACAACTGTTTAAAATCACCACTTATGTTTATTATATTATTGCTCACAATTGTTTCGACACACTGTGTCTTCTTCTGGAAAAATTAACTATAAAGTATGTTACAGACTAAAGAAAAACCTACGTATTCAAATTGGATCTTAAGATATATACATGTCATGGACCTAACTAATTAGCCTACTGTGGGATTGGGTGGCGTATGGCTTTGTTTAAGAATTTAAGCTAAGTGTTGCTCATGAATTTCAGGATTGTGGGCATCTGGAGGTTTCTATGAAGCTGGGTGTTGCATATGAACCATGGGGCTTTGGCGATGATATGGAAGACCTTGTTTTGGACTGTATGGAGAGTGGATCTATGTGTTCGTGACACTTGGCATCATGCTGGACTGGAGTAAGTCAATCCGGCTTGAATGATCAACTTGAAAATTGTCAACTTGTTGCGGATTGACAGTTTATTGGACTTGTTAAGGAGTAGTTAGAGCTTACCGAGGAGTTGATTTGCTTTCTTGGAGGAGGTGGCGACCTGATCCTTTCATACTAGCCACCAGTATTTAACTTGCTGTACCATCGCCCAAATTTGGGACTCAACACTCCCCTAACAAGGTTGCAGTGCATTTATAACGTCCATCTTTCAGACGTAGATGTTTTTAAACTAAACGTTAAGCAATTTAAGAATGTGAAGATATTTTACAGGTGTTTCTGTTACTGGCTTGAATATTTAGATTATCCATTAATTGGTTCTTTAGGTTAGATTAGATTAGTTTTTCTGTAATTTATATTGTAATTAGTGTATGTGGTTTTTCTGAAACATATATATATATATATATATATATATATATATATATATATATATATATATATATATATATATATCTTCTTCTAAAGGTGCCTATCCGTTTCGGATATTGGCGATCAAGAGAGCTATCCTGACTCTGGTAATAGTCGCACGAAAAAGGTCTGTGGTTGTTAAGGAACACCACCTTCTTAGATTCTGGAGCCAAGAATTTCGTCGTCGTCCTGGGCCTCTCTTGCCATATACTTTTCTCTGGAGTATAAGTTGTTGCAGTCCATAGCGTTGTTCATTCCTCATTATGTGGCCCAAGTATTCAAATTTTCGTCTTTTTTACGCTAAAACGTATTTCGCATTGCTTGCCCATTCTTCCCAAAACTTCCACGTTTGCTACTCTGTCTATCCAGGAGATTCGACGATAGCACCATATTTCCAAGGCCTCAAGTATCCTCATGGTGGCGTCGGTCAAGGTCCAAGATTCGACCCCGTGCATGAGCACTGAGAAGACATAGCACCGAAGTGCGAAGCGTCTTTTTATCTCCACTGAGTGATCCAATTGGTCATTTATGGTGGTGCCCAAATAAGTGAAATCATTAACTCTTTCAATTGGTTGCTTTTCAACTACTAATTCTCGGAACGGTTACCATGTATTTCGTTTTTTTTTATGTTAAATTTGAGACCGAATCGCAGACTTTTTTCTAGCAGATTTGAAACAAGAGACCGCAAACCTTCCAGACTGTCTGCAAAAATAATCGTATCGTCAGCATATCTTATATATTCAGATGTTCTCCATTCACCAGAATACCCTCATCGATCTCTTCCAATGTCGTCTTTATAATTTTTAATCCCGAATAAATATTGAAAAAGAGAGGCGACAGGATACAATCTCTGGTGGAGTACACGCTTAATTGCAACATCCTCTGTATATTGTCCATCTATTTTAATGGTGGCTGTCTGATTATAGTAGATGTTATTTATAACCCTTATGTCTTTATCGTCTAGGTTAATTGACTTAAGTATTGAGAGCAACTTGTCATGTTTAACTCTATCGAAAACTTTCCGATAGTCTATGAAGCAGACATATACGTCACAGTTAAAATCCATGCAGCGTTGAAACAAGGCCTGAATAGCAAAAAAAAAGAGCATCACGAATGCCCAACGCATTTCGGAAACCAAATTGAGTACGGAATATGTGCGCATCACATTTTTTTGTATATTCTGCTATGGATAATCTTCAGAAAAGTTTTAAGTAGGTGACTCATGAGGCTATTAATTCTAAAATCCTCGCATTTCTTCGCGCCAGGTTTCTTTGGTAGTGTTATAAAGGTAGATTTCAGCCAGCTTCGAGGAACATCTCCAGAGTCGTACATATTATTGAGCATAGAAGTAAGCTCTTATAGTCCTGCATCATTCATGACTTTAAGAATTTCCGCAAAGAAATTATCTGGATCCTTTGATTTTCTGTTCTTCAATTTTTTTATTGCAGCTCTCACTTCATTAATTGTAATTCTAGGCCCCGTCTCACAATCTGTAATAATAATGTCGGTAATCGAAGGATTCTTCCACATATCTCATCCAAACATTTCTCTTTTCATCTACTTCTGTTATTGGATTATTATGGTCGTCAGTAAGCTTGTACAATCCAGCAGCCTCCTTTACGTTTTTGTGTAAATTGAAGGAATCATAGTTTTATTCAAATATCCCTATTTCGGTATATTGTTCTTCAAACAATTTATTTTTAGTAATTCTATAGCTTTCTTGATCTCCTTATCTATTTGTTTGTATTTTGTGATGTTTTTATTTTTGTATTTTCTTCGGTCATCCATCATAATGAGTATGTTGTCAGTCATCCATTGTTTCTTCTTGGTTTTTGTTGGGCGTAAGTACTCATCAAGGATTTTCTGATTGATTCCTTGCAACCTTTCCTCTTGTATCAATCAACTCCTCTACCTGTTTAAGTTGTTCATTTTTCAGTTTTCCTAAATCACATTTTATCATTTTCTGGCGTTCGATTCTTTTTAATTTTAGAATGACTATGCCGACCAGGGGATTATGATCTGATTTAATGTCATCGCCTAGGTATGTTTTGACAGATCTTATTGCATTTCTATATCTATTGTTAATCATAATATAGTCAATCTGATTTCTTATGCTTTTAGTTGGTGAGTCTTGTGGCGATTTTCAAGTGTAAAGGTGCCTCGGTGGCAATTTAATGAAGGTATTGGTGAGGACTAGATCTTCTTCCATTACAAATCTATTCAGACGGTCTCTCGTTACACACATCTAGTCCAAAGGGTCCCACGAGATCTCCGCTCCCTCCTTTACCTATTTTCGCTTTAAAGTCGTCCATAATTAGTATAAGTTCGTTTTTATTGAGTTTTCTGACAACATAAGTTTATTCATTATAGAACAATTCAATTTTCTCATCTGATTTGTCCGCTGTAGGAATATATACTTGGATTATATTTGTTTTAATGGGCTCTGTATTGATTTGATTAGTAGCAGTCTTTCCGATACGGGGAAAAAGCTTAGTATATGTTTAGCAATATACTCTTTCAGAATCATTCTAACGCCGTGAATGTATTGGCTGTTGGTATTACCTGAATAATATATTTGATGTTACCCGATGCGACAACTTCCAGAATCCGTTCGGCGCATCTCACTTATGCTCATAATACCTATGGATAATCTTTCCATCTCTAAGACTGAGTTATGAATTTTGCCTGCCTCATACATGGTTTTTAACATTCCACGTGCAAATTTTAAGTGGATTACATTTATTTAGTTTAAAGCAGGCATTATTTGTTATGTCACAGGGATTTCGTTTGATGACGACCTGTGGCCTGTTTGAGGAATTCCTCCCTTGCCGGCACTTGGCCTCCGAGAACCATGAGCGGTAGTAGTATTCGTAATATGTCTCGTAGCCATTCTGATTATACTAGTGAAATTCGTTTGAATTTTTAATATAGTGGTTTCACCTTGCCTTCTACATTCTAAAGCCGTTGACTATTCAACTGGTTCCTCGGCCTTTGGAGCTAAGTCCTCAACCCCAGGACAATAGAGTGCCCTTACACGTATTAGTGCCTCCACCCGTAGCTGTTGACAACATGTGGGGGACTACTTAGCCCGGCAGTCGCTTGGTTGGCTGATTGCATGGATCCCTGCAACAACCAATGCTAGTTTTGGTCCGCCCCGGATATTTCATTTCTCCGGTACCACCCATATCTGGGAGGCATTTCCCTGTCCGCCACCTGGGGAAGCGCCCGATGGGGGACTAGCAACCCCCCACGGGATATATATATATATATATATATATATATATATATATATATATACATATATATATATATATATATATATATATATATATATATATATATATATATATACATATATACATATATATATATATATAATATATATATATATATATATATATATATATATATATATATATATATATATATAATATATATATATATATAGTTTCAGCCATATTGGTCTATTTCTTTGTGTTTGGCATTCGTGTGAATCAAGGAAGTCGAGTGATTTTCAAGAAATGGACGAAAAAGAATTTCGTGTGGTGATTAAACATTACTTTATGAAAGGCAAAACGCCTCAGGAGACTAAAGAGAAGCTTGATAGACATTATGGTGACTCTGCACCTTCGATTAGAACAGTTTATAAGTGGTTTCAAAATTTTCGGACTGGCTATATGGGCACAAGTGACGCTGAACGTTCTGGACGGCCTGTGGAGGTTACGACTCCAGAAATCATTGATCAAATCCATGATATGGTGATGGATGACAGAAGAGTTAAGGTGCGTGAGATTGCTAGTGCTGTGGGCATCTCGACTGAACGGGTACATAATATTTTGCATAAACATTTGGACATGAGAAAGCTATCCGCAAGATGGGTGCCGCGATTGCTCACGCTTGACCAAAAACGGAATCGTGTGAAGTGTTGCAAGGATGGTTTGCAGCTGTTCCAGAAGAATCCCGAGGACTTTAAGCGTCGTTTCGTCACTGTGGATAAAACATGGATACATTACTATACTCCTGAGACCAAACAACAATCTAAACAATGGGTTACCAAGGGGGAATCTGCACCAAAAAAGGCGAAGACCGTTCCTTCGGCCGGAAAGGTTATGGCGACTGTCTTTTGGGATTCGCAAGGGATAATCCTCATCGACTATCTGGAAAAGGGTAAAACTATTACAGGTGAATATTATTCATCGTTATTGGACCGTTTGAAAACCGAGCTGCAAGAAAAACACCCGCGATTGGCTCACAAGAAAGTCCTTTTCCATCACGACAACGCACCAGCACACACCTCAGCAGTTGTGGTCGCAAAATTAATGGAAATAGGATTCCAACTCGTTTCACATCCCCCCTATTCTCCAGACTTGGCTCCCTTGGACTACTATTTGTTCCCCAATTTGAAGAAATGGCTGGCGGGACAAAGATTTTATTCAAACGAGGAGGTGATTGCAGACACTAATGGATATTTTACAGACTTGGACAAATCCTATTATTCGGAAGGGATCAACAAACTAGAACATCGTTGGACGAAGTGTATAAGCCTAAAAGGAGACTATGTCGAAAAATAAAAAAGGTTTACCCCAAACACATAAGTAGTTTTTATTTTTACACGGATTTTTCAAACCAGCCTCGTATATGTATAGTAACTTATATTTGAAAGGAATGTTGTAGGTACTACTAATTTTTTTTAAATCATGAAAATATAATTTTTCCGAGCAGATATTATGAAAAAGTGTTTTATTTTTGAAAAAGACATTAATCAGAAAAACGTGTTTAACTCATCCTATTACTCTGTATATTATTATGTCATTTTTATTATGTTTAGCAGCACTGTATTTACAAATACTTTTTAAATGTAAAACTTTATATTTAAATAAATCATGTACTTTTTTCTAAATTGATTAATTATATTTTAAACTGTTTTAATGGCTTTATCCTTTGCCCG
This sequence comes from Pachyrhynchus sulphureomaculatus, assembly GCA_019049505.1. Lineage (NCBI taxonomy): Eukaryota > Metazoa > Arthropoda > Insecta > Coleoptera > Curculionidae > Pachyrhynchus > Pachyrhynchus sulphureomaculatus. The sequence continues at coordinate 189,872,733 of CM032446.1, forward strand.
ACACTTGAAATAAATGTTTATAATAAAAAAGTTATTAATCTAACTTATGGAATTTGTCATGCTTTTAATATATTTCTAGAAAACTCTATAGGGTAGGTTATAAATTTAGGCATTTTTTAAGAAATGACAATACGTACTAAAACAAATCACTTAAAGAATATCTTTTATACGTTATTATTAAATAGCAAAGAAACTACTGCTATCTAAAGACTTTCAGATTCACAATTTGGGACTTGTACTATGCTATATGTTATATGTCATATGTCACTATGATCGCCAACACAAAAGAAGAATTATAAGGAATGCTGGTGGAATTAAATAACAAGTATCGAGAAATATGTCTAAAAATAAACATCACCAAAACTAAATATTTGAACAACGAAAGTAAAGGTAACAGTCAGGAACTATTCATAGAAAGTGAAAGAACAGGAAAATAAACATTCATATATCACAAAAAATCGAAATATCAAAAAATAATTTGAAGGCTGACTTGGATAGAAGAGTCTCGTTGGCTTGGTCTGCCTTCGAGAGGTTACAATCTATATTTAATCATCCCAAATACAATAAAAGCCGGAGTATTCGATCAATATGTACTGTTGGTATTAACATATGACACTGAAACGTGGGCTTTAAATAAAAAAATATAAACTCCAGGTAACCCAAAGAACAATGGAGAGGAGAATGCTAATTATTAAAGATCGGATTTGAGATTCGAAGAGGACCAAAAGTGACAGTTGTAATGCAACGAATATGCATATTACGGTGGAATTGGGCGGGACATATCGTAAGGATAAATGATAAGCAGAGGTAGACCACAGATAAGATAGACGGACGACATAAAAAGATTAGCGGGACACGATTGGATGCAAAAAATATTAATTCTTGTTATACAAAAAATTTCATGTCCCCTAGAGGTTAAATGCCTATAATAAGATATTGTGTTATTCGGATGTTGGACTAATTACGACTTTAGGTCATATTTTTTGCAAATTTTTATAGTGGCCTTAATTACATGCATACATCTTAGTAATCGCGAAAGAGCCGATCAGATGTATATTGAATATGCCAGTATCAAAAAGTTATGAAAACGAGGTGCTCGAGTCTGCTGTCTAGCTTTGGAGAGACGTTAAGGAGCGGAACGATGATTAAACCCTACATTGTGACGTATTAATCATTATTGGCTAATACGGAGGCAATTAGATCTAACGCATCTAAGACGCAACAGTTATTGGAAACCGGATACAAATATATTACAGAAAGTCACTGAATGGTTGTAAAAAGTAACGTACAAGACAATGGACACTAAAAAAGAAAAGAAAGTGGAGTAGATGGAAAAGTAGAATGGTAGATAAAGGCAGAAAAAAATTAGCACTGGATAGAAGAAGCACAGCGATAACGTCGCATATAAGAGGCATAGTTGCCGATATAAAATAACGATAAGGGGATATGTTACGAAGAACATTTGATACCTTGAGGCTGTCTTGCCTACATCTTGACGACGAGCTGAATTAGAACAATGCAAGTCATAGAATAGCCTACCGAAATTTCTAGAATAAGGTAATCTACAGACGCTAAAGTATTTCAAAAAGGATGTTGCTTACATTTTATTATTATATTACATTTTATGTACGGGTTGAAGGAGTATGTAACTATTTGTAGCAATAAATAGTGCATATGATATGCATTTACATTTGATCAAAATCATCAATTTCTTTACAGTTATATAATAAACATTTTGCTCCTCAACATACTAAAATAAGGTTTTTTTTTTACTCAGTTAACCCCTTTCGTCTAAACTAAAACCATTAGAAATGCCATGCATATCGTCTGATCGGTTTAATGACTCCTCATAAAATTTTTATGGAGTCTCTTGACTATTGCTCAAACATCAAACAAAACTCTTTTTATTAGTATGCAGAATTATTCTTTGTCATGGTGTTTAGAACAGTTTTGTATAGCATTAAAATGTCCGAACATTATAAGTCATGCAATCACGCAACGATAGAGTAAACAACAGGTAAGTGAAGTGTAATGGTGGCACCCAGATAGCTAGGCGTGACAACTAAATAACCGGACTTTTCTTTTAAAACAAATATATATTTTTTCGGCTCATATTCTCGCATTAGTCTTAAAATTGGCTGTAAAAGATGAAAGAATTTTCAAAAATGCGCTTAACCTTTTGAATACTTTGGTTTGTTAGATTATATTAGACCAAATCTAGAGGAACACCTGAGATTACGGACTTGAAAATATGAAATTAATAAATTCGGTTAGTAAGAGATTGTTTATGTTCTTTACAAGTATGGGCATTTTCATTTTTAGATGAAACTTTTTTTATTAAATTAAATTTGAATTTCGAATCAATTCAAGTGTTTTATATTTTTTCATGTGAATATTAGCAAAGTAAACATAAAACACAGGCTCAAGAACATTTTTCGGTCCGGTTTTTATCATGCATGCGTCCCCTATCATACCACCAACATGGCTGCCAGCGTGGTCTAGGATTATGTAAACATTTCAAGGAAAATCTTTTTATAACGTGCTGCGAAATTCATTATTAATAATTTTCCAATAAGTAAATGATTTGACGTTATGATTGAAAATAATTATTAAAAAGATGTCAAGAGGAAGTTTTTATTGTGCGGTTAGTGCTTGTAAAAATATATGTGTTATCTCTAAAGGCATTTTTTTATATTTCTCAAAGATCCTAAAAGGTAATTTATTTATTATTCTTTATTTCTATTTTGCAATATATTATATAAAGATTATGATAATTGTGTTTTTATATTAGAAATACATTTTATTTGATGTTTTATTATTGCTAGGTACTGGTTTATGTTATTCCACTTGCACTTTTTTCTGAATTCAGGGCAGACTGTTTGCTAGAATTAAGTTATATTATCTCCTAAATTTCGCTAATTAATCTTTCAAAACTCATTCTGGGCATGCAAAAATAGTACTTCTTCAGCACGAATGAATGAATAAATCAGTGCATGGATTTAATTTATTTATATAAGTAGTATATAGGCACGAAGAGTCATTAATTGTATGAAAAATATTATATGAGACTTAACTAATAACAAAACGGAACAAAAAGTGTGTTCACTTCATTTTTAAGTTCAGAAGAAAGACGATCTCATCTTGAAAGGATATTTATAATTATTTTCAATCTGAAGATTTCCCCCCCTGGACAACATTATTTCTAATAGTTGAGAAATATAAATTTAACAATGAGATATTTAAACAAATAACTTGCAAAAAGCGTTGAAGCCAAATGTTTTTTTTCCTTGTATTTTTACGTTGTTTTTGCATATCTGTTTTAATAAGAACTTAATAAGAAAATGTTTTTACGAAAAACTTTTCTCGTTTTTTTCTTCCTTTCAATCAACAAGATTCGTTTTTATTTTCCAGAATAGGATTTTTCTTGAAAGAAGGAATTTGAATATTTCTAAAAACTCGCGGGCATCATACCAGCAATATGGCGACAGGTCATGTGAATTTGATTAACGTTGTATGGATTCTCGTCAGCCTAGTAATGATAATTTTTTCTGTTAGCCGTTGCTGATAAAAATGACTTTCATCTACCCATAACATATGATTCAGAAAATAACGTTCTTTGTCATATTTAATCATCATTTTTACTATAAAACTCAGTCATCGTTCCGAATCAAATTGTGCCAATCACTGAAGATTATGCATTTTATAGTCATGGTATTTGTCAGCTTTAAGAAATTTCTGAATAGCGCCATAAGATATATTCAATTGCCTACTTGCTACTAATTATTTTCAATCTCTCCAGATTAGTGGGATTAGTTGAAATATAAGGAGCATTATTGTCGACATTATACGCGAGAAGCTGCTGGTGTGCAGAGATATATTCTCAAAATGAAAATCCCCCCCCCCCCCCCCCCCCCCCCCCCCCCCCCCCCCCCCCCCCCCCCCCCCCCCCCCCCCCCCCCCCCCCCCCCCCCCCCCCCCCCCCCCTCCCCCCCCCCCCCCCCCCCCCCCCCCCCCCCCCCCCCCCCCCCCCCCCCCCCCCCCCGGACCCCCCCCCCTCAACCCCCCCCCCCCCCCCCCCCCCCCCCCCCGGACAACATTATCTCTAATAGTTGAGAAATATAAATTTAACAATGAGATATTTAAACAAATAACGTACAAAAAGCGTTGAAGCCAAATGTATTTTTTCCTGGTATTTTTACCTTGTATTTTGCATATCTGTTTTAATAAGAACTTAATAAGAAAATGTTTTTACAAAAAACTTTTCTCGTTTTTTTTCTTCCTTTCAATCAGCAAAATTCATTTTTATTTTCCAGAATAGGATTTTTCTTGAAAGAAAGAATTTGAATATTTCTAAAAACTCGCGGGCATCATACCAGCATATGGCGACAGGTCATGTGAATTTGATTAACGTTGTATGAATTTTCGTCAGCCTAGTAATGATAATTTTTTCTGTTAGCCGTTGCTGATAAAATGACTTTCATCTATCCATAACATATGATTCAGAATATAACGTTCTTTGTCATATTTAATCATCATTTTTGCTATAAAACTCAGTCATCGTTCCGAATCAAATTGTGCCAATAACTGAAGATTATGCATTTTATAGTCATGTTATTTGTCAGCTTTAAGAAATTTCTTAATAGCGCCATAAGATATATTCAATTGCCTACTTGCTTGTCTGATTGAATTATATGGATGGTTTTGAAAATATTGTATAATTTCGGCTACTTTTTCATCTGTTAAAACAGTTTTTCGTTTAGAAATACCTTCCTGCCCAGAAAATACATCCATATTGCTCTTCAAATTTCGTTCCAATCGACAAAACATAGTGTGATCCGGGATATATCTGTCGGAGTAACGTTCTCGATAAGGTCCGACGGCTTCCTGAGAATTTCTTCATGCTTTTCCATAAATAAGAATCATATTTACTTTTTCAACGTGGGAAGCCACTTCAACCAGAACACACTGTTTACTTAGTTTAACTTTATCAAATTGAATATGTGTGTAACAAAAGCTGTCAGATTAAAGTATGACAGATGTCTACTAGATAAATTGTTTGAAAACTGTCAATCGTGGCGTACGATCCGTGGCAACCGCGATGACAAAAAAATAATGTTTTAGATGGTTTTTGCTGCATAATTTTTTGGCAAAACAAATTAGAAAAAAACAGTTTAAGGACAAAATGTTGAAAAAAATTAGGGCTTTCCAATGCTGTTTTACAAAAGGAAAAAAAAGTTGTTTGGCGTCGCGGAGTCCAGGGTCGTTTTCACTAACATGTTAAATACGTCAGTAACCTCCTGGATATGCACTATACCATTTACAATTAAAAAAAAAATAATAAATATCCAACAATTTTTTATAAATCGGGTCGTGCGTCTAAAAATGATTAGCCTGTACAGGGTGGTCCAAATTGGACACTTTTAAAGGTAAACCCCTTTATCTAAAGGAGATAGACGAAAACTGATGTCGATGTCTGAGGCTCAATTTTTATGATAAACTCAATGGTGAAAAACCGCATATCGATATCTACTAACGTTTCAGTTATACAGGGTGTTTCTCAAAAATCTGCATTTTGGAAAAGTGTTTGTAATTCTTTTCCTATTGAAAATTTTTGACTTCTGTAAAAATATTCTCAAAGCACTTTTTTCCGTGGATTTCAACAGTGTAAGTTACATTTTTTACAACTAATATTTTAATAGTTATTAACGCAAAAATACATTTTTTAAATGAGATACCCTGTATATTTTTCAGCTGTAAATTACCATTCTAAAAATATTGCACACTTTATATTTTGCTTAAATCTACTTCAAAATATAAAGGTTTTCAGTTTTTACGCGTGTTTTAAATGCACATTTGGTGAAATAGGCTTTGGACGGAGCGGCCATATGGTTTAACTCAATTGTTTACTCGTGGATTGTCAAATTTTACTTCAGGAGTAGTTATTGAATTGTCAAATAAATCGCAGTGAAGTTTGAAAATTAAGAAAAATGGGATATGATAGTGTATTTCATATAAACCGGAGAAAATTCGGAAGGGGCAAGTAATTTGTACCACGAACGGTATTCAGAGAGGCGTCAACCCTTCAAGGATATATTCGCTCGATTGCGACATAACCTAGTTAATAGTGGCCAGTTTGAAAAGAAACGACCCAAAAATTATGCATCAAACAGGGATAAGGAGTTAGAAGAAATAGTAGTTTTAGGAACTATCGGAAATAATCCCAACACTTCAACCCGACAGTTAAAAGAATCCACTGTACTACCAAGAACTAACATAAGATGCACTTTGAAGAAGTACAAATTCAGATTTTCAACGGCGTATGGATTTTTGCCAATGGTTTCTGGAGAATTGCAACCATGTTCCGAATTTTTCATTAAATTGCGTTTGGACAGCCGAAGCTTATGTAAGCAATGCAGGTATTTTTAACCGTTACAATTTTTATACGTGGGCAAAAGAAAATCCTCATTTAGTTGTGGAGCAAATAAATCAAGCCAGATTTGGATTTAATGTGTGAGCAGGAATTTTTAGAGGCAGGGTTATAGGTCCATTTATTTACGAAGGAATACTCACCTCTCAGAGATATTTAGAAATTTTAAGGCAGCAAATAGAACCTCTTGTTGATGAACTGCCGTTAATGGACCTTAGAAATATATTTTCTCAACACGACGGGGCACCCTCTCATTATGCAGCAATTTTTTATCTGCCAATTTCGACAATAACTGGATAGCCAACCAAAGTCCGAACTGTTGAGTGGCAAGGTCACAGGATTTAACACCTATAGACATCTATCTCTGGGGAAGATTGAAAGACCTAATTTTTAAATTGCCGACAAACACCAGGCAAGAGTTAGAAGTCACAGCGATACAAACATTTGCAGCTCTCACTCCTCTTGAACTAATCAACTCGGTAAGAAGTCTCCAGAAAAGGTGCCGCCTATGTGTAAATGAAACTGGTCGACATTTCGAACATCTCTTATAAAAAACTGTTTTGTTTTAGTTTGCTCTACTCGGAATAAATTGTTTTATTGTTGTTTTGTTTTATTTTCTACATAGTTTAAAGTACTATAGCATTTAGTAAATTTCATTGTATTTATGACTTTTAGAGTTACTTCTGGGAATTTTTGTTTATGATTTGACTGCTATCGGTAAACAATTGATATTGCCGCTTCGTCCAAAGCCGACTTCACAAAATGTGCATTTAAAACTCGCGTAAAAACTGAAAACCTTTATATTTTGAAGTAGATTTAAGCAAAATATATAAAGTGTGCTATATTTTTAGAATGGTAATTTAAAGCTCTATTCGTATAAGGAAAAATATATAGGGTATCCCATTTAAAAAATATATTTTTTGCGTTAATAACTATTAAAATATTAGTTGTAAAAAAATGTAACTTAAACTGTTGAAATTCACGTCAAAAAGTGCTTTGAGAATGTTTTTACAGAAATCAAAAATCTTCAATAGGAAAAGAATTACAAACATTTTTCCAAAATCCAGATTTTTGTATATCTAAAACGGTACTAGATATCGATATGCGGTTTTCACCATTGAGTTTATCATAAAAATTGAGCCTCAGATACCGACATCAGTTTTGGTCTATCTCCTTTGGATAAAGGGGTTTACCTTTAAAAGTGTCCAATTTGGACCACCCTGTACACGGCTCATAAAAATAAGCAAATACCTAAAAATATAATAAATCTTGGATTAAAAAAAAAAATGGTTTTAAGCACTCTACTATATTAAACATGTTTCTTTGTCAATATTTCAGAAAACAACCCTGTTAAGTGTTTAGACTTCACATGATCTAGAGACTCTCCTTGAAATCCCACAATACAAAGCTCAGCTCAAAAATATCGAGAGGAATTTATTTCCTCCGAAAAATAAAATATTACGAATGTTGAATTATAATCACAAAAGAGCTGTTCGCCTGATTGGAGACCCAGCACTCATCAGCAACCTTGATTCCTTGAATCATCGAAGAACACTGCAAATATTTTTGTGGAAAGTGTTCAAGTCTTTTATATGGATAACTCCATTCTTTTGAAATGATTTGCCCAGGACTTTGTTTTCCACCGAGTACCATTTACAGCGATTCAGACCCAAGATGTTTTTCCGTACACGTTTCGCTCCTGTAGAGCTCAGAAATTTCTCTGCAGTGCGTGTGCTATGCCCATAAAAAAAATCAAACTGTTGCGCAAGTGCCAGTCTGGTGATTCCCTTAACAACCAGAAGTTCTACTGTTATAAAGGATATTATAATTTAGGATATGTTTTCCGTCCTTTATCGTCGTGTATATCGTCAGCAGTGTGGTAGAAGTTATACAGATTTATCTACTGAAAATGATTATTTTAAAATTTTAATTTTTTTGTGTCGCCTACAATTAAAATAACTCTCATATGTCATAATAAATAAACAGGTGGTCTAAAAGTTTCAGGATACTCGGTATAGGTAGAACTATGAGAAAATAAAAATATTTTAATTAAAGACTACAGTTTTCAACTATCAGCGAACCGAAAAAATCTCCTAATCTGGCCCTGCTTGACTTTGTTGACTTTCTTTATTTTAGAAAGCAGACTTGAAATGAAAATTCAACTTTAGAATTTTGTCGTTTCTATGCAATGGTAAATCGGAAATGAAATTATGGATGGATATCGAACATTCACAACTGAAATTGTAATTTCCTTATTCAATTTAACATATCCCTCGCTAAAATACTGAAATATAAATTCAGTAAAAATGTAAGATGTAGCGAGTGATGCCAGTGATCTGCAATTATATTCCGTCAAAAAGGTATTTTTGAATGCCAAAGTTATTTTAGATTTTATTAATTATGTTCACCTTTTTAAGTAAATCTAAAGAAAATAAATGGAAACTAAATTCTGAAACTTCAAATTTAAACTAAATATTTTCTCAACTTTTTCTGGTTTTTAATCGCCACATAGAACACATTTTAGGCAAAATTGCGTGAGAGTAACGGCTTGAGGGAATGGCTAGGGAAGTTGCTGTGAATATGTAATCTTACACATCCTTTGCAGGGTTTCTGCAGTCGAAAAATCTAAAAATTATGGTATTTATAAAATAACGGCTCACATTTAATTGGTAGTATTTTTGGGAATTTTTTTTTCTAAGGACTGACATATGTTGAATATCTTTACTTTTTCTTCTTCTACTATAAATATTTTAAACTCTTATATACCTGGTATCGTCTCACCTGTTCTTTTAACATATTTTAATATTGATTGTAAGAAAAGCAAAATATTTTGACATATCTTTTTCATAAGAATTTTTCAAAACCATAGGATTTTTCGATAAAAAAAATAGAAACTTACTGTAAGATCAAAAATCTTTTACTTCGATTTGCAAATACGAAGTTTATTAATTTGCTTGATATTTCACAGCAGGAAATAGAGAAATTAGGGTATTCCTATATTAAAACTGGAGTTTAACAGTTAACTGTAAGAAAACGAAATATTTGTGTATAGGAAGAAAATAGGCAAGCCTTACACTAAATACCGGTGAGGTCATTGATGCCTGTGAAGAGTGTATATATATCTCGGAACTAACATACCATAATTAAAAAAGGTAGAACGGAAAAAGAAGTGGAGAGTAAAATAAGTAAAGGAAAGGCGATGATAAGACACCTCAACTCTGTTTTGTGGTCGAAGAACATAAAATCACAGAGAAAGCACCTCATTTATAATGTAGTGTTTAAGAGCATCGTGTTATACGAATGTGAAATTTGGCAATTGACGAAACGATTGGAACAGAAACTAATGACACTCGAAATGGATTACTGATGAAGATTGGTTGGAGTGTTAAGAATGGATAGATTTAAAATGAAAGAATAAAAACCACGATTATTAAGGAAATTCAACAACTGCGACTTATATGGTACAGACACGTGCAAGAATGAAAGATCATCGAATACCAAAGATGGTTCTAAAGTGGGTACCAAGTGAAAAGAGGAGAAGTAGGAGACCAAGAGCGACATGGTTTGGAAGTGTTCACAGGGCAATGTCAGAGAGAAATCTAAGACCCGGAGATTTGGAAGATCGAAGAGAATGGAAACTGGGAACCGGAAGGTGAAGATAAAAACACCGGATTGATGATGATGAGTGTATTCCTAAACATTCGTTCGCATTAAAGTTTATACTTTTTCAAGATTTATTTATTTGTTATTGTTTATTTTAATTCATTAAATTTAAATCATATTTAAAACTTAGTTACAATATATTTACACTGTCAATATTATACTACTAATTACATAGGGTTTAATTGCATTGCTGTCTAACAGAGTCAACTAAATAAATACTGACTATAGAAATTAGTTAGGGAGGTGTTCGCTTGAGAAGCAGTGTAAGTTGGACTAATTTTAATCACTGCAATCCCATCCGGGTAATCTTGTAAGAATATTTGAGATTTGATAATGTATAAAACATAAAGGACTTAGTAAAGGATGGTTTATATCCTATATAATTTATTTATTTGTTCATAAACAGGTTTGATAAAGCCTGATTCTTGTGAGAAAATTGTTTCTCTCTTGAGGTTAGGTTTGGCCATATCATAAGAATTTCCTTTTTTATTCTCATTTTTTTCTATCATTTATTTGCCTTATAAGTTGTATTGCTCTCCTGGCTATACATCTGAGTGTAATTAACTTTACAATTTGTATCAACTTTGTTGTTACATGACTTCTTATCGAGTCCCTTTTGGTTTTGATCTATATGTTGGTTATTTGACGGCTAGTCATTTTGAAACTTTGTCTTGTTACTTCCTTTGCTAAAGAGAAGTATTGTATTCGTGAAATTTTGACATTTCGTCACGTTTCAAGGTCCCTAGATGACGAAAAACCTAGTTCTCCATTCTTGTCACAGTCTTTGTCTGGCTGTTAGCAAGATAACTCTCGAACAAAATGAGATATTGATTTCAAATTTGGTTTATATATAATACTTGTAGTAGGGATGGAACCTATAGATTTTAGGCTATATCACTTTAGCAGAAGTGGGTAAACGGATGGGGGGGTCGACAAAGTTTGCTAATTTTTGAGAATATTATGAAAATTTTTCTTGGTATTTAAATGGGATAATAAACATTTTTTAAACATAATAATTAAAGTTGAACGTTAGTTCAGCATTTTCGAGGGTTGAGGTGGGTGTTAGAGGGGTTCGAACGTATATATTGTGTTATGCCATTTTCAGGGTTGTTGAATTCAAGAAATTTGAAAACTATGTTATTCTTTATTATTTTCAATTACTTTGATCGATCAAATATTTAAGAGGTTAACGTAATATGTTAAGGTGTTATATATCCTTTTTAGAGTTCTTGGAGTAAACGAATCTAAGAAGTGTGTTATTTTTTCATTATTTTAAACTGTTTATCGCCAAATATATAAAGGGTTACTGGGGAAGGAAGAGGGGTTAGAGGATGTACTTAGCATATAATATGTTATAAATCTTTTTAGGGTTTATGGAGTCGAGAGACTCTGTGAAGTAACCTGATAGTTGTGCTATTTCATGATTTTTTTAGTGTTTCATACGGAACACTTATGGAATCACTTCGGTGCCCGTCTGTCTGTCTGTCTGTCTGTCTGTCAAATCCGATTTTCTCCGAAACTATTTGACATAGAAAGTTGAAATTTTGTACAAATATTGGAACTGATAGCCTAATCAGAGCTGTGCAATTTTGAAGGTCAAATTTTGACTTAAGGGGTTAGTTTTGGGGGGTGAAATCGCAAGTCAAAAAAAATTACCAGAGAGTGAAAAGATGAGTTCAAAAATATATATGAAGTAATACTTGCGCACAATTTTATTTGTATTATTTTAAAAAAATGGCCTAAAATCGCTGTCCCCCACCCTATCTCGAAAACTACTAATCATAAAATTTTGAAAAAAATTTTGGAATAATCTTCTTAAAGTGTAGATTGACCGAAAATTACCACGAGTGCATTATGTTTGATAATTTATCTAGTATATTAAAAAAAATCATTAGTTTTTCTTGTTAATATGGTGGAAATTTTTTTAATATACTTTTCAGTACACACACTGGTGGCCAACGGATAGCAACGGAAAATTTATTTATAATTAAACAAATATTTAGGTAGTAAATATTTGTTTTACACTTTTATTACTAGATTTTTGATTGAGCTATATTGATTTATGGTCTATTAGGTAGCTAAGATACTATAACTATTAT
>CM032446.1:189889921-189922072 GCA_019049505.1 Pachyrhynchus sulphureomaculatus
AAAATATTAATGAAAAAACATTTTATACAACAGTACGTTATCTTTATCGATCACAGATTGACCACATAAACCGCTCCTTATTTATTAACTACTTTAAGACAATACAGATTTACAGATCAGTTCCAACTAAATATTCACATTCAAGAAAACTTCAAATAATCGAACACATAGGAACATGGAATCGTCAAACTCAACCGTCAGGAAAACTACGAAAAGATAACACAATTTTTAGTTTCTTTAACTGTAAGAACTTTGAAAAGGATATAACACGTTAAATACTAAATATTCCTTCTAACCTCCTGGCTACCTTATTAACCCCTTGTATGTTTAATCATAAAATAATGAAAAAATAATACAATTTTTCACTTCACTCCAACACCCGTAAAAAGGACATATAACACGATATATATGAAGGATCTCCTCTAACTCCCTCATATGTTTGATAATAAATAATTGAAAGCAATGAAAAATAGCCCAATTTCTAAATTTTTCAATTCCACAAACTCTAAAAAACACATGTACCTCGATATTTAAATAACAAAAACCGGTCAAGTGAAAGTTGAACATACGCAATTAGTGTTCCGTACCATGATTGACTTTAAAATAAAAAATTTTGTTACGGAGGTATAAAATGTAACTTCATAAAACACACCCAAATGAGTTTTTAATAAAAGAATTAAGAGCCCAGATTACACACATGTTTAGTCAGATACTAACTCAGCAGGCTAATCAGACCAACCAGAATAAAACAAAAAGTCACTGACATGTATATATCATAGGATCCCATATGTATTTTTTACATTTTTTCTTAGTCAATAATGTATAATAGTTATAGTATCTTAGCTACCTAATAGACCATAAATCAATATAGCTCAATCAAAAATCTAGTAATAAAAGTGTAAAACAAATATTTACTACCTAAATATTTGTTTAATTATAAATAAATTTTCCGTTGCTATCCGTTGGCCACCAGTGTGTGTACTGAAAAGTATATTAAAAAAATTTCCACCATATTAACAAGAAAAACTAATGATTTTTTTTAATATACTAGATAAATTATCAAACATAATGCACTCGTGGTAATTTTCGGTCAATCTACACTTTAAGAAGATTATTCCAAAATTTTTTCAAAATTTTATGATTAGTAGTTTTCGAGATAGGGTGGGGGACAGCGATTTTAGGCCATTTTTTTAAAATAATACAAATAAAATTGTGCGCAAGTATTACTTCATATATATTTTTGAACTCATCTTTTCACTCTCTGGTAATTTTTTTTGACTTGCGATTTCACCCCCCAAAACTAACCCCTTAAGTCAAAATTTGACTTTCAAAATTGCACAGCTCTGATTAGGCTATCAGTTCCAATATTTGTACAAAATTTCAACTTTCTATGTCAAATAGTTTCGGAGAAAATCGGATTTGACAGACAGGCAGACAGACGGGGGCACCGAAGTGATTCCATAAGTGTTCCGTACGAAACACTAAAAAAATCATGAAATAGCACAACTATCAGGTTACTTCACGGAGTCTCTCGACTCCATAAACCCTAAAAAGATTTATAACATATTATATGCTAAGTACATCCTCTAACCCCTCTTCCTTCCCCAGTAACCCTTTATATATTTGACGATAAACAGTTTAAAATAATGAAAAAATAACACACTTCTTAGATTCGTTTACTCCAAGAACTCTAAAAAGGATATATAACACCTTAACATATTACGTTAACCTCTTAAATATTTGATCAAAGTAATTGAAAATAATAAAGAATAACATAGTTTTCAAATTTTTTGAATTCAACAACCCTGAAAATGGCATAACACAATATATACGTTCGAACCCCTCTAACACCCATCTCAACCCCCGAAAATGCTGAACTAACGTTCAACTTTAATTATTATGTTTAAAAAATGTTTATTATCCCATTTAAATACCAAGAAAAATTTTCACAATTTATTCTCAAAAATTAGCAAACTTTGTCGACCCCCCCATCCGTTTACCCACTTCTGCTAAAGTGATATAACCTAAAATCTATAGGTGTCGACTGTATATATATATATATATATATATATATATATATATATATATATATATATATATATATATATATATATATATATATATTATATATATATATATATATATATATATATATATATATATATATATATATATATATATATATATATATATATATATATATATATATATATATATATATATATATATATATATATATATATATATATATATATATATATATATATATATATATATATATATATATATATATATATATATATATATATATATATATATATATATATATATATATATATATATATATATATATATATATATATATATATATATAAAATGTCATAATATAATGTCTGCTTTCGACAATAAAACGAAAAATTCTGGTCTAAGTTTGTATATGTATGTAGTATGTAAATTTTCTGGCAAGGTATTACTGACTTCTATTTTAGGTACTTTTTATAGAACTCTAATAGTAGTTCTGTTGTTCCTTGTTGATTTTACAATATCATAAAATAATAAAAATAATTAATAGAATTTAATAAAGTTTCTCATAACGTTTCATTATAAATTTGAAAATATCAAAGGTTCTCCTAAAATTTAAGGTAATTTATCATTACCGAATAAACATTTGCTCTAAAATTTCGACGAAATTATCCATACTAATAACCAGTCTTTTCAAACTAAACACTGAAAGATAAACACAGAGTCACTGTTCTTGTCGTCAAGGTTGCCATACAATAATTAATAATATATTTTTATAATACCTGACTTTAACGGATGAGTTCCTATTTTTAACGAGATGGTTCACTACAAAAGTAAGGATGGCGAACATAATAAGGTATACAAAAGATGTGGGTAGTGTACGTCAATTAGCATACAGGAAAATATAGGACAACTCAGAGAACGAGCATTATGAGTGACCTTTTTTTATGCATTAAAAGTACAGGGACTGAAACAAATATAATGCGCGTCTCCAAGTCTGCCCATAACTGAAATGTTTACCGACACAGATAATAGAGAAATTTTGCAACTCTTATTTTTCACATTCCTTTGTCCTTATCGTTATCTCAAGGATGCGCAGTATTAACGCGAAATAATTTTGAGGTTAGGTTAGTATTCATCTTATATAAATTTAGGGGATTTTTTTCATTCATTTCTTGGTTAAGTACACCGGTTATTAGTATTTAATGGGTCAATACAAGCTTCTAAATTAAAATTGTATCTAGCAGGTTTCTATCACTTTCTTCAATATTTCCAAGGTAATATGAAGGTGCGATAAATAAAATTTCTTTTGAAATTAGCCCTACACACACTGTAATGCCATTGTGCCAAAGATTGTAAAATCCCAAAATAATCTGGACACTAATTAACTGTTGTCAGCGTTATTTGCAATAAAAAATTATCAGTTCAATTTTATTGTATCTTCTTAGTGGTTTATATACCTAAGTAGGAAAAAAGACAGGCCTTACCATAATAGCTATAAGAACAACGAACTTCAAATAACCTCTAAATAAGCGAAATCGTTATCTTTAATAAAGCATTCTCTTATTTTTAATTTCTGCCTTTACTACTGCGCAAGCTCCAAACGGTGGGCGCATGATTCAAATGAAGATAAAGACAGTGGTCTATCAAAATAAGCGTTGCGAAATCCCTCTAATATGGTTATCGCTACAAAAACACAAATAGGTGACACAAAACGTCGCCGCGAAACGAATCCGGCTGGTTGCCACTGGATCGTTCAAATGTACTTCGTCGAGTTTCTCAGACATGTCTCGCATATTTTTTCTCATTATTGTTACATAGGACTTCTACTTGCTCGGTATCTCTGAGAAACCTACCGAGGCACGGTAGTCAGCCGTCTTCGTTTTAAAGCAACGAGAGGAATTATTAGTTTAATTACAAGAAACACATAATCAAAATGTCGTCTAGACTGAATACCACATGCTAGATAATTACTGGGTGATTACAAAAGATAGTGCTCTATTTTCATAGATGGCAGAAGCATGCACTTTTGATTGTGCTGATGTTTCTTTTATAATCATATTATTAACTGATAGTTGTCTAAATGCTTTGTAAGTTAACATAACTTCAAAAAAAAGTTAAATTAATTTTTGTGCAAGGTTAATTTTCAAAACAGGAACTGAAAGTTACATTTTCATCATGTTATGTTATATGAATTTAAAAAGAGTTGTTGGAACTACAACAAAAAATATTCAAGATGTTTATTTGGATCGTGTTTCTGTTCTTAGGATAGTTAAAACGTGGTTTGGTCGATTTCGAAATGTTAACTTCAATCTAAATGATGAACCTTGCTCTGGGAGATCTTCCGGCATTGATAATGAATTTATCCGTGATTTAGTGAATAATCCACTGAAGAGATTGCTGAAAGACTAAATGTTGACAATTTGACAGCATTTCGTCATTTAAATCAACTTGGACATACTTCCAAACTCGATGTATGGGCACAGAACGCAACAAACTGAAAAGTGTTTGCACAGCCATTTTTCCCCTCGCCCGTCAACAAAACGAATCTTTCTTGGATGAAGTCATAACTGGATATGAAAAATGGGTTGTGTATAACAACAGAATAACAAAAAGAAGCTGGAAGCATGGAAGGTAGAGTAAAATCTATGGCAAAGGTTGAATTGCATCCAATGAGGTGTTGTTATATGTCTGGTGGGATTGCAAAGGAATAATTTTTTACGAGCGTCTTCGACGTGGCCAAACAATAACCCCGGAGAAGTACTGTGAGCTACTCACCCAACTTAATGTTGAAATCCAAGCAAAACGTCTAAATTTGGTATATCGAAAGGGCATCATCTTTCACCATGACAATGCTAAACCACATGTTGCTGAATAGATACTGCAAAAACTTAGGGAGTTAAAAATGGGAAATTCTCCAGTACCCGCCGTATTCTCCTGACCTTGCCCCTTCACATTTTCATCTGTTTTGTTCTCTGTAAAATAATTTGAATAGCAAAAAATTTGATTCTATGGAAGAAGTCAAAAACTACCTTACGACTTTTTTTGAAGAGAAACCACGTAGTTTCTACAAAGAAAAAATTAAAAAAACTTGTAAAACGATGAGAGACAGTTATGGAAAATGATGGAGAGTACATTATTGATTAATAAATAGTATTTTTCATAAATTTCTCTGTAATAGGGAATTGAGACTGAAAACACGCTACCGAATGGTAAAGTGCTATATTTACTCAATTCTGTTATATAACATGGAGGCCTGAACCTTGAAACTTACAACTATGAGAAAGACCGATGCGGAATACTCCACATTTCAAATGTGGGGCAATCCGCCGAATGTTAAAAATTTCTTGGACTGAACACGTAAATAATAAATTCGTTCTAAATAGAGTAAATAAAGAACGCGAACTACTAAATATGAATAAATTAACAAAGACTCAGAAACAGTAAACAGCGGTTATTATATCTTATCATTAAAGGCAAAGTGGAAGGAAAACGGGGCACCGAAAAATATTAGGGGTTTGACAAGTATGAATGTAGAAACGCTAATAAGAACAGTTAAGAATAGAGAATATTTTGCTGCAGTTATCGTCAATCTTTGCTAGAAAAGTCGGCCCAGGAAGAAGAAGACTGTAAATTCCAAAATACTTGGTTCTTATAGGCAGTTTATCCAATTTGTATTTATCATACAAGAACGGAAATCAAGAAGAATATTGAAGAAGAATAAACGTTCTAAACTTTTGTCGCTGATATTTTAAAATATAATTTTCTTGTAACTTTTGCGGCTATTTATATTTATGAATGTTTAGTATTTTTGGTATCAATGCATAAAATAAGCATACTTCAGACAAGTTTAAAATCAAATTTCTAAATGCTTTTTCAGCTCATTCAAAGTATTAAAAAATGTAAATATATAATAATGTCATATGACACTGCGCCCTATAGCACTAAAGGATTCCTTAATAAAAGGAAAAATGTTAATATCTTGTAGAAGTATTAGGTGTTATTTATCTATTGAATATATGACGGACCTGTTTATAACATTTTAATATATTCAAAAATTTTTTGATATAAATATTCTTTTTAAAACTATGTAAGAAATGTATTTTTTCCTGTTTTAATTTATATAATAATAAAAAAAAATGGAACACGAATACCAGGATTTATTACGTCAAAAGGTCTGACGCAAGGACGCTGTGTATTCCTTTTTTAGATATATCTGGAAAGTATATTAAAGAGATGGAAGCAGAAATGCAGACCAATGGGGATACCATTAATTAACATTATGTTGTACACGCTATGCTTCGTGGATGTCCAAGTGGTAATGGCCCAAGATGACCATGACCTGAACTACATAACGAGAAAACTATTTGACGAATACAAAGAATAGGGTTTAAAAGTCAATATAAAGAAGACAGAATATTGGAGGGTAACAGAAAGATCTTATAATGGACGATCAAAACACCATAAAACACTCCAGCAACTACAAGTATCTGAGTATAAAAATTTCGGAGAATGAAAGACTGGACAGGGTAATAAGAGAGAGAAATAACAGCATTCTATCGGATAAATCTATAAATAAAACCAACGAAAAGAGGCATATATGAAACCATGGTGAAAAGTATCACATTATATACCTGTGAAGTTTTTTTATGGGTCTAGCAGACGTGCTGCAGGGAAGTCCCTAAAGCGCTACAGGAGCGACACGTGTGCGGAAAAAGCCATTCACGTTGTTCTTGAATCGCTATAAATTGTACTCGGTGGGAAACACAGTCTTGAGCAAATTATTCCAAAAGGATGATGTTCTCCATATAAAAGACTGTTTGAAAAGCGTTGTACGAGGAGTAACAAGCTGAACTTCATACGGATGTGAAGTATTAGCGCGACGTGTATTTCTAACATGCACCGCTCTAGGAGGAATTAAGCGGGCTACATCCTTCGAACACTTTCTATGAAAAGACTTGTAGAATAGACTCAAGTCGCCAACTGTTCTTCGATGTTCCAGCGAATCAAGGCCTCCGGTGAGTTTCGGGTTTCCAATCAGACGAACAGCTCTTCTCTGAATAGAATCCAACAAATGCAATGTATGTTTGGGAGCGGAGCCTCAAAAATGGGAGCCGTATTCCATAGTTGGTCGAATTTCAGGTTTGTAAAGAATTAACAGTTGTAGAGGAGTGTAAAGTTTCCTGGTTCGAAATAATATTCCCAACTTTTGAGAAGCTCTTCTTGCTGTCTCTACATGTTCATGCCAGGACATATTTGCTCCCAAATTAACACCCAACAAATTGAGTGACGATGTTAGAGGAATGAAGTGCCCCGCCATAATTATGTCGGGTTCAGCAACGTTAACTTTTTTGAAAAAACTGCCTCCTGGGTTTTTGTAACGTTAAATTCCACTTAGTTACTGTCACCCCAAGATAGAATTTCTTCCGGGTCTTTGTTTGCGGATATTCGTTTGAGTAGCCGATGTCCGAGCGTTCAAAGTGAATGAAGGGATAAGCGTACTGTCATCTGCAACGCTGTAGATTGGGTTTCCGGTCTTTTCCCGTAGAACGTTAATGTAAATGAAAAAGAGAGCAGGAGATAGTATGGAGCCTTGGGGCACACCGGTGTTGATAGTGAAAGCGTCGACTACCAGTCGTAAAGAACGCTCTCTGAGGAAACATGAGAGCCACAAACAGAACTTTTCAGACATACCATAAGAGCGTAGCTTAGCCGACAGTCCATCGTGCCAAACAGGGTCGAAGGCCTTGGATATGTCAAGAGCAACATATCGAGATTCTCCAAAGTGTTCAATTGCGTTGTTCCAAATATGTGTTACATAATCAGAAGATCTCCTGTTGATCTATGTTTACGAAAGCCATATTGGTGATCGTTAATAATGTTGAATCCTTCAAGATATTTTAGAAGATGCTGATTGATAGCCTTTTCCATGATTTTCGATATTATTAAAAGTAGTGCGACTGGTCGGTAGTTATTTGGCAAAGCCTTCTTGCCTTTTTTAGGTATCGGCTGAACTGTGGCACATTTCCAGCAGGAAGAAAATATTCTCTTTCTGCAGGATAGCTTGAAAAGTCTACAGAAAAGTAGTGTTAGTTCCCTCGCACAGTTTTTGAGAACTATGGCAGGTATTCCGTCAGCGCCAGAAGCTTTTTTGGTGTCTAGCTTCATTAAAATACGTTTAATGATACGCTGTCTAAAGACAATATCAGGCATCCTTGATTACACTATGGGAATAGTAGGTGGTGTTTGTGTGTGAAGTACGGCCTCTGAAGGAAAGAGCATTAGCCACGCTGAGAACAACGGAAATGGACTTCTGGAGAAGAGCAGTAGGAATATCCAGAAGAGAAAGAGTTACCAACGAACGTTTTGAAGAAATTGTGGGAATCAAACACAGTATTACAAACAACATTCTAATCAAATAACTTATATTGTTTGGGCAGATCCAAAGAATGGACGAAGATCGAATCCCAAAACAAATACTACAATGGCAACCAGAAGAACTAGTTTTTGATGAGTCTATAAAAAGCCTACAATCTTCCTTCTTGTACTCAATGCCAAATTCGGTCATTAGACTACCAATATCACAGCAGTAAACCAAATCCTCTTCCTGCTTGAAAAACTGAGCAAACTGTTGATCTCTTGTTCTATAATGGTAAATAGATATTCTAGATTTCAATAAATGTTTTTCTTTTAGCCTAGAATCAAGCAGTTCTGCTTTTTCCTTAGTCAAACCCAAATCTGTCACTAAATCATTTAACTCAGGTTGTGTAAACATGTATATATATATATATATATATATATATATATATATATATATATATATATATATATATATACCGGGTGCATAAGAATGAAATGCGGATTTTTTTCTAAAAAAACTTGTTAAATTCGGAAGAATGATAAAAAGTGCTTTATTCAAAGTATGCTCCATCGCTTGCTATACATTTTTTCCATCTTTCGGGCAATTTGTGAATACCACGCCAGTAAAAATCTTCCCCTTTTGCTGTGAACCGTTCATTGAGTCATTTTTTTTCATCTTCGTACGAATCAAAGCGCTGCTCAGCAAGTGCGTGACCCATCGATGCAAACAAGTGGTAATCGGAAGGAGCCAAGTTTGGTGAGTAAGCCGCATGGGGTAGAACTTCCCAGCTGAGTGCTTCCAACGTGTCGCGAACTGTGTCATGAAGAAAAATGACTTGGTGTTGCCTCCTTCGGTATTCTGGAGTTTTTTCAAGCAGCAAACGTTCAAATCGGTCAATTTTCGTTGGTAACGTTTAGTATTAACCGTTTCCCCAGGTTTTAACAGCTCATAATAGACCATGCCCCTCTAGTCCCACCAAACACAGAGCTTCGTCTTTCTGCCAAAGCAATTCGGTCTTGCGGTCGATGTGGATGGTGCGCCTGGGTCTAACCATGATTTTTTGCGCTTAGGATTCTCAAAATAAAACCACTTTTCATCCCCTGTAACTATACGATGCAAAAACGACTTCCTTTTGTACCGAGCGAGCAAAATGTCACACGTGTTTTTGCGCTTTTCCATTTGCCTGTCGTTCAACTCATGTGGTACCCAACTACCGGCTTCTGAATCTTTCCCATCTCTGGTAGCCGATTGGAAACAGCTTGTTGACTAACGCCCAATTGCTCGGCGAGTTGTTCTTGTGTTTGCGAATCATCTTCGTCCAACAATGCTTGCAATTCCACATCTTCGGATTTTTGCACGTTCCCTGTCTGCAACATCGAAGTCACCACTTTTGAAAAGCCGAAACCATGGTTCACACGTATCTTGCGATGGAGCATGTTTACCATAAGCTTCTCGAAGTAATAATTCAACAGCAGTTTTCTTCAAATGAAAACAAAAAATTAATGCTGTCCGCGAATGCTCTTTGTTCGGTATAAATTTTGACATATGGAATACGACAACACAACACTATGCACACACTTTTCCAATTTATCACTCGTGCGCGTCTGACCCTTGTTGATGACACAACAAAATAGTGCAGTGTCAAATCTTTATAGCACAAACTGTACCGGTGCACCATCTGTTGTCTAAAATCCGCATTTCATACTTGTCCACCTGGTACATATATGGTGGTATATATATATATATATATATATATATATATATATATATATATATATATATATATATATATGTATATATATGTATATATATATATATATATATATATATATATATATATATATATATATATATATATATATATATATATATATATATATATATATATATATATATATATATATATATATATATATATATATATGGTGTGTGTCACTAGTTAAATTATATATGACATATGCGTGTTTGATTATCGGGTATCGGTCTATGTACTGCAAGTTTGTGTAGAAAAATCGATGTATTGAGTTTTCATTTCGACGACTAACTCGCATGTTTTTACTCCTGAAGAAATTATCAAACGATAACCAAATATTGAGTATTAAAGAAGAAAAGCATTTTGTTTATAGTTTAGATCGATTCCCGATAATCAAACACGCATCTAATTGACATACGGTCCATTATAGATTACCAAATTTTAGATTTATAATGGGTTTTTATCAATACATCAGTTTGTGTAGAAAAATCGAGATGTTGAGTTTTGATTTCGAGGACTAACTCGCTTTTTATTGCTAACCTAATAACATTCGAATGATAAAAAATAAACTTTTCATATTTTGAATATTAAAATGTGAAATATTGATGGGTGATACGACTTTTTTATTATTATTTTCGGACTCAGCACACGAAAAAACATAGGAATCAGGTAAAATTATTAAAAAAGTTTTTTCATCGTTGGCCTGTGTAATTTATTAGTCCTAACTTACAGAAAAAGTCGAGACATTTGCTATGCGGCTTTAAAACATTTAATAGCGTAACCCCATAGCTATAAACAAATAGAACTTTTATACTAAACGTTTATTATGTAAAAGAAAATAAAACTTCTTGAGACAAAAGTTGTTTTGTGAACATTTTGCATGCAAATGGCTTGCACCTTTATGCAAGGACACGCTTGTCTGTATCTGTAAATTTCTAACTTCTTGAAGAAATATTTATTCGAACGTAGTTCTTGAGTTTTTATTGCTTTGTGGTAAAAGAGAATTATTCAGGAGCGTAACTAAAAAAATACGACACCTTGTAAAAATGTTTGGAAAACTTGATACGTGCAAACAACAGCGAAAAATAATATTCGTTAATCTTTAATCACCAGAGGATTCCAAATTAAGTACTTTTATTATACGAGGATAAACATATTATGACGTTAACCCAGTTTGGAATTGATAACTTTTTTTTTTTTCAATTCAAACTGAGTTGGAGATTTCAGGGTCTAAATTTTTTACTTGCTGAGAATACAATTCTAGGGGAAAGTTTCCCCTTTTTCCTAGAACTGACGTACGGTCGATTACAGATTACCAAATTTTAGATTTATAATGGATTTTTATCGAGACATCAGTTTTTTTGTAGAAAAATTGAGACGTTGAATTTTGATTTCGAGGAATAACTCGCATTTTGTTACTCCTGAAGAAGTTATCAAACGATACCGAAATATTAAGTATTAAAGAAGAAAAGAGTTTTATTTACAGTTCCGACTGATTCCCGATAACCAAATATGCATCTAATTGACATACGGTCGATAACAGATTAACAAATTTTAGATTTATAGTGGGTTTTTATAAAGACATCAGTTTCTGTAGAAAAATCGAGATGTTGAGTTTTGATTTCGAGGACTAACTCGCTTTTTATTGCTAACCTAATAACATTCGAATGATAAAAAATAAACTTTTCATATTTTGAATATTAAAATGTGAAATATTGATGGGTGATACGACTTTTTTATTATTATTTTCGGACTCAGCACACGAAAAAACATAGGAATCAGGTAAAATTATTAAAAAAGTTTTTTCATCGTTGGCCTGTGTAATTTATTAGTCCTAACTTACAGAAAAAGTCGAGACATTTGCTATGCGGCTTTAAAAACATTTAATAGCGTAACCCCATAGCTATAAACAAATAGAACTTTTATACTAAACGTTTATTATGTATAAGAAAATAAAACTTCTTGAGACAAAAGTTGTTTTGTGAACATTTTGCATGCAAATGGCTTGCACCTTTATGCAAGGACACGCTTGTCTGTATCTGTAAATTTCTAACTTCTTGAAGAAATATTTATTCGAACGTAGTTCTTGAGTTTTTATTGCTTTGTGGTAAAAGAGAATTATTCAGGAGCGTAACTAAAAAAATACGACACCTTGTAAAAATGTTTGGAAAACTTGATACGTGCAAACAACAGCGAAAAATAATATTCGTTAATCTTTAATCACCAGAGGATTCCAAATTAAGTACTTTTATTATACGAGGATAAACATATTATGACGTTAACCCAGTTTGGAATTGATAACTTTTTTTTTTTTTCAATTCAAACTGAGTTGGAGATTTCAGGGTCTAAATTTTTTACTTGCTGAGAATACAATTCTAGGGGAAAGTTTCCCCTTTTTCCTAGAACTGACGTACGGTCGATTACAGATTACCAAATTTTAGATTTATAATGGATTTTTATCGAGACATCAGTTTTTTTGTAGAAAAATTGAGACGTTGAATTTTGATTTCGAGGAATAACTCGCATTTTGTTACTCCTGAAGAAGTTATCAAACGATACCGAAATATTAAGTATTAAAGAAGAAAAGAGTTTTATTTACAGTTCCGACTGATTCCCGATAACCAAATATGCATCTAATTGACATACGGTCGATAACAGATTAACAAATTTTAGATTTATAGTGGGTTTTTATAAAGACATCAGTTTCTGTAGAAAAATCGAGATGTTGAGTTTTCATTTCGAGGACTAACTCGCTTTTTATTGCTAACCTAATAACATTCGAATGATAAAAAATAAACTTTTCATATTTTGAATATTAAAATGTGAAATATTGATGGGTGATACGACTTTTTTATTATTATTTTCGGACTCAGCACACGAAAAAACATAGGAATCAGGTAAAATTATTAAAAAAGTTTTTTCATCGTTGGCCTGTGTAATTTATTAGTCCTAACTTACAGAAAAAGTCGAGACATTTGCTATGCGGCTTTAAAACATTTAATAGCGTAACCCCATAGCTATAAACAAATAGAACTTTTATACTAAACGTTTATTATGTAAAAGAAAATAAAACTTCTGAGACAAAAGTTGTTTTGTGAACATTTTGCATGCAAATGGCTTGCACCTTTATGCAAGGACACGCTTGTCTGTATCTGTAAATTTCTAACTTCTTGAAGAAATATTTATTCGAACGTAGTTCTTGAGTTTTTATTGCTTTGTGGTAAAAGAGAATTATTCAGGAGGGTAACTAAAAAAATACGACACCTTGTAAAAATGTTTGGAAAACTTGATACGTGCAAACAACAGCGAAAAATAATATTCGTTAATCTTTAATCACCAGAGGATTCCAAATTAAGTACTTTTATTATACGAGGATAAACATATTATGAGGTTAACCCAGTTTGGAATTGATAACTTTTTTTTTTTTCAATTCAAACTGAGTTGGAGATTTCAGGGTCTAAATTTTTTACTTGCTGAGAATACAATTCTAGGGGAAAGTTTCTCCTTTTTCCTAGAACTGACGTACGGTCGATTACAGATTACCAAATTTTAGATTTATAATGGATTTTTATCGAGACATCAGTTTTTTGTAGAAAAATTGAGACCTTGAATTTTGATTTCGAGGACTAACTCGCATTTTGTTACTCCTGAAGAAGTTATCAAACGATACCGAAATATTGAGTATTAAAGAAGAAAAGAGTTTTATTTACAGTTCTGACTGATTCCCGATAACCAAATATGCATCTAATTGACGTACGGTCGATAACAGATTAGCAAATTTTAGATTTATAGTGGGTTTTTATCAAGACATTAGTTTCTGTAGAAAAATTGAGACGTCGAGTTTTGATTTCGAGGTCTAACTCGCATTTTTTACTCCTGAAGAAGTTATCAAACGGTAACGAAATATTGGGTATTAAAGAAGCAAAGAGGTTTATTTACAGTTCTGACCGATTTCCAATAATCAAACATGCATCTAATTGTCGTACGGTTGATAACAGATTACCAATTTATATATATATATATATATATATATATATATATATATATATATATATATATATATATAATATATATATATATATATATATATATATATATATATATATATATATATATACATATATTATTACAATACATTCGTAACATTGAAAAAATAGCATAGCTGTTACATTTGGCGTTTTATATATGATATTTTTTAGAAGTATCCAAAATGGTAAAAAGACGAAAATATTTTAATAAAGCATGACTTTCTTGATAATAACTTATGTTTTATTAATTTTCCGTTTTAAATTTGCCATATATCTCAGCTCAAACACGCTATACGCCATAAAAATGAATAATACATTGCCGTTAATTTTTTATTATGCGGTTAGGCAGAAAATTCGACACACGCACCCACGTATGTAGTAGTTACTGGTTTGCATTCATGGATCTTCAACGTGACGTTCACATTTATTTACACCTTCAGGAGTTATCTAATCAATAAATTTTAAATTCCACCTCTAAAGCTTTAATCAGGCAATAGAAAAACAGCGTACTCTGTTGTTCTGCCATCCATCCATGCCAAAATTGTTTGTTCCTAAGTGAATAAATTACGATGCGATAAATGGCAATTTTTTTCGGATGCTGTTTGAATGCATAAGTCAAAAAAATATTTATATCCGGGTTTTTCTGTGCTTCATCATAGTTAAACTATTTTTCATAACTACATAAAATTTAATATACTAACACCCGATATCTTTTCACTTTTTTAATTCCTACGCCAACTTCTAGACAACTTTTGCTAACGTTGATGATGATCTCTGAAAATTGGACATTTTTTTTTCATTTTTTTTTCACAACCATACGCTACAACAGCCCTAAAAAAAATACTATTTTTTGATAGAGTTCCAATACGCTATTTAATAAAAAAAAACAAAATCATTTTAACTGCTATTTAGATATTTGAATTGCTCGAAATCCAAACTTTAAATAATTATAGCATAAAACAGTTGAACTCAGCCGACAATTGGCAATTTTGACTGACTAATTATATAGAAACTTTTTAAGAATGTATGACTATAGTTTTTCACAACTAACGCAAATAGGGCTCGCCTAGTAACTAAGGATGAATTTTTTATATCAATAAACCATATGAAAAATGTACGTGCATCAGGTCCGGACGAGATCTATACTGAAGTCTCCAAACTGCTTAGAGACTGTGAAGAATTCCTTAACCTTTTGGTGTAACTTTTTAATATAATCTACTACTTGGTAAAATACCTCATAAATGGCTAATCTCTACTTTCATGCCTATACCGAAGAAAGCACCATCTGGGAAATGCGACTACCCTCGGTTGACTAGTTTAATAAATAACATCACTAAGATTTTCTTAAAAGTAATCCATTCACGAATATATCGTAAATACGAATCTGACTTATCTGAAACCCAGTTTGGTTTCCGTGGCTCCCTCGGCACTAAAGAAGCACTATTTTCTCTACATTTTAGGAGGTGAGAGTGTAAACTTATGGTTCTGTAGTCATCACAAGCCTTTACATGTGTTTCCTTTGGTTTACTTATGAAGGTGAAACGTAGCCATTATTGAGGAATATCACTAGAGTCATATATTTTGTTAAGTAAAGATGTTAAAAATATCAGTCCATTCTGATTAAAGTGGTCCAGTAGCTCAGAGTGAACTTTATCAGGGCCTGCTACTTGGTTATCTTTTATTTGAGTTATTATGCTTTTCACTTCATCTGTCTGTGTAATTTTTGGGTCAATATAGCTATCTTCTTTTTCAATAATAGGCCTTTCATCATTAAAAGTTCCAATCTCTCTGACTTATCCATTATAAGCGTTCTCCTTTCATCCAGAAGAGGACAACTCCTTTTATTCAATCTCGTTATCTCTTTCACTTTTTTATGCATTGTGAAACCGTCATACTTGCTTCATATTTTTCTCTTTCCTCACATTCTCTTCTTAACCAGTCTTCTTTTGCTTTTCTAATTTCTTTTTTAATTTCGCGATGTGCCTATTTTTCATCAACTCCAAAATTTGATCCGTTATTACGACGTGTTAATCAATATTGTTTCTCTAATTTTTGTTTTCTCTTCAACAATTTCTATACTACAGTTACTGCTGATTACCTGTTTAACTTTTTCTTTAATGGAGAACCTAAACTTTACTGTTGCACAACTATAGGATTCACAAAGCCAGCATAGTTCAAGTCATTTCCAAAAGCTATGGATTCAACAAGTCAGATTATCCATTCTATAGCCTTGATTTCCCGCTCTGCAAATTTTTTTTGTTTAGACATCTGACGAGAGATCTCAAAGGCCGACAGTTTTTCTCAAATAATAAGTCGAAAGGCGCTATGGGGTCCTTTTTTAAATAAATAATAAAATACTTTTTTGATGACATAACTTAAGAAGTGCTGGACTAAGTGTTTTAATATAGATACCAGTTATATACGAAAACATTTTTTTAACTCTGTAATGTTTCTTTCATATCTTTGTAGATAGGTTTTTTTTATGCCCCTAGCACACATGCTGCAGGGAAATCCCTAAAGCGCTACAGAAGTGACATGTGTGCGGAAAAAGCGATTCACGTTGGTCTTGAATCGCTGTAAATTGTACTCGGTAGGAAACACAGTCCTAGGCAAATTATTCCAAAGGAATGAGGTTCTCCATATAAAAGACTCCTTGGAAACGGTTGTACGAGGAGTACTAAGGTGAACCTCATACGGATGTGAAGTATCAGTGCGGCGTGTATGTCTAGCATGCCGCTTAAGCGGGCTACATCCATCGAACATTTTTCATAAAAATACTTGTAGAATAGACTCAAGTCTCTAACCGTTTTTCGATATTTCAACGAATCAAGGTTGCTGGCCAGTTCCGCGTCTCCAATTAGGCGAGCAGCTTTCTTCTAGAGTCCAACAAATGCAGTGTATGTCTGGGGGCAGAGCCTCAAACATGGGAGCAGTATTCCATTTTTGTGAAGTGTAAAGCTTTCTAGCTCGTTGGTACGAGTAATTTATGACTACTAGCTAGTTTCAACGCTATGACTCTTATACGATGATTTGGATAGAACATGGTTTACAATTTGAATCTTAAGATATATACATGACATGGACCTAACTAACTTAGCCTAGGTAAGGAGTTTATATAAATGTATAGAGAAAACTTAAGATATTTTATTTTAAGATATTTCACGAGCAGGAAACTTAAAATTAAACTTAATATTAATTAAGATTAACTTAAGCTAATCCGGTGGCATGGAGTCGCTGGGCTTTAACAGACGGTGGCGGGCTTGACTTGGAGGGCGACGGTCCTAACTGGGCGAATGACTTTTTCCAGGAATTTGAGCTGAGCGCTGCTGGTGAATTTCCGGTTTTGGGGCATCTGGAGGTCTTTGTGAAGATGAGTATTGCGGACGAACCAAGGGGCTTTGGCGATGATGCGGAGGGCCTTGTTTTGGATAGTCTGAAGGGTGGATCTGCGGGTAAGTGACATTTGGCACCATGCTGGGCTGGAGTAGGTCATTCCGAATCGAGTGATAGTCTTGTAAATTGTCAACCTGTTGCGAGTTGACAATTTGCTGGGCTTGTTCAAGACTGGGTACAGGTTGCCGAGGAGTTGGTTGGCTTTCTTGGTTAGTAATTTATAATTATTTTAATAATTATGTGTATTGTTAAATTGGTAAAGTTCTAATTTTGTTCTGTTTATTTATACGTACAAATGTTCTATTTATTACAGCGATTACATATTTCCTGTCAAATCATATAAGTTAGTAATATTACACGAATGAATCAATTTAACATAAAACACGTAATTTATTTGCGTGTTACAAGTTTACACATAACCAAAGCAATACCGCAGTGATATTAATGTCTCTGGGACTAATAAGATTTTACGCATTAATATGTTGTACAGGTTTATATTATGATGAGGTTAATATTTATGTGTATACCAAGCGAAACAAGCAGATTATTACAGTTGACAAAACCATTATTAAATTAAATTTTATTAATGGGTGTACTCTATTTCCAATTTAATTTTTAGGAAAATCAACAAAATTAATAGCATTTAATTATTATACATCAGGCTATTTATAATGAGAGGAAGGATTACTAGATTTAATTCGCTCTTGGGCTCTTGTAGTTTATCACGTGTAGATGAGGGTGATTTTTAAGTCGTTTACCTAGCTCTGAAAGATTTTATAACTAATAATGGTGGCTGTAAAGCGAAAGTAAGAACACGTTTGGCTATGGCTAGAAACTCGACGATCAAACACACTAAGGTCTGGAAAGGTCCAGCTGTCACAAAAAACACAAAGTTTAGATTGTTATCCAGCCATATATTCCCCATAGCAACTTACGCATCGGAAACATGGACCATTAAACAATCTAACAAAAGACGAATCGGTGCGTTTGAGATGTGGGCATATCGAAGAATCCTCGGAATATCATAAACCGAACACAGTACTAATGCATCTATTCTTGAAGTGCTTAGTATAAATGACCGACTTTCAAATAGAATTAATAGACTGTAGTATCTGAAATATTTTGGTCACATTATGAGGAAAGTGGATGCGATGGAAAAGCTTGTAGTAAGGAAGAAGGATCAAGGGAACGGTCTTCAACAAGATGGTCCGATCAAGCAAGATCTCGTCTTGGTATGGGTACGCATCATTTAAGTTAGGTCGCGCAGGATCGAGATGCCTGGAGAATGACTGTTGAGGCTGCAACTGCATAGTATCACCGATACTCCTATTGGGATGAATGGATTGAGAGAGAAAAGATAACTCACAGCACTCAAAAAATAAAATCATTTTTCTACATGATTATCGTCTACACTAATACCAGCGATTCCTGAGTTCTAGTTCTATAAACAAAAGAATCAATTTTCTGTATAACTCAGCGTTTCTCAACCTGTGGGGAGCGCCCCACTAGGGGGGCGTGATTACACAATTGGGGCGGGGCGTATCGAAAAGAATTAAAAATATTTAAAAATAATTTATTTATTGAAAGGAAAGCAAAACAAAAAAAAGAAAATACATTCTGACATAATAAAAAATAAAATACACATTTACACTGATATAATACACCTATAAATAGGATTGTATTAGTACTGCACAATGTATTTACCTAATAATTAACATATCAGTACTAAATTAAAAAAGTTTAATAATTATTAGTGACTCTCTTGGGCCTGTTTTGCGGAGCAAAGATTTTCGAAGGATGGTTTAATATTAGAAATAGACACTCTGAGTTCTTTTTCTATATTTAATTGAGATCTATATTTTGTTTTTTTAAAGCAGCCACCGCAGAAAATCCGGTTTCGCAAAGGTAGGATGTTAAAAATGGTAATAGTATACGAAATGCTCTTGTTTTCAGTGCAGAAAACTCATTCATTCACCCCTGCCCAAAATTTAAAGAGTGATTTATTATTAAATTGTCTTTTGATTTCGTCACTTGCCGTGAAGTCTATGAAAATTTCTTCTTCTTCTTCGGAAGTTGAGAACCCCTCGGGAGTTTTTTGAAATGGATCTCTAATCCACTCGTAACTTGCTACTAAGTTTTCATTAGTAAGAAAATACTTTTTAAAATTCTTTGTCAACATGGCTAGATGATTTTCAATGGTTACTGAAACAACTTTCACATGTTGTTCTTCAGTCTTGTATATTTTCACACATTCACCCAACATTTCTAGGTTTTGTTGCTTTAGATTTCTGCTCCACAATTCTAATTTTCTATAAAAAGCATTAATTTTATCACTTGTATCGAATATACGTGTATTTGTTCCTTGGAGTTGAAGATTTAAGGTATTTAGTTTCTCGAATATATCGACCAAGTAGCTCAATTTCATCACAAATAAACTATCTCAAAGCTTCTCGGCTTCCGGTTGGTTTTCCTTTTCTAGAAAAATGGCGATTTCATTTCTTAATTCATAAACACGTTGCAAACATTTCCCACGTGATCTTGCTTCGCAATAAAATAGTAAGGCTGAATGTTCGGCACGCATGTCTTTACAACGTGTAGAAAAAATTCTAGATTTTAGGGGTCTCATTTTAATATAATTTACTACGGTTACAACTGTAGTGAGGGCAATATTCAGAACAGGACTCCTTTCTTTGGAAGCCAGAGCTTCTCTGTAGATCATACAATGTGTCCACACACACAGTGGAGATTTTTGTTTCACAAGTGCTTGTACCCTTTGAAATCTTCCAGATATTGAATGAGCACCATCGGTACATATTCTCCACTCCATATTTGCCTCGTTTATAAAATCATTTAAGAAAGCAAATAATGCGAATGATGTTGTTTTGAGTTCCACTGGCTTGCAGAAAAATAGTTCTTCTACTGCTGACATACCACCACAAAATCGAACTCAGGCAATGAAATGAGCATCTTTATTGCTATCTGTTGCCTCATCAAGCTGAATTGAAAACAATTTGTCACGCAACTTCCCGAAAAGTTGATGCTGTACATCTTCAGCTATATCACCAATTCGACGGGCAACAGTATCATTTGATATAGGTATGGATAACAATTGTTTGACAAAATTATCTCCAAATATAGCTGCTACTATCTCAACAAGCTTTTTCATTCACAAACAAAGTTTTTTAAAAAATGATTTCTGCTTTACGTATGATTTTAATTTTAATTTGAAGAATTCTCGGGATTTGTTTAGCAAATAACACACAGGGACCTTTCTTCTTCATTTACTTCAGTACTGGTAAACTGGTAAATTGAAGTATTCTTGAGAATATTTTCTTGATTTTATTTTCGGAACTACGCTCGTCTGTGCACTTGTTGATGCTTCACTATCGTCTAATGCTCGCTTAGGCCCTCTTAAAAATTTATCCAGGATTCTGTATAAATTTACGGCCGTGAATACTTAATACCTTGAATTTCAACTAACACGTAAATTACAATATACACATTCACGATAAATCCGGTAGCACTAGAAGGATCAACTCGACTGAGACGGGCTGTAATTGAACGAGGTGTAGCATTTATACACTTTTGGGCAGACTTTCCGAATGTTCGAGACAACTCGGTATTTCTCACGAAGCCGTTACCAATATGGTGGACGTGACAGAGAGCAATAGAGAGGCATCGATTCTAGTTTTGTCAACGCAGCAGATGTATGTTGCCAAAAATGAATAAATTTACTTATTCTTGGTAGTTTGTAAGGTTTGTAATTAAGGTCATAGTGTAGCTTTAGCATCAGAATACTGAAAATACAATATTATTGCATGCATTGTTATTGTATGAGAGGGGGAGGAGGCGCGATGAAAATTATGTTTGAAAATTAGGTCACAAATACTGAAAGGTTGAGAAACGCTGGTTTAACTATCAGAAAAATCACCTACTCGATTGTAGTTATGTGTTATTTTTTGTTGGAAATTGACGCAAACCATTACCCTAAAAGGGGATTCTTTGTCAAAATTTAGAAAATTTTTTGAAGAAAAGTTGTTCCTATGGTAATTCTACACGAGTGTGCAAAATTTTGGCGCTCAATTAAAAAATAATTATTTTTGCCTTCCTTAATGTTTTCATTTCTAAAAATAGAAAACTATCTGATTTGTTTTTTTTTTTTTTATGTTACCTCATCACATTATTATTACATTTTTTGCAAATCTTAATTCTGTTGTAAAACTAGCACTATTAAACGCTCTTAAATTTGTTGCAAAGTTGCCGCAAATACTTACTTTGGAAACTAAAGCGTAATAGTTGCTAACAACAAACCCGCATAATTCCTACTGGTTTAACATCAATTCGTATCTATAATAATAATATAAAATGCAACGTCTCTCTGTCAGTCGGTCTGTCTGTATGTTTGTCTGTCCGTTAGTGCGCTTATCACTGGAGAACCACTTATCCGATTTACGTACTTTTTTTTTAAAAACATACATATGTTCTCTGGCCAGGTTATAGGCTATATTTTATTACGATAGGTAGCATATGGAATGAGCAGTGACGATAATCGTGAATGAAGTCGGAAAAAAGTTTGCCGCTAGCGCGTTCCCTTGCAGTACATAGCCTAAACCATTAAATTTGGAACAATATTATGTAGCAGAGAATATCTATAATCTATAATATATATAAAATGCAATGTCTCTCTATCTGTCTGTCTGTTCATTAGTGCATTTATCAGGCGAGAATCACTTATCCGATTTACGTGTCTTTTTTTAAATTCATACATATATTCTTTGGCCAGGTTATATAATAATAATAATAATAATATATATCTATAATATATGTAAAATGCAATGTCTCTCTGTCTGTCTGTCCGTTAGTGCGCTTATCCCTCGAGAACCACTTATCCGATTTACGTGATTTGTTAAATTCATACATATGTTCTCTGACCAGGTTATATAATAATAATAATAATCTATATAATATATATAAAACGCAACGTCTCTCTGTCTGTCTGTTCGTTAGTGTGCTTATCATTCGAGAACCACTCATCCGATTTACGTGATTTTTTTTTTTTATTTTTAACATAATATATGTCAAAAAAATCTATATATATATATATATATATATATATATATATATATATATATATATATATATATATATAATGTAACGTCTCTCTGTCTGTCTGTCTATCCATTACTGCACTTAGCACTCAAGAACTACTTATCCGATTTACGTGTTTTTTTTTTTATAAAATACAAAGGGAATAAACAGAGACAAAATGCTAATATGTAGAAAAAAAAATGGAAGTTTAACAGTAAGCTTCTCAGAAAGACTGAATAGATGGGGGGAATACTTTAAAGAAACACTAAATGGAGATGAAAATGAGTTGAATAAGAAATAGGAAGCAAAATTAACTGAGGGGCAGGAGGGGACAAATAAACCCTGCAAAGCAGAAATAAGAGAAATACTCAGAACCCAAAAAAAAATAAGGCCCCGGGTGGAAATTGTAGAACTGATAAAAGCTGGAGGAGTAGATATGGAAAATGAAATATGCCGGTTGGTGCAAGAAATATGGGAAACAGAAAATATGCCAGTGAGCCGGAGAGAGTCGCTAATTTGTCCAATACACAAAAAAGGAGAAAAAACTATATGTTCTAATTATAGACCAATAGCCTTACTGGATGTCGTGTACAAGATAGTAGTGTTGACTATCAAAAACAGACTAGCAGAGAAAGCCGAGTCTGTTCTTGGAGAGTACCAGTGTGGATTCAGGAAAAATAGATCGGTTACAGACCAGATATTTTCGATTAAGCAAATCCAAGATAATAGCTTAGAACAAAATTTGGCACTACACTTGGTCTTTGTGGATTTCAGAGAAGCATATGACTCTGTAAATAGAGAAGGTCTCTACAAGATAATGAAAGAACTAAAAATTCCAAGTAAATTGATTCGCATGGTGAGAATGACCCTGAATGACACAGAAAATGGAGTGTTCGTTGAGGGCAAAGTATCAGACAAGTTTAAGGCGAAGAGAGGATTAAGACAGGGGGAACCAGTGTCGACATGTCTGTTTAATTTGGTACTAGAGAAGATAACCTGGGAATCAGAAATAAAAATAAATGGAACGATATACCAACAAACCCGCCAATGCTTGGCCTATGCGGATGATGTAGCAGTGATTGCAAGAGCAAAAGAGAATCTTAAAAAAGCCATAAGTAGGACAGAAGAAAGGGGAAGGATGAGAGGACTAAAGATAAATGAGGAAAAAACAAAATACATGGAAATTACAAAGAAGAAGGATAATAAAAACAACGAAAGTTTAGATATAATAAACAACTTAGGGAAAAGATATATGTTTGAAGAATAGACAAATTTAATTATCAGGGGGTAACAAAAGTAGAGAGTGAACAAGAAAGGACGGACATACAAGAAAGAATAGCGAAAGGACAGAGATGTTTGGGGGCAATGAATCCAATATTGAAATGAAAGAATATATATCAAGAAAAGCAAAAGAAAGAATATATACAACAGTTGTCAGACCCATGATGACATATAGATGCGAAACGTGGAAACTGAATGCAAGAGACGTTGTAGGTGTGGGAAAGGAAAGCTTTGAGAAGAATCTACGGAGGAAGGAAAGAAGAGGGACTGTCGAGAAGAAGAACAAACTACGAATTAAAATGCCTATATATGAAACCCCTTATAAGCCAAATCATAATAAGCCAGCGATTAGGATGGTTGGGACACGTGTCAAGGATGAAGGAAGAAAGACAAGCAAAGCAAGCCCTAATAAGAGGAGTGGTTGGAAGAAGAGGCAAGGGTAGACCTCGATCTACATGGATTCAGGCAGTAAAGCAAGATCCGGAGTTGATGGGAATCCCGCACTGAAAAAAGCTAACAGGAGACAAAAAGAAGTGGAGACAAGTATGCAACCAAGCCATGGGCCTCTAAGGCCTCTCGAGCTATATAATAATATAAACATAACGAATAAGCAGCGACGATAAAGGTGAATTAAGTCCACGGGCGGAGCCGCGGGCACGGCTAGTATATATATATATATATATATATATATATATATATATATATATATATATATATACATACATAAAATGATTTCTTGAACATTATGTACATAAATCTTTCAATTTTTATCTAGGGTGTAGGTCTATTTAATTAGCACATTTGAGTTTTCTTAAAAAATATATATATATATATATATATATATATATATATATATATATATATATATATATATATATATATATATATTTGACGTTGCGCCACTGAATTTGGCCATTTCAAAAATTTTTTCATTGGCTTAATTTCCATTTCTCGAGAACAAGTTAACCAGAGCAATACATTTTAGCCTATGGCCAACGTTGCCTTACCGTTGGCCATAGACCGAAATGTATTGGTCAATTTTTCTTCAAGCCACAACATTATCGTTCAAGTTCTCCAAGAGTAAGTAGCTATGGGAAATATTAGTGTATTGATAAGTTTTAATTTGTTATTTTAAGATATTGCTGAGTCCTTCCAAATCTTGGACAATCTAGTTACTGCATTTCGAGCTATATATAGTCTTCGTATTATTTCCTTATCGTATCTCCCTTTATTTGTAATTAATCACTGGAGGTATACGAATTGATCAATTACTTCAAAACCCGCTATTTCCTTGATGCTCATTGTGGTTCGACCTACTATCATAACTTTAGTTTTATTCTTGTTAAGAAGAGTTCATACTCTTCTCTTTCTGTATTTGACCTATTCATTATAAGTTCCAATTCGATGTCTCTAGATGCTCTAATGAGTATATCATCAGCATATCTCAGGTTGTTCATTTTTCGACTTTCCACAGAAATGCCTTCACCACAGTCCTCCAAAACTCGTCTCATAATATATTCTGAGTAGGCATTAAAAAATAATGTAGCAAAGGTGTTTAACATCAGCTTCCATTTCGAACGAGTCTGATAGAGTTTGATCGACTTTTACTCTGGCACTGCTATTTTCGTATATGCTGGACGAGTCCGAAGGGTACTTCCATAATCTTAAGTACTGGCCCTAACGTGTGCCATTTTACATAATGCTACAACAGTAAAAAATAATTTGGTACTTTTAAAAAGTTGCAAAAAATCTAACGGTATAATTAACTTTGCGTTTCCTGTTGCATTCAAAATTCGCTATAACTTTAATATTAAATTAACTAATATCAACCATTCATATTGGACTAAGTCGACTTTTAAGCAGATCTTGACTATTCTCTGATCCGGCAATTCAGAAATGCAAATTATTGTATCTTACTAAATAAATTTATCGCCAAAATACTAAGAATAACTGTCAAATTGTAAATGTCAGTTCTGTAAAAATGCTTGAATTTTTGCACAGACCACTCGAAGCCAGCTGATAACTAGTGATTTTTATATTATAACTAGCCGTGTCCGCGGCTCCGCTCGCTTGGACATGATTCACTACTTATTCCTTATCTTACCCAGCGTAATAAAATATCTCTTATTACTTCCCGTTATCTCCCAATATTCCTCCTTATCTCCCATTATCTCTACATAATTTCCATTATCTAGGCTTATCTCTGCTCATCATCTCCCATTATTTCTCCTTATCTCCCATTATTTCTCCTTATCTGCCATTATCTCACCATAAGTCCCATTATCTAGACTTATCTCTGCTTATCTCCCATTATTTCTCCTTATCTCCCATTATTTATACTTATCTCCCTTTATCTCACCTTATTTCCCATTACCGAGGCTTATATCGACTTATCTCCCCTTATTTCTCCTTATCTCCCATTATCTCACCTTAGCTCCCATTATCTAGGCTTGTATCGAATTATATAGAACATATGTATAAATTTATAAAAACACGTAAATCGGATAAGTGGTTCTCGAGTGATAAGCGCACTAACGGGCAGACAGACAGACAGAGAGACGTTGCATTTTATATATATTATATTCTTTGCTACATGATATTGTTCCATATTTAATACTTTAGGCAGTGTATTGCAAGAGAAAGCGCTAGCGGCAAACTTTTCTCCGACGTGATTCACTATTATCGTCACTGCTTATTCCTTATGTCACCTAACGTAATAAAATATATCCTATAACCTGGCAAGAGAACATACGTATGTTTAAAAAAAAACACGTAAATCGGATAAGTGGTTCTCCAGTGATAAGCACACTAAAGGACAGACAGACAGAGAGACGTTGCATTTTTATATATATTATAGATATTCTTTGCTACATGATATTGTTCCATAATTAGTGGTTTAGGCAGTGTATTGCAAGAGAACGCGCTAGCGGCAAACTTTTTTCCGATTTAATTCACTATTATCGACACTGCTTATTCCTTATGTTACCTAACGTAATAAAATATAGTCTATAACCTGGCCAGAGGGCATAGGTACGTTTTAAAAAAAAAACACGTACATCGGATAAGTGGTTCTACAGTGATAAGCGCACTAACGGACAGACAGACAGACAAAGATACGTTGCATTTTATTTATATTATAGATGTAATAAAATATATATCCTGGTCAGAGAACATATGTATGAATTTAAAAAATCACGTAAATCGGAAAAGTGGTTCTCGAGGGATAAGCACACTAACGGACAGACAGAGAGACGTTGCATTTTATATATATTATAGATACAGATTATTATTTTTATTATTATTATATAACCTGGCCAAATCTAATATATGTATGAATTTAAAAAAAGACAGGTAAATCGGATAAGTGGTTCTTCAGTGATAGGCGCACTAACAGACAGACAGACAGAGAGACGTTGCATTTTATATATATTATAGATTATAGATATTCTCTGCTACATAATATTGTCCCATATTCAAGGGTTTAGGCTGTGTATTGCAAGGAAACGCGCTAGTGGCACACTTTTTTCCGACTTCATTCACTATTATCGTCACTGCTCATTCCGTATACTACCTATCGTAATAAAATATAGCCTATAACCTGGCCGGAGAACATATGTATATTTTAAAAAAAAAGTACGAAAATCGGATAAGTGGTTCTCCAGTGATAAGCGCACTAACGGACAGACAGACAGACAGACAGATAGAGATACGTTGCATTTTATATATATTATAGATGTAATAAAATATATATGTATAACCTGGTCAGAGATCATATGTATGAATTTAAAAAATCACGTAAATCGGATAAGTGGTTCTCGAGGGATAAGCGCACTTACGGACAGACAGACAGAGAGACGTTGCATTTTATATATATTATAGATATAGATTATTATTATTAGTATGATATAACCTGGCCAAAGAATATATGTATGAATTTAAAAAAATGACAGGTAAATCGGATAAGTGGTTCTCGCGTGATAAACGCACTAATGGACAGACAGACAGACAGAGACACATTGCATTTTATATATATTATAGATTATAGATATTCTCTGCTACATAATATTGTTCCATATTTAATGGTTTAGGCTGTGTATTGCAAGGGAACACGCTAGCGGCAAACTTTTTTCCGACTTCATTCTCTATTTTACGTCACTGCTCATTTCTTATGCTACCTATCGTAATAAAATATAGCCTATAACCTGGCCAGAGAACATATGTATGTTTTAAAAAAAAAAAGTACGTAAATCGGATAAGTGGTTCTCCAGTGATAAGCGCACCAACGGACAGACAGACAGAGAGACGTTGCATTTTATATATATTATAGAAGGTGAACAGAATATCGTATAATTCATCAATGTAAATTAAATATTAGAATAATTATTTTGTCTTTATATCTGTCTGTCTGTAGTTTCTCTTTGATCGATCAAAGATCGTTGTCAAAAATTCCTTTCTCTATCTTAGAAAATCGCATCGAAATATCTAAACATCTCCATAACCTTGATCGTGACATTGGTTTTTACCTTTCACCAATCTGGGAACAGGTCGTCAGTGAAACCCGGCCCTTCTGCCACCCCGGTCTACTTACGCCATAGACATATGCAAGCGGAATGAAATGAATTTCGTGCTATATTCCAAAAAAGTTGCTTTTGGGAATAAGCTCTGGGAAAGCCGATAAGATGGTCGGTAAAAATTCAGCATTACTTATTTTATGGACACAGGAGAAATCCAGAAGAATTCTCTTTGTGTACTCTGTAACCTGTCAAAGTTTCCTATCAAAATTAATTATTTTGAATTTCCATATTCATTTTTAGCTTTATTTTTTTTAAGCTCTCCCTGTACGCTTTTTTTTTTCGAAACAAAAAGGTAAATATTCGGTTCTGGGATTTTTATTTCATCCATTATTATTGATTTTGTTTACTTTATTGACAATATGCGTCAAATTAAATTTCCTTAATCCAAACGCGTAATAAAAATGATATATCCGAAATAGGCCCGATATAATTATAGAAAATCAATAACCACAACCACAGAGATAAACACTGAGACAAATCGAAGCTTATAAAAATATATATGTGCAAGATAAAATGTAACATATTGGATACTTAGTAGATATATAGTCTCAATGACATTTGCTTGAATTAAATGAAATTTTTGTAATATTTTTTTGTGGTATTAAAGAGTTAGAAGGCAATTAATTTACAGTTGTGTTTGTAAACAAGCTTGCCATTATTTTCAGATAACGCCTACGTTAATGACACAGTTAAGGGTACTTGCAAATTATGTTCTTCAATATGTTAGGTCTCCCAAAAATTTTTGAAAATAAATTTTTCTATGACCTTAAGACATAACCGTGCGCATTAATATCAGTGTGCAAAGTTACACTTTTTTTGATTCCCAATATCTTTAGTGTAATCATTATGTAGTTCCCGAAATATTTTGCCAGTTAATGCGACAACTACGAGGCTGGTTTGAAAAGTCCGTGCAAAAATAAAAACTACTTATGTGTTTGGGGTAAACCTTTTTTATTTTTCGACATAGTCTTCTTTTAGGCTTATACACTTCGTCCAACGATGTTCTAGTTTGTTGATCCCTTCCGAATAATAGAATTTG
Source organism: Pachyrhynchus sulphureomaculatus (assembly GCA_019049505.1). Lineage (NCBI taxonomy): Eukaryota > Metazoa > Arthropoda > Insecta > Coleoptera > Curculionidae > Pachyrhynchus > Pachyrhynchus sulphureomaculatus. The sequence continues at coordinate 189,919,461 of CM032446.1, forward strand.
TCCAAGTCTGCAAAATATCCATTACTGTCTGCAATCACCTCCTCGTTTGAATAAAATCTTTGTCCCGCCAGCCATTTCTTCAAATTGGGGAACAAATAGTAGTCCGAGGGAGCCACGTCTGGAAAATAGGGGGGATGTGAAACGAGTTGGAATCCTATTTCCATTAATTTTGCGACCACAACTGCTGAGGTGTGTGCTGGTGCGTTGTCGTGATGGAAAAGGACTTTCTTTTGGGCCAATCGCGGGCGTTTTTTCTTGCAACTCGGTTTTCAAACGGTCCAATAACGATGAATAATATTCACCTGTAATAGTTTTACCCTTTTCTAGATAGTCGATGAGGATTATCCCTTGCGAATCCCAAAAGACAGTCGCCATAACCTTTCCGGCCGAAGGAACCGTCTTCGCCTTTTTTGGTGCAGATTCCCCCTTGGTAACCCATTGTTTAGATTGTTGTTTGGTCTCAGGAGTATAGTAATGTATCCATGTTTCATCCACAGTGACGAAACGACGCTTAAAGTCCTCTGGATTCTTCTGGAACAGCTGCAAACCATCCTTGCAACACTTCACACGATTCCGTTTTTGGTCAAGCGTGAGCAATCGCGGCACCCATCTTGCGGATAGCTTTCTCATGTCCAAATGTTTATGCAAAATATTATGTACCCGTTCAGTCGGGATGCCCACAGCACTAGCAATCTCACGCACCTTAACTCTTCTGTCATCCATCACCATATCATGGATTTGATCAATGATTTCTGGAGTCGTAACCTCCACAGGCCGTCCAGAACGTTCAGCATCACTTGTGCCCATATGGCCAGTCCTAAAATTTTGAAACCACTTATAAACTGTTCTAATCGAAGGTGCAGAGTCACCATAATGTTTATCAAGCTTCTCTTTAGTCTCCGGAGGCGTTTTGCCTTTCATAAAGTAATGTTTAATCACCACACGAAATTCTTTTTCGTCCATTTCTTGAAAATCACTCGACTTCCTTGATTCACACGAATGCCAAACACAAAGAAATAGACCAATATGGCTGAAACTTGGTGTGCGTTCATTCAAGAGATGCTACTAACTAAACATGACCTCGATACGTGCCGGTGGTGCCATCTCTCGGACTTTGCACGGACTTTTCAAACCAGCCTCGTATTTTGCGCACATAATAAATATCAATAAGATTGGTAAAAAACCTAAGAACTAGGTTCTTAGGTTCTTTAGCCAAGATATTCTTCTTCTTCTAGGCACTCTCCTCCTTTCTACCATCTCATGCAGTATTTGTTGCAGCAAGTCGTATCCTTCGTTGTTCCTCATAATGTTGTCGAGATATTTCAACTTCGTTATATTTATTCTCATCATTATCTTCTTGTCTCTTCTCATTTTTCTTAGAGCTACCTCATTAGTGACTTGGTCAGTCCAAGGTATTTTCAAAATTTTCCGCTATAACCACATCTCAGATGCCTTGGTCTTTTTACATGACGCCTCGATGAACGTTCTCGACCCCGTGCAACAACATAGGATAAACATAGCATCTTAATAACTTACTCTTTACCGGTAATGATAAGACGTGGCATCTAAATAATTTAGCAATTTTCAGACATGTGACTCTAGGCCTTTCTGTTCGATTTTTGATCTCTATTGAGTGAACCCATGCAGCGTTTACTCTTGTCTCCTGATTATTTACTAATAGTTTTTCGTTTTGATTGTTGTTCTTTGATGTCATGTATTTAGTTTTCTTAATGTTGAGTGATAAACCATATCTCTCACTGATTTCAGTCACTCTATTCATTATCTCTTAAAAGCCTTCACTGCTGTCTGCCAATATACATCTCTGTCTAACCCCTCGCTTAATAATGATATTTTCAATATATATATATATATATATATATATATATATATATATATATATATATATATATATATATATATATATATATATATAGGGTAATCTTATTAAAGACAAGTTAATCTTTACTTATTTCAATATATTTGGCTTAGCGAGATTGAAATTGTTTTATTGCCTCGGAAAAAAAATTGGTTCGAACTCTTATCTGCACAGAGAATTCGAGGAAAAATTTTTCCCCCAAGCCAGTATTTCAGGATAGGAAACAAAAAACTCTCGTGAGGCTAAATCTCGAGAACAGGCTGAGTGAGAAACTATTTCGAAGCCCAATTCGTGCATTTTTGCCATTACAACGACTGATGTGTGAGCAGGCGTATTGACCTGGTAAGGGAGCACTTTCTGTGCGCTAATCAAGGTCGCTTCTGCTTCAACTTACCATGTAAACGGGCCAATAATCTTGCTTAGTAAGGGCCAGTCACTGTTTTACCCTTTCCCAAATAGTCACTCATAGTAATATTCTATCTCAACAAACAGTTGCCGTCACTTTTCTCGCCGATAAAACTGTCTTCGTTTTTTCAGTGCACTTTCACCTTCGCCAACCTACTGTGTTGACTGTTGTTTTGTCTCCGGGGTGTACTAGTGGACTAACGTTTTGTCTGCAGTCACAAAACGACGTCAGAATACCCTCAGCGCCTTTTGTCTGGAAACAACAAAGGCGGCACCCATCGCACTTAACAGTTTTTCCGTTTTTAGAACTTCATCCAGCAGTTTTTATACT
>CM032446.1:189922172-189979718 GCA_019049505.1 Pachyrhynchus sulphureomaculatus
TGTAAACAATATAAACCTGCCGTCTTTAGTCACTTTCCCGTTGAATAAAGTCAGATTCAAAATGAAAGGGATCGTATCAAGAATATAGCTAGAATCAATGGTTACGACAAAAACTTAACAAACAAGTTAAAAAATAGACATAAATCTAGGTTACATATTCATATTTCGTTTTTTTACTGGTGAGCAGAATTAGACAGATACATGTTTCATACCATATATTCCAAGATATACAGGAGGAGATAGTAAAATATATTTAATAATATAGGCCTCGCGTTAGTATCAAAGTCATCAGACAACTTAAAAAATATCTAAGGAAGGCCGAAAAAAAAAGACAACGAACGTGAAAGAAGTGGATATGAGATAAGTTGTCACTATTGTAGGAAGTCATATGTTGGGCAAACAAGAAAGTCGTTTCGAACTAGAGCTTAAGAACATTTAGCTTATTTAAGGTATGATGCATAAGAAAAATCAAGTATTGCCGAACATTCCTTTGATCATACTTATACAGTCACATTAGATAATCTAAGGGTAATAAAAAGTGTTTATGATAGGAAATTGTTAGACCCATACGATAGTACTGAAAAACTTCTTTTTAATACCTTTTTATCAAAAACAACCAATAACCCTCTCTAATGCCTTTTTAACCAACAATATATTAAAAAAACTACTAACTCCATTAATGCCTTTTTCACATCTAACCTACCTCCTTTACACACTAAAAAATAACCGAAACAATTCTAACAATAAATCTCATTGTCATAATAAAAACGTCTTAATAGAGTCTAGCATACTCCTCATCACAATAATAGGGACCTTTGTTTAATCCCCTCCTTATATCTCTTTTCATTAACGCCCGTGTAACCTACAACCAAACACAATACACACACACACACACCCGACGATGGTGAATATCTTCAGCTCAAAAAATACCACGTCACATAGAGCCAGTAACACTGTCTCACCCCTGCGCATGCGCACATACACCGGAGTCTAAAAATGTCACAAAAAAGCAGATTTGAGGGCCATAAGAAAATACATGGGATTTTTTTTGGTGGATTTAAATTGCCTAGCAATATTACAGGAGCCCCTAGCTTTAAAATGTGTTTGTGGGCTGCGCGAGTGCAGAAACACTCTTGTAAAATCTAAACTATTCATTCAAATGTTACAATTTCAAGAGAGTTTTTATCTTCGTTAAAGACACAATACAAAGAACGTATTCAATTTATTAAGGTTTATATTTTTCTACCTAAATTACTCTCTTTAGTTGAAGTATTTTAACAAGTCTATTTTAATATCTTTGCTTTGACAATTTGGGTTAACCTTTGTAGATAGACATATGTTCTCGCAGACTTTTTTGTATAACTATTGTGGCGAATCAATATTGCCCTTACATTGCGTATGCGTTTCAATTTTGGTAGAATTCGAAATTTTGGGTTTAGGAGAGCTGAACCACTTTCTTCAAATGCTTCCATTAAAATACTAGCCACTACTGGAGATAGTGTATAACCAATAATTGCTCTTGAAATTTGTTTATAAACGGTTCCATGTAAAATGAAATATGTGTTTCTAAAGGGTTATCAAATAATACTAATAGAGGACAGAATTAAGATATTAGGTAGCTCGTTTTTTTTTTCTGGGAGAGTACATGGAGATCGAGGTAAATTTTGTACGCCTTTTGAAAATAGTCTCTATAGTTGTTTAAAACTTGGTTGTACAGTTTTGGGCAACATTCATTTTAGAATAAAAGATTCTAAGTTCAGCTCTAAACATGAAAAATACTGAAGAGTTATTTAGTTGTTAAAATAAAATTAATTTACGTAGAACCGTTGCATCCTGAAAGAAAGAGCAGGAGTTTAGTGAAACGCTACACTTAAATAGTAAGATATATTAACAAAATAAAAATTCTTCCTCTTGTTACACTCTGAAAATTACATAGATTTAATAAATAACCTCTTAGGCTATGAGAGTGTACACATTTATACTAGAGTTCTATGAATTACTGATCCTAAGTGTAAAAAAACAAAAGGCTTTAAAAAACACGATCTAAAAGTTTGTAAAATTAACTTCGCGGATTACACATGTAGAGTGGTCGTTGGAAACCTTGTGACAGGAAGTGAGATATTTTAACTGGTGTAATACCAATGAGCAAAATATTTAAAGAATGGAAGAAGGCCTTAAACTTGAGAGCTTGAAACAACACCCACTTGGTGATAAAAAACCGTTACTGCGCCACTACGGCGTGCTGGAGGAAAAAGTCCTACGGCATGGCCGAGGAAAAAGCCTTTTGGTTTTTTTTTTTAAACTTAGGATCAGTAATTCTTAGAACTCTAGTTTAAATGTGTACACTCTCATAGCCTAAGAAGTTATTTATTAAGTCTATGTAATTTTTAAGAGTGTAACAAGAGGAAGAACTTTTATTTTGTTAATATACCTTTCTTATTTAAGTGTAGCGTTTCACTAAACTCCTCTTTCTTTTTTTCAGGACGCAATGGTTGTACGTAAATTAATTTTATTTTAACAAACTAATAACTCTTCAGTATTTTTTCACTTTTAGAGCTGAACTTAGGATCTTTTTATTTTAAAATGAATGGTGCCCAAAACTGAACAACCAAGTCTTTTTTTAAATATTCGATTCTAGAACACAATTTTTAGTCCATTTTCCACATAAATCAGCACTTATTTTAGCAATGGCACGAATAATATTGGTTTTAAGGTCATTGAATATTTATTGGAGTAAACTAATCATTTACATTACCCCACAGAAAAAAAGTCCAATGGCTTTATATCGCATAATCTTAGTGGCCAGTTCACATCGGCATTTCTTGATTACATGGTCACTGGACATTTTTCTAAATAAATCGATTGTGTTATAAGATATATAGCATGTAATACCATCTTGTTGAAGCAACATGCCATCCAGATCAAAATCATCTAATTTATGTCAGAAAACACCAGTTATCATACTTCTGTATCGTTCTCTATTAACAGTAACTGCAGTGCCATTTTCTTTTTGAAAAAAGAACGGCGCAGTTAGACCTCTAGACCATGAATCACACCAAACTGTTAATTGTTGTGGATGTAAAGGTATTTCGAGAATAGCATATGGGTTTTCATTGCTCCCAAATGGGACAATTTTGCTTATTTACGAAGCCATTTAACCAAAAATGAGCATCGCCTTTGAAGATAACTTTTTCATGAAATAATGAGTGTGTTTCAAGTTGCTTTAAAAGCCCATTCTGTAAAATTTCTACGCAATAAATGGTCAGTGCGTTTAAGTTTTTGGGTTAGCTGAACTTTGTACGCTTTCAAATGCAAATCTTCATGAAGAATATTCTATGCAGTATCGTAAGAAAGTCCAATTTCTTGAGAACGACTTTCACTTTGATTCACATTGTCGATATTTTCAGCAATACGTTTGCGTTTTTAATAGGCTCTTAACATCACAAACACTGTCTTTTGACTCAAATTGTTAAATTAAATTACGAATAGTAAGCTCTGTAGGTCGATTATGTTGACCCTAAATTCACCTAATGCACGAAACGTAGCCCCAATAGATTCATTATTTTTGTAAGAAATGATTTGCCAAGCAATACTGAAAACAAATGTGAATTTTAGTCAGAATCAGAAAAAAAAAACATGACTGCTATGACGTTCCAAAAATATATATATTGTACCCCTTATTAAATCTACCAAAAATAAATTAGGATTATTAGGCCGAAATATGTATGATATTATAGAAATTGAATCGTCAGTTCAAAGAAAACCTTCAGCGTCTTATTTTATTGTTTTCAATCTTCCAATAAAATGTTATTTTTAATAATATACTAGTTTTCCCTGTTGAAGGATTTATCAAATTTGCTGCTGATCTATTTGATAGTTTAATGGTAAATAATCAAATAAGTATAATATAATAATATTTATAGGTTTATCCTATTTTAGTCTACTTTATTAAACCCTATTTTGATTTTCCCTACATATTCTGTCAGCAGCAGATATTTTGCGGAAAATCGAATAGAATAATAGTGGTTAAAATAGTTTGTAGTGAGTTGTGCAACTCTAAAGCCCCTACTTTAGTAAAGTTTAATCGACCAAAGACAAAGCTATTAAAGAGATATTGGGTGATAATTAAACTATTGTATCTATAGCGATTATAAAATAATTTTCGATCGAAAATTCAGGTTTGGGAGATTCATGAAGTTGAAGAATGAATAACAAACATAAGAATTTTGTTGTGCAGTTTTTAACTTATGCCGATTAAAAAATCATTAGGCGCTCTCGAAGAATCTGTTTATCAATGAAAATTTGGTCTGTCTTCATTTGATATCAGAAAGATAAATATAATGGGCTGTAGATTATGCAATATATTATGAAATATACAAGATTATCAAGTTGATAAAGATATTTTTGACAGTTGATGACAGAAGAGAACCAAAATACAAACTTGTACAGACTTCGGATACTCAGAAAGTCTAAGTTACATAAATTATCTTGATGTTTTCGTTATATGTCTACATAATTAAAAAATATGGTTACAACGATAGTCGTTGACACGAACCTTTAGGAAAAATTAAGAACACATTCCTCGGAAACCGGACGTAGATATCAGGTTACTGTACCTTAAATCTGTTACTTAAATATGCGTATATTTGGTTTTCTCACATTGCTTTGACAGAGAAATTTGGTTGATGGACACTAACAGGATAGACGTAAAGCATCACCATCACTAACTGACGAACTATAAAAAATAATTAGATGGTAAATCCTGTGTAAATTTACAACAATCCATTTTTCATTTAATTACACAAAAACAACAAATTTCTGTAATCTTTCAAGCTTCTAACTGAATTTCTATATAATTGTACGTCATAAATTATATAAATAAGATTACATATATATATATATATATATATATATATATATATATATATATATATATATATATATTTTATTTACATAATTTATGACATACAATTATATAGAAATTTAGTGGCTTGATTGATGAAATTAAACTTAAATCTTTCTAAGACGGTATACATTGCTTTCTCTCTGACTGAGGCAAATCGACCGGACTTTGATTGTATACAGGTAAACGATATGAACATGGTCATGAAAGAAATTTCACAAACAAAATATTTTGGAATTACAATTGATAAACATCTCATATATAAGTTTTACCTAATAAGAAAAATACTACCCCTCAAACTACGGGTTACTGTCTATAAGGCATTGGTCGGGTCACTGTTTGATATAGGGCATCCTTGTGTGGGGCGGATTTTAAAATAACGCACTGAGTCAACTGAGCTTGATACAAAACTATATTGTTAGAGTAATTTTCTTTCGTGATAGATTTTTTCCCACTAAGAGATTATATAATGAAAATATAATGAATATAAGAAATTTATATTTTTTAAACATTCCTCTATTTTGCTACAGAAATGAAAAAAGAATTGTGAATCATCAATATAGAACTAGAAACAGAGAAAATGCGATACTAGTTCTACCCTTTAGAAAATATGACTGAAAACAGAGGTCTTTGTCAGTTTTGGGACCTAAAGTTTTTAATAAGTTGCCACAGAAGATCAGAAATATAAGTAGTTATAAACTGTTTGAAAAAAAAAGTAAACTGTTTATTATAGAAAATTATGAACTATTATGTGGATTGTTATAATTCATAACTGAGATTCTCTGCATGTTTTCTTCCTTTTTTTTTTTATTTTCTTGTGTATTAATTATTGCCTTTGCCCTTTACAAACCTTAGCATAATTTAAATTGTATTTTAGTCCTGCCCATACAAGTGTTTCTATACATCTAGGCGCACCTTGTTTACTATTAGCTTGGTTCTAGGTTAAAATATATGATGTACTGGGAATATTACTACTATTACTACTGTGAAATGAAATGAATATATATATATATATATATATATATATATATATATATATATATATATATATATATATATATATATGGAATATGTTATAGAAAAATAGATAATGAAGTAGCTTTTTTTAATATAAAATACACACATTTAAAGAAGGTAAAGTGCGTCCGTTAAGGAATGAGAAAATTAAAAGAAATTATAAATAACGAAGAAGTTCGTTATGAACATAAAATTCTATAAAGAATTAAAAGATATACACAAACTAATATAAAACTTACCCGTTTTAATCATACATGACCTTCAATCACATAGTAAAATTTTAAGATTGTATGTTCTAAAATAAAAATAAAAATTTAAGCATTACACAGGCCAACGATGAAAAAACTTTTTTAATAATTTTACCAGATTCCTATGTTTTTTGGTGTGCTGAGTCGTATCACCCACCAATTTTTCATGTTTTAATATTTAAAATGTGGAAAGTTTATTTTTTATCATTCGAACGTTATTGGGTTGGCAATAAAATAAGAATTTTATAAGGTTGGCAGTCAAATCAAATGTTAATAGGTTGGCGTCCCGATAAATGTCACAGCTGTTTATTTTCTTCCGGTTAATATAACCTCGCATTGCAGTGTTTAACCCATGTGCTATAATTCAAACTCAAAGTATGGCTAATCGTGGTTGTAAAAACTCTCCCAACACTTTTTGTTATATATGTGGTGGGTTTGTAGTTAAAAAACATCAAAGAAACATTACTGACTTTGTAAAAAAGTATACTTTGCATATTTTGGTGTAGAAATCGGTAATCAAGAAAAATGTTGGGCTCCTCACAAAGTATGTTATGTTTGTGTCGAGGATCTTAGGAAATGGTATAAGAAAGAAAATAAAGCTTTTAGATTTGCAGTACCCATGGTATGGAAAGAGCAAGAAAATTATTCAAATGATTGTTATTTTTGCAGCGTTGGTGTTTCTGGATATAACTTCAAAAATAACAAAGTAATTGTCTATCCTAATTCTACTTCAGCGGACGGTAGGATATGGACCGGGACTTCCTGTCCTTGAGCCACCTCGGTCTATTGATGACGTTTTACAATCCAGTCCCGAATTTATTGAAAGTCGATCGGATGATGATGAGTTTCAATGTTCTCTAGAAAATTTAAAACCACAGTTATTTACACAAGCTGAGTTAAATGATTTAGTGAGAGATTTAGGTTTGACTAAGGAAAAAGTAGAATTGCTTGGTTCTAGGCTGACAGAAAAATATTTATTGGAATCTGGAACATCTATTTACCATTATAGAACAAGAGATCAACAGTTTGCTCAGTTCTTCAAGCAGGAAGAGGATTTTGTTTACTGCCGTGATATTGGTAGTCTAATGAACGAATTTGGCATTGACTACAAGAAGGCAGATTGGAGGCTTTTTATAGACTCATCAAAAAACTAGTTTAAAATGTGTTCTGTTACACAACGAAAATACTTATGCTTCAATGCTTGTTGCTCATTCAGTCCATATGAAGGAAAATCTTAACATGATTTTACAGAAAATTAACTATTCAGCTCACCATTGGATGCTATGTGGAGATTTAAAAGCTGTCTCCATGATCCTTGGTTAACAAAATGGATTTACAAAGTTTCCATGTTTTATATGTAAGTGGGACAGCAGAGCAAGGGATCAACATTGGTCCAAAAAATAATGACCCGTAAGGAAAACTTTAACACCTGGCGAGAAGAACATTTTGCATAAAACTTTAGTAGACCCAAAAAAGATTCTTCTACCATCACTACACATCAAGTTAGGCTTAATGAAACAATTTGTGAAAGCCTTGATGTTCGATTCCAACTTTGAAGCAAGGATGATTACAAAGGAAAAGGAGGCTTGGATATCATTTAAAGAAGTTGTGACTAAGTTTTTGGGCAATGTGAAAGACACTAACTATGAACTTATCGTAGCTAATATGATAGACAAGTTCAAAAATCTGGGTTGTCTGATGAGCCTTAAAGTCCACTTCTTGCACAACCATCTTGAATTTTTTCCTAAAAACTTAGGCGATGTGACTGAAGAGCAGGGGGAACGGTTCCATCAGGACATAAAGAAGATGGAGAAACGGTACCAGGGACGGTGGAATATCAACATGATGAGTAATTACTGTTGGTTACTTCATAGAGAACAACAAAATGCATCACATCGGAGAAAAACCTATACAAGAAACTTCACAGAGGAAAGGGAAAGGAAATACAAGAAAATAAGCACCTAAAATATTCGCATTGAAGTGAAATATGTTATCGTGAGTAAAAATTGTAGCCTAATCAAATAAAAGTACGTTTTAAGTTTTTATTTTTTATGTATCAAATTTTCCCTATTTTGAAATTTAATCGATGTCATATTGTGAGAGAACTGTGGGCGATACAAAAAAAACTGATACCAGATACGGTTTCAGGACCCAAAAATACATAACACTTATATGTATTAGTTTAAAAAGTTTTTACAAATATTTTTTTTGTTAGCCTGTGTTATTAATAATAAAGAGAATTTGTAGAGAATTAATCCTGGTCTGGATCTGATAAAGAACTTGAGAAATATTTTCTTTGAAGCACAATCCCACAATTTGTATGGCGGACATAACTACATAAAGCACAAATCATATTTTAAATCATTAGTCAGTCAAAGAACTTACCTTCTTAATGTGTAAATGTATGTGTGTGTGTAAATATTTTGAGACGCCCCCGTTGTTCAACTCCCAAGAGCATCAGCAAGGCTAAAGATTCATCGACGGTCTTAAAGAACAGAGTTAAGGTAGTCAAGCGTCAGTACAAATTGTATATCAAAGAATTATCGACTAATTTATACATTTTACGAAGTAAATACTACATACCATTATGGAAAGTTGCACAAAAAAACATTGAAATATCCTAAACGTACGTAATTTTAATCAATTTCAGGTGATAACACGTAGCTATATGTATCTTTAACGCATTTCTTTTATTTATTTGCATAATAGCACACGTATTCAGAGAAATCCCGAAAGCGTTTCAGAAGCGACGCATGTGCGGAAAAAGGGATTCACAACACAGTCCTGGGCAAATCATTCCAAAGGGATAAGGTTCTCTATATAAAAGACTGCTTGAAAAGTGTTGTATGAGTGCTGATAAGCTAAACTTCATCCATCATACACTTTCCATGAAAATACTTATAGAATGGATTCAAGTCGCCAACTGTTCTTCGATGTTTTAAGGAATCAAGGTTGCTCGTCAGTTTTGGATCAATCAGGCGAACAGCTCTCTTGTGAATAGAATTCAACAAACACAGTGTATGTGTGAGAGCAGAGCCCCAAATATGCAAGCAGTATTCCATGGTTCATGTAAAGTTATATTCCCAGCTTTTGAGAAGCTTTCTTTGCAATGTTCATGCCAAGACATGTTTATTCCAAAATTAACGCCCAGCAAATTGAATCGCGATGCTAGAGGAATGGAATGCCACGCAACGGTTCCTTTTTTAGAAAAAAATATAGCCTGGGTTTTTGTAGCGTTAAATCCTACTTGACTACTGTCAAACCAAGATAGAATTTCTTCTAGGTCTTCGTTAAGTCGAACGATTTCGTGCTCTCTGCGGATATTTGCATGACCAGCCGATGTTCGAGCATTCAAAGTTTATGAAGAAATAAGCGTGCTGTCATCTCCAAAGCGGTAAATTGGATTCCTGGTTTTTTTCCTGCAGATCATTAATGCAAATGATAAAGAAAGTAGAGGACAGTATGAAGCCTTAGGGCACACCAGCGTTGATAGTGAAGGTGTTAGAAAGAAATCCATCGACCTCCACTTGTAAAGAACGCTCTCTGAGGCAATATGAGAGTCATAAACCGAACTTTTCAGTTTGGCAAAGTCGTCAAGCTAAATTATTCTCAGTCAGTTGTGGCTTTACTTAGCTTATCGATAAGCCAACGTGAATCCCTGATCGAGACAGAGAGCTCGCCAGTCTTCTTGACTTATTTGTAACCACCAATCTAGAGATTTATACTGTCGTCGCAAATCCGCCGTTAGGTTAATTTATGGCATAAAGCCATGGTTTTAAAGTCTTTCTCACTAAAAGATAATTATTTACATAAAATTCTAGAGAAAATTGGGTAATTTTTTAAATATTTTTCTATGTAATTTTAAATAAATTTCTTACAGTTTATCGTGTGGCATCCTACGTTGATCAAACCCACATGATTAACTGGATTAGATTTTTCTTTTTGGATAGTAATACTGGTAAAATAAAAAAGAACTTCATTTAAATGACTGCAAACGTGTGTAAAATATTACAATTAAAACAAATTTTAGGAAACCAAAATTGACAATAATGTACTAGTCGGCACTCTGAAAATAGTGGTTATAATTAATCATTCTTCTAATGCAAAACTGCCTAGGTATTTTTTTAAAGTTATTTTTGAACGTTATGGAATGTAAATAATTTAGATTAGGGTACACATAATAAATTATTTTTTACGAATGTATTTAAACAAGGATATATGTTTTTGAATTGGTTGGTATATTTAGATTCCTAAAAGGAAGTTTGCAAAATAAGTAATTAGATTTGCGTGTTACAAATTACTTTATGAATATAACATTCATTCATATGACGTCTATTGTCTTTACTTTCTAAGACTTGGTAAATTATAAAGACGTAAACAAATTAAGTAGTAATAAACCAAATCAACAAATTTCATTCATTATTGGCAGAAAAAATGTAAAGGAATTCTGAGTGTTATAGCTATTGTGATGATTGACAATTAAGCATATCTTTTGTATAACAATACTTTTGTGTTTTTTATCAATTAATTCATATATTACCGAAGAGGTTATTTTTTTTTTTTTTTATTGGTCTAGCACACGTGCTGCAGGGAAGTCCCTAAAGCGCTCCAGGAGCGGTACGAGTGCGGAAAAAAGCGATTCACGTTGTTCTTGAATCGCTGTAAATTGTACTCGGTGGGAAACACAGCGCTGGGCAAATTATTCCAAAGGGATGACGTTCTCCATATAAAAGATTGCTTGAAAAGCGTCGTACGCGGAGTAACAAGCTGAACCTCATACGGATGCGAAGCACCAGCGCGACGTGTATTTCTAACATGCACCGCTTTGGGAGGAATTAAGCGGGCTACATCCTTCGAACACTTTCCATGAAAATACTTGTAGAACAGACTCAAGTCACCAACCGTTTCTTCGATGTTCCAGCGAATCAAGGCCGCCGGTCAATTCCGGGTCCCCAATCAGACGGACCGCTCTTCTCTGAACAGAATCCAACAAATGCAGTGTATGTTTGGGAGCGGAGCCCCAAACGTGGGAGCAGTATTCCATAGTTGGTCGAATTTGGGCTTTGTAAAGAATTAACAGTTGCTGTGGGGTGGAAAGCTTTCTGGTTCTAAATAATATTCTCAGTTTTTGAGAAGCTCTCCTTGCTATGCCTGCAACATGTTCATGCCAAGACATATTTGCTCCTAAACTAACGCCCAACAAACTGAGCGACGATGCTAGGGGAATGGAGTGCCCCGACATAACTATGTCGGGTTCAGCAACGTTAACTTTTTTAGAAAAAAACTGCCGCTTGGGTTTTTGTAGCGTTAAATTCCACTTGGTTACTGTCACCCCAAGATAGAATTTCTTCCAGGTCTTTGTTAAGTTGAACGACCTCCTGCTGTCTGCGGATATTCGCCTGAGCAGCCGATGTCCGAGCGTTCAAGGTGAATGAAGAGACAAGCGTACTGTCATCTGCAAAGCTATAGATTGGATTCCTGGTCTTTTCCAGCAGATCGTTAATGTAAATGAGAAAGAGAGTAGGAGACAGTATGGAGCCCTGGGGCACACCGGCGTTGATAGTGAGGGTGTTAGAAAGAAATCCGTCGACCGCCACTCGTAAAGAACGCTCTCTGAGGAAACATGAGAGCCACAAACAGAACCTTTTAGACATACCATAAGAGCGCAACTTAGCCAACAGTCCATCGTGCCAAACACGGTCGAATGCCTTGGATATGTCAAGAGCAACCGCTCGAGATTCTCCAAAGTGTTCAATTGCGTTGTTCCAAACATGTGTTACATAAGTCAGAAGATCTCCTGTTGATCTATGTTTATGAAAACCATATTGGTGATCGCTAATAATATTGAATCGTTCAAGATATTTTAGAAGATGCTCATTGTTAAATTTTAAAGATTAATTGCGTAGATTACTTCAAATTTTTAGTATAGTTTAAACCTCAAGAAAATTAAGTAACAACAGTAAAAAAATTATAGGTTACTCAAATGGTCTCTAGTAGGATAGACCATTATCGTCTGGGAAGAATTTTAGTCGAGGTCAGTATGCAAAATTACAGGTGGTCAAAAAGGGTATTTTAGTGGATGTGGATCGGTAGGATAAATTCACAAAAGAAATGAAAATTCTTTTTCAAATTTGTTACATATGAATTCTCCTTGAAGTAGGAATGCAACTTATAGTTTAGGAGCGCATTCGCTTTTAGCCTAGGGATGAAGCTCGCCAGGTATTGTTTCGATAGTTTTATAAGAATTCTTCTTGATTTTTTTTTAAATAATGGAGACATTTTAAGTATAATTTTTTATATTCAAATATCTGAAGTTTAAAAGGAATGTGAGACGAAGTCGGAGGGGTTACTCCATTTGTATCGCATTATATGTTCTTTTCGGGGTTATTTAAATTGAAGGATCTGAAAGTTATCTTATTTTTTTGTATAGTTTTAAACTGAAATACAAGTAGTTCGTAGGGGTAAAAGCCCCGTTTTAGTTGTAAATATTTCTGCCATGGTTCTTAGATCACGAAAAATATAGTCCCTAATTTCCGTCGGCTTATTGGACTATCAGTTTATCTGTCTGTCTGTTGGCACAAAAACTGTACAATGATGTAGAATATCAATTTCATATGGTACATATTTAATACTTATAGGAATCGAATCTATAAATTTTGAGCCATTTTGAGTTAGGGGTCGATAAATTTTGTAGGGTTTTTATAGCATTATGAGAAATTCTTCTAGTTTTTGGTAAATCGTAATGGCATTATTTATAGGGGTTAAAGGAATGGTGGAGAAAGTCCTTTTTGCATTTTTTTTTACTTAAGAAATCTGAAAATTATAATATTATTTCATTATTTCCAGTCATAACAAAAATAATATTTGAAGAGATGCTATTACAGATGGATTTAAAGTTTATACAGTTTATAGAATTATTAGTTTATAAGAAAAGTACTGCGTAAATAGCTTTTTCAATTTTTCATAACAATAATAACAATAAAATAACCTGCCAAGTGCAAGTCGCACTTGCGCAATTAGTGTTCCGTGTGTTGATTGCTTTTTTTCAAATAAAAATTTTTGTTACGGAGGTAAAAAATGATAAATGACTCCACAAAACACACCCCACATGAATTTGCAACAATGTTTGTTTCCGATTTTTGTTAAAAACTCGTGACCTTGATTTTTTTTTTATATACCAGATAAATTACTAAAGGTAATTTTCGTTCAATCTATACTCTGTGGAGAATATTTCAGAATTTTTTCAAAACTTTTAGCTCAGTACTTTTCGAGATAAGGGACAGCGATTTTTGGTAATTTTTTAAAAATAATACAAAGAAAAGTGTGCTCAAGTATTACAATATTTATATGTTTTCACAAGCTTTCATTTGATACCTCTCTCGATGACCTGGTAAAAAAATTTTTAATTCATCTCCTAAAACTAACCCTTCAAGTCAAAATTTAAACTTTCTGTGTCAAACAGTTTCGGAGAAAATCGGGCGTGACAGATAGACAGGCAGACAGATGGACATACACCGAAGTAATCTTATAAGTGTTCTGTACGGAATACTAAGAACTAAGTTCACAGTAACTCGTTAGTAGAAACAAAAGGGTTGAATTTTAAATATTATTAAATTTTCCTTTGAATTCCACGCCCTTTTTTGAGGTAATGTAGCTTACAGTTTTTTTCGCTAGTTATGCTATCAATTATTTTATAAATATATTTGTATCAAAATTTATATTTTTAGTGCGGTGGCTAGGTATTTGTGATTCATTTTAATACTTTGTGTTATGATGATGAATATTATTTCTAATTTGAATTCCATGAAATAAGTAATCAAGTTCTTGTGTTAAAGTTACATTATGAATAAAACAAGCCAGGTGGCTTTTACGCCAATTCTCTTTACTTTGTGAATAAAGAGAAAGTCCGTAAATTGTAAAGACGTAGAGCATTGGGGCAGCAATAAATGAAATTAGCAGATTTTATTTGGCTATGAAGAAAAAACTTAATTGAACTCAGGGTATTAGTTATTTTCTTGTAATTGTATTACATTCATTCTGATAAGAAAGTCTCCATTCATGAGGGCATTAATAAAGAATAATAATTGAAATATCTGGATAATGGACGTTTTCATGAAAAATGATGAAAAACGATAAATTACTTACTTATAATATTTCTATAATTAAACGATATTTTATAATTTATAGTGCAACGCATTACATATCCACTTTTTATTCGCTAACAAGCAAACACAGAGCAAAGGTTTTTGAAAATTTGTTTTTTGTAATACGAGGGCTGCTTTTTTTTTTAAACTTGCTTCATAAAAAAAGATAAGTGTAAATAGCAAAATGAATTTATTATCAAAACTAAATATGGTTACTTTTCGATATAATCACCGTGACAATTGAGGCATTTATCATATCTGTTGACGAGCTTTCTAATCCCCTCTTCATAGAATGTTGCCGCCAGTGAGTTGAGATGGGCGTTAACGTTGTTTTGAAGCTCTTCATTAATCTGAAAGCTTTGCCCTCTTAATCTCTTTTCAGTTTCGGGAAGAGGTAGAAGTCACTCAACGCTAAGTCGGGAAAATATGCCAGGTGTTCAAAATCTAAATTGTTCAAGGAGCTGTTGGGTTACAGCAGTGAGAGAGGGCGTTATCATAAATGAAAAGTACTCCAGAAGTTTTCACCATATACTTGGCTCATTCTCCGATGAATTTTCGCCGAACGATTCCCTTCTGCTTGAAGAAACGGAATTACACTACCCAACTCGCACTTGGCGGGAGAGTCAATCGTGGCAGCCATGCTTACGTGCCTGCAACTTAGCTCAAAATGGCGTAATTACGTTGAAAGTAGTAGAGGTTATAGTGGGAGAGATGCGCAGTGGCCCTTCGAGCATTCCTACCTTCTAGCACTCGACTGGCTATTTACTGGCACAATACGAGGTTGAAAAAAAAATGGTTCTCGTAGTTGCGAACTAGTTTAGGTTCTATATATTGACGGGCGAGTTCAAGTCAGATGACATAAACACTAGTTTTTTTTTCTTTTTAAAGCAGCAAGACATATTTTGTTTTGAAATAAGTATTTTAAATTTATCAGATTATTGTCAATTCTGCAGTTCTCCGTGGTAATGATATCGTAAAAGGTCACGAGTAACAGTTAAATCTCTACTTAAGTTGTTAGTCTTGAAATAGGACAGGGAAGATTACCAGAATACTTATCCTTTCCTTTTTTTGTAGGCTTAGTACACGCGCTGTAGGAAACTCCCTAAAGCTCTACATGAGCGACGCGTGTGCGCAATTCATGTTGGTCTTGAATCGCTGTAAATTATACTCGGCGGGAAATACTATCCTGGGCAAATCATTCCAAACGGATGATGTTCTAGATATAAAAGACTTCTTGAAAAGGGTTGTATGAGGTGTGTATAAAGCTTTATGGTGAGTTCTGGATCTCCAGTTAGGCGAATAGCTCTCTACTGAATAGAATTGCAGTGTATATTTAGAAGCAGGACCCGAAATACGGGAGTAGTATTTCATCGTTGGTTGAGCTTGAGCTTTATACAAAATAAACAGTTGCTGAGTGTAAAGCTTTCCAGTTCAAAAAAATATTCCGAGCTTTTGAGAAGCTCTTTTTACTATGCGTGTAACATGTTCTTGCCAAGGCATATGCTTTCAAGTTAATGCCCAGCAAATTCAGTGACGACGCTATAGGAATGTAGTGTTCCGACATAACTATGTGGAGTTCAGCAAGGTCTCAGATATATAAAGTGCATCTGATCGAAATTCTCGAAAATATTCAAATGCGTTGTTCCAAACATGTGTTACATAAGCTAGATCTCTTGTTGATCTTTGCTTACGAAAGCCATATTGATGTTGGCTAATAATCTTAAATCCTTCTAGATATTTTAGAAGAAGGAGCCTTCTCAATAACTTTCAATATTATTGAAAACAGTGCGACTGATCAGTAGTTGTTTGGTAGGAACTTCTTGCCTTTTTTGGGTATCGGCTGAACTGTGGCTCATTTCCAGCAGAAAGGAAATATTTCCTTTCTGTAGGATATATTGAAAAATCTTCGGAAAACTGGTGTTAGTTCGTTTGAGCAACAGCGCCAGAAGCTTTTCTGGTGTCCTTACCTATATTGAAGTAACAAATTATAAATCTAACCAGAAATAATATTTCAAATTATAAGAATTGAAGTTAAGGAACAAGCATAATTAAAAATGTATTCGAAAAATCTGTAATTTCTCATTGTTTCTTTTCAATATTACCGGTCATTATTCCGTATCCTACCGGTAATTTTACCAGGTGTACAAGTATGAAATGAGGATTTCAGACAACAGATGGTGCACCAATGCAGTTTGTGTTATAACGATTCGACACTGCGTCATTTTGTTGTGTGTGTCAGACGCGCACGAGTGATAAATTGGAAAAGTATGTGTATAGTGTTGTGTTGTTGTGTTCAATATGTCGAAATTTATACCGAACAAAGAGCATTCGCGGACAGCATTAATTTTTTTTTTCATTTGAAGAAAACTGCTGTTGAATCATACCGATTACTTTTAGAAGCTTATGGTGAACATGCTCCGTCGCAAGATACGTGTGAACGATGGTTTCGGCGTTTCAAAAGTGGTGACTTCGATGTTGCAGACAAGGAACGTGGAAAACCGCCAAAAAAATACGAAGATATGGATTTGCAAGCATTGTTGGACGAAGATGATTTGCAAACATAAAAACAACTCGCCGAGCAATAAGCTGTTTCCAATCGGCTACGAGAGATGGGAAAGATTCAGAAGACCGGTAGATGGGTACCACGAGTTGAACGACAGGCAAATGGAGAAGCGCAAAAACACGTGTGACATTTTGCTTGCTCGGTACAAAAGCAAGTCGTTTTTGCATCGTATAGTTACAGGGATGAAAAGTGGATTTATTTTGAAAATCCCAAGCGCAAAAAATCATGGGTAGACCCAGACGCACCATCCACATCGACCGCAAGACCGAATCGCTTTGGCAGAAAGACGATGCTCTGTGTTTGGTGGGACCAGAGGGGCGTGGTCTATTATGAGCTGTTAAAACCTGGGGAAACGGTTAATACTAAACGTTATCAACAATTGATCGATTTGAACCGTTCGCTGCTTGAAAAAAGGCCAGAATACCGAAAGAGGCAACACTAAATCATTTTTCTTCACGACAATGCTCCATCATATACGGCAAAACCAGTTCGCGATACGTTGGAAGCACTCAGCTGGAAAATTCTACCCGATGCGGCTTACTCACCAGACTCGGCTCCTTCCGATTACCACTTGTTTGCATCGATGGGTCACGCACTTGCTGAGCAGTGCTTTGGTTCGTACGAAGATGTGAAAAAATGGCTCGATGAATGATTCGCAGCAAAAGGGGAAAATTTTTACTGGCGTAGTATTTATAAATTGCCCGAAAGATGGGAAAAATGTATAACAAGCGATGGAGCATACTTTGAATAAAGCTCTTTTTTTTCATTCTTTCGAATTTAACATGTTTTTGTAGAAAAAAAATCCGCATTTCATACTTGTACACCTGGTACAGTTACAATTATATCCTTAAAAACTCTATAAGAACGTTTATATCATGAAAACTTGAAGCGTGATTAGGGTAATCTGAAGTAGAAATGTCGAGTCAAATCTGTTCATATAGCGTGTTTTTCTATTAGCTCTGGCAATTCTCTTTTTTCCCTTTTTTGTTTTTTTTTCGGTGACATTTAATTGACCTCAATTAATGGAACACGAAAAACAGTTCAATAATCTTATTAGACAAACTGCGGGACAAAAATAAAGGATATTGAACTTTGATGTGTAAATCCCAATGTGTCTTGAACAAGCAAATATTTATCGATTTACCAAATTCCTTTTTTTAATTGAGCCATTTCTCGTAATCTCTGTAAATGACATTTTTAAAACTGGCACCGTACTTGTTCCCGAAATTAGACTAATGTATGTTTTGGGGCGAGAATGAGTGTAGGTTTGCAAGGTGTCCAATTAGGAGAATATGTTTTTTACTGATATGTTTTAACTGATGGTAAGTACCCTTCATAATAAATTGCTATGTAAATAGTAGTATGGAAAGATGATCTCACGTTACAGACCTTTCACATATGTGCACCAATGGTAGTTATGTTCCACCATTATTAATATTTTTGAGACAAGAATTAATTGAACAATTCTCCGGGAACATTAAGTGTTACCCATAAATTTCTTTAGATGGCAAGTCGATTTTCAGAAATATTCTAATGCTTCACTAAATAAAGAGATTCAATTAACGATAATTCAGGACATAAATATGTCTATTGCATTCTACCTTTTAGTTATATAAGTTGGTTGGCTGCTTGTAGGCGATTGTCTGTTTGTTTACTGCAGCTTCTTGGCTTATTGCGCTCCCCTTTCTTTAAAAAAAGATGTATATCATCTTCTAATTGTTCTCGATCCCATAACTTGACAAATTTAAATGGAATATTGTAGTCAAAGACTGTATTCTATGTATTTATTTAATTTATCCAATTTTAAACTTTGTTAGAAAATATAACGGAATTAGAGGGTCTAGGAAACATGTGGTGCTAAAAACGTAACATTTTCTTTCTTAATAATGTATTGAAACTCGGGATAAAATATATAACACATAAAAATTAAAAGGCTTATAAACTTGAAAGTTTCCGAGCTCAATATTTGCCGGAAATTATACTTTCGTAGATCTATAAGAAATATACAATAAAACCCTACTCTTAAACGGGCTTTTTTACGACCTACCACATGCTGACAATCACCTCAAACCGTAAGAAATAAACAAAATATATTTTCATGCCATTTTCTCTCTCTAGTATAGAAACATTAGAGAAGGAGAAGAAAATTGGCCATATATCGTCTTGATATATTCATTATTTGTGCGATAGTTGTAAGCAGAAACTTGAAGGTGTTTTTCCCCTTTACCTGACTAAAAAATTTAGAAAATAACAGAAAAAAAGGATAATGGGTTTTTCTCAAACATTCCTCGGATTCTCTATATGTAAGGTTTTAATTTAGGCTTTCCATAAATACGATCTGTCGAGTAAGAACATGTCCGCGATAATTCATTTTAGGTAGATGCGTTTCTAATGATTCAACAAAAGATCGGTAGAGGGAACCTTTGCCTAGGACGCATTTTAGTAAAAGTATCAGTCGATCCTGAACTTTCGTCTTTCTTTTTTCCCATCCATAGGGGGCGAAAATGACACAGTCCGCGGTCGGTAAATATATTAATAAGTCGGTATCGTTTGTGAAGAAGTGGGTAAATCATTTTAACGAGACGGAAAATGTCAACGACTTGCAAAAACGTGGCTCGGTAGGCAAAGTCACTCCGAAAGTCGAAAAACGAATAGTGTCTTTGTTTTCATGGAACCCGAAATTGATGCTGTGTCAACGAGCTGCAAAATTAAGAAAATCGGGTTTCAATGTATCCCATGAGACCATTCGACAACATATTCGTGCTCATGGTGTTAAATTCCGAAGGACGTTGAAGAAACTTTTGCTGCGTGAAGGGGCTCGCTTGGGCCCACGATAAATTACTAGAGGGGGGCCTAACAATGGCCGGACGCCAACCCTATTGAAAAGGCTTAGTCCTTTGTAAAGAGAAAGCTCAGAGGAAAGACTCTGAGGACTTTGACTCAGTTGCCTAGCGAGATTCGAAAAATTTGCTGAGTAAGCAGAAAATCTCGTCGATGACATACCTCGAAGATAGACCATTATTGATCAGGAGGCGATTGAATAACTTACTAAGATAATTGCGCCGTTGTTAGCATATCAAAGAATACATTGATGGCAAAAAAATTTCTCGAAACACATTTTTTCTTCTTCTTAACAGACTGTATTATACAAACTTCGAACTCGTTTTGGAATAAACTACCAATCTATAATATATATAAAATGCAACGTCTCTCTGTCTGTCTGTCTGTCTGTCCGTTAGTGCGCTTATCACTGGAGAACCACTTATCCGATTTACGTACTTTTTTTTTTTTAAAACATACATATGTTCTCTGGCCAGGTAATAGGCTATATTTTATTACGATAGGTAGCATAAGGAATGAGCAGTGACGTAAAATAGTGAATGATGTCGGAAATAAGTTTGCCGCTAGCGTGTGCCTTTGCAATACACAGCCTAAACCACTAAATATGGAGCAATATTATCTAGCAAAGAATATCTGTAATGTATAATCTATAATATATATAAAATGCAATGTCTCTCTGTCTGTCTGTCTGACCATTAGTGCGTTTATCATGCGGGAACCACTTATCCGATTTACCTGTCTTTTTTTAAATTCATACATATATTGTTTGGCCAGGTTATATAATAATAATAATAATAATCTATATCTATAATATATATCAAATGCAATGTTTGTCTGTCTGTCTGTCTGTCCGTTAATGCGCTTATCCCTCGAGAACCACTTATCCGATTTACGTGATTTTTTAAATTCATACATATGTTCTCTGACCAGGTTATAGGTACATATTTTATTACATCTATAATATATATAAAATGCAACGTATCTCTGTCTGTCTGTGCGCTTATCACTGGAGAACCACTTATCCGATTTTCTTACTTTTTTTTTTAAAACATACATACAACAGTGACAATAATAGTAAATGAAGTCGGACAAAGTTTGCCGCTAGCGCGTTCTCTTGCAATACACAGTTCAAACCATTAGATATGGAACAATATTATGTAGCAGAGAATATCTATAATATATATAAAATGCAATGTCTCTCTGTCCGTCTGTCTGTATGTCTGTCTGTCTGTCTGTCTGTCTGTCCGTCCGTTAGTGTGCTTATCACTGGAGAACCACTTATCCGATTTACGTGCTTTTTTTTTAAACATACGTATGTTCTCTGGCCAGGTTATAGGATATATTTTATTAGGTGACATAAGGAATAAGCAGTGACGATAATAGTGAATCAAGTCGGAGAAAAGTTTGCCGCTAGCGCGTTCTCTTGCAATACACTCCCTAAAGCATTAAATATGGAACAATCTCATGTAGCAAAGAATACAATATATATAAAATGCAACGACTCTCTGTCTGTCTGTCTGTCCGTTAGTGCGCGTATCACTCGAGAACCACTTATCCGATTTACGTGTTTTTATAAATTTATACATATGTTCTATATAATTCGATATAAGCCTAGATAATGGGAGATAAGGTGAGATAATGGGAGATAAGTCGAGATAAGCCTCGATAATGGGAGATAAGGTGAGATAATGGGAGATAAGTATAAATAATGGGAGATAAGGAGAGATAATGGGAGATAAGCAGAGATAAGTCTATATAATGGGAGTTATGGTGAGATAATGGGAGATAAGGAGAAATAATGGGAGATTAGGAGAAATAATGGGAGATAAGTCGAGATAAGCCTAGATAATGGGAAATAAGGTGAGATAATGGGAGATAAAGAGAAATAATGGGAGATAAGGAGAAATAATGGGAGATGAGCAGACATAAGCCTAGATAATGGAAATTATGTAGAGATAATGGGAAATAAGGAGAAATATTGGGAGATAGGGAGAAATAATGGGAGATATTTTATTACGTTGGGTAACATAAGGAATAAGCAGTGACGATAGTAGTGAATCAAGACCAAGCGAGCGGAGCCGCGGGCCCGGCTAGTATTTCTATAAAATAAAAATATTCCTAATTTAGTACTTATAGCGACACCTAGTTTCTAAAGAAGAAACTTTAGGAAGTACAAGGAAACTACAAAACAAGAGGGATTGCTTTAAAAATGAAATTCGTATCGCGATTGGCTGAAGGTTAGTTTTATATACGGTTAACTACTAAAACAGGGGAAAATGGGTGGTATTGAAGAAGACTTTAGCCATTTGAAAATCTTAAGAATTCAGTCTGATTTTGGATCTGTTTCAGTTCAGTCGATTTTCGTTTAATGTTTTCAAAGGGTTTTGAAAGATTTTTAAATAAATTTCTTTTTATTATATCCTGATGAAGCTAACATGCTTAGTGAAACGCGCGTCGAGAGTAAAAATAAAGTGTTTGGTGTTAGTGGTGATATATACTGAGTAGGGTGATTGTGCCAAAGATTCCACATTCCCAACATAAATTTTATTGTTTTTTCTTTTGATTTTAAATTTCTTTCCGATTATTTGGCTTGTTCCAAATTATAGTGTATAATTTGGACATTAGTTTTAATTCTTAAAATTGTGAATATTAAGTCATTTCTGTCTTGTGTTCCTAATTTATTAAATCTTCTCTTCTTTTTATTAGCTTTTGTATAAAAGAGTTTAAGTGTTGTTTAAAAATGTTAGCTGTATTATTTCTCTATCCAAAATATTGGCAAAGGCGTTTTTATGGAAATTTCGCGTTTATACCGCGCCGCGTCTCAGCAGTAGGCACAAAAGGGGTCCAGACAGCTAGCAAAAATCCAGAATAATTTAAATAAAGTCCGAATGTGGTCAGAAAATGCTGTATAATAAAATTTACTAACCCATTTTAGATTCAGCAGTGATTCTCAAAAATGTTAGTTCTCATTGAAAAGTTAAATATACAAATGTGATAATACTTCAATAGTTGTACATGCTGCCAATGTTAAAGATTAGGATTTTTAAAAATGAAGTAGTCATGAATATTTTATATTTCGATAATGTAAATACGAAAAGAGTTATAATAATGGGTTATTTAGTAATAATTATGCATTATATGGTTACGATTCTTCGGGAAACGATTAAGTTTACGCGATTTTTTTTTTTTATGCGTCTAGTACGCGTCCCTAAAGCGCTCCAGGAGCGGCATGTGTGCGGAAAAAGCGATTCACGTTGTTCTTGAATCGCTGTAAGTTGTACTCGGTGGGAGACACAGCGCTGGGCAAATTATTCCGAAGTGATGATGTTCTCCATATAAAAGACTGCTTGAAAAGCGTCGTACGCGGAGTAACAAGCTGAACCTCATACGGATGTGAAGTACCAGCGCGACGTGTATTTCTAACATGCACCGCTTTGGGAGGAATTAAGCCGGCTACATCCTTCGAGCACTGTCTATGAAAATACTTGTAGAACAGACTCAAGTCGCCAACCGCTCTTCGATGTTCTAGCGAATCAAGGCCGCTGGTCAGTTCCGGGTCTCCAGTCAGACGAACAGCTCTTCTCTGAACAGAATCCAACAAATGCAGTGTATTTTTGGGAGCGGACTCCCAAACATAGGAGCAGTATTCCATAGTTGGTCGAATTTGAGCTTTGTAAAGAAGTAACAGTTATTGTGGAGCGTAAAGCTTTCTGGTTCGAAATAATATTCCCAACTTTTGAGAAGCTTTCCTTGCTATGTCTGTAACATGTTCATGCCAGGACATATTTGCTCCCAAACTAACGCAAAACAAATTGAGCGACGATGCTAGGGGAATGGAGTGCCCCGACATAACTATGTCGGGTTCAGCAACGTTAACTTTTTTAGAAAAACGTGCCGCCTGGGTTTTTATAGCGTTAAATTCCACTTGGTTACTGTCATTCCAAGATAGAATTTCTTCCAGCTCTTTGTTAAGTTGAACGACTTCCTGCTGTCTGCAGATATTCGCCTGAGCAGCCGATGTCCGAGCATTCAAAGGAATGAAGAGACAAGCGTACTGTCAACTGCAAAGCTGTAGATTGGATTCCCGGTCTTTTCCAGCAGATCGTTAATGTAAATGAGAAAGAGAGTAGCAGACAGTATGGCGCCTTGGGGCACACCGGCGTTGATAGTGAAGGTGTTAAAAAGAAATCCGTCGACTGCCACTCGTAAAGAACGCTCTCTGAGGAAACATGAGAGCCACAAACAGAACTTGTCAGAGAGCGTAGCTTAGCCAACAGTCTATCGTGCCAAACACGGTCGAATGCCTTGGATATGTCAAGAGCAACCGCTCGAGATTCTCCAAAGTGTTCAATTGCGTTGTTGTTACTTAATAGTTGTAAAATTTCAGACTTATTTTGAAGAATTCTTAGAGTAATGTGTGACAATCCATTACAAAGTAAAAATCTGTAAGAAAGATGATAAATAATCTTCACATATCTTTACTCTTCAATATTAAACAATAGAAAACTAAACTAAATAGGCTAACGGTACTCTTCGCTCTCTAGACTTACTGGTAAGCCTAAAATCAACTCATGCAAATCGGTGAATTCCATCATCAGCCTTCTTAACATCCATTCGTCAGTATTTAGTCAACAATTAGCAGCGGAGAAGCCAAGATGTACTCTAAAAAAGCAATAGTTCTTTTAATTTCCAAGTAATTCCCAGGCAGAATAGTAATATTAGATAGCGCGGTTTTGCTGTACATAGATAGTGCTACATACAAAAAGCTAAGTAACTTACAGTATCTGCAGTTTGCACAATTTGTATCACTCAGCAGAAAATTATGGATAATTGAGATTACCAAAAGACACCAAAAGACCAAAAGATGTTTTTAAAGCAAAGCGGTTTATAAAGTCGCCTATTGGGGAGATACGGTGTATGTATTGAATGATGTTTAATATTGACTATAAAAAATATAAAAAAAACAAACAAATTTTACAATCAGCTGTACCTGAATAACTCCAGTATCTTAATATAAGAGCAATTAAAGCCCTACAAACATTCTAACAACATTAACAGAAATAAGGGCTATGATCGGCATTACACGTTGAGATTGATTATTACCGTGAAAACGCTGTTCGGAGAATATCTGTTAGTCATAAATACTTGGCTGGTACATCTCTGTGCTCGTGCAGAGTGCTAATTTCGAAGAGTAATACACTAAAGATGTCTTGTGCAATCAGAGGCCAAATTTCGAATATTCATTCTGATTTCACTAGGTCTAATCTTAAGAACTAAGATTTATAATGCAGCTAAAGCAGTAAACAAACTAAATAGGTTAACTTTACTCTCTAGACTTACTGGTAAGCCTAAAATCAACTCAGGCAAATCGCTAACTTCTATCATCAGCCTTCTCAACATCCACTCGTCAGTATTTAGTCAACAGTCAGCAGCGGAGAAGCCAAGATGTACCCTAAAAAGCGATAGTTCTTTTAATTTCCAAGTAATTCCCAGGTAGAATAGTAATATTAGATAGCGCGGTTTTGCTGTACATATATAGAGCTACATACAAAAAGCTAAGTAACTTACAGTATCTGCAATTTGCACTATTTGTATCACTCAGCAGAAAATTAGGGATAATTGAGATTAGCAAAAGACACTTCTTTTTTTTTTAAAGCAAAGCGGTTTATAAAGTCGCCTATTGGGGTGATACGGTGTATGTATTGAATGATGATCAATATTGACTATAAAAGATATTAAAAAAAAACAAACAAATTTTACAATCCTTAACCCACCTACCTACAAATTTTACAATACCTGAACAACTCCAGTATCTTAATATAAGAGCAACTAAAGCACTACAAACATTCTAACAACATTAACAGAAATAACGGCTTTGATCGGCATTACACATTGAGATTGATTATTACCGTGAAATGCTGTTCGGAGAATATCGGTTAGTCATAAATACTTGGCTGGTACATCTCTGTGCTCATGCAGAGTCCTAATTTCGAAGAATAATACACTAAAGATGCCTTGTGCAATCAGAGGTCAAATTTCGAATATTCATTCTGATTTCACGAGGTCTAATCTTAAGGACTAAGATTTCTAATGGAGCTAAAGCTGTAAATGTTGCCGCTCAATGGAAACCTTATGAATTTTTAATATTATTTGAACTAAAACATAATATCCGACAATTGACAATTAGGTCATTAAATCTTTTCTGAATTACCGTACAGATTATTCATAGGATTTTTATTTATTTATAAGCAAATTTTCACGTCCACATGTTTGCAGCTCACCGTGTCGAGAGAGTTTTAAAATTGTTTTGTTCTTTTTAAAATTTTATTTATCGACTTGTTTTACCAGACGGGAATGTGTTTTTTTCATTTAATATAATATGCTAATAGAATGGAATATTTTAATGTAGACAATGAAACAAAAAAGGGATTGGAAGATATTTAAAAAATTAATGTGTTTGCCTATTTAACGTTAATAACAATAAAAAATTCAAAACTTACCATTTTGCTGTTATATTTTTACGAACTTATTTCTTTTAATATTAGAAACTAAGAAGCAGTGAGGATCTGTATTTTTCATTTTTAACAGTTTTTGTAGGTATCATCATGGCGTTAAAATTTTAGAAAGATAGAAATATATTTTTTAATACATGCTTTAAATATTGTTTCAGGGTATAAATGCATGATGTTTGTTGTATCTAATACTAGAGCAAATAATTGGTGCAATTTTCATCCGCACTGAGGTTTGTGATCAGAAGAGAGCTGAAAGGTATAGTACTTAAGTGATATTATCTTTCATCATCAGATTTTCCCAGAACTCCTCGGTCGGGATATACGGCTTTGCGCCAGTTTATTGATTAATGTCCAGATTATTTGAATAGTTTGAACATCCTCAATTACAAATCAGTTCAAAGTCACCTTACCCATATTCTTATTCCGTTTACTTAGTGTATCGCTAATCCAGCCCCATTTTCTTTTTATAATTTTTGATTCTATGGGTTTTTGGTTTGTTTTCCGTCTCAGGTCTTGGTTTGTTATGATATTAGGTCAGTAAATGCGAAATCTATTCTATGAAGAACTATTGGGAGGTAATGAAGAAAAAGAGAATACAAATTATGAAGAATTGGAACAACAAAATATGGAAGAAACAGAAAATAGGAAGCAAATAGAAAGGAAAGAGTAGGAGGAAGTTATAAGAAAATTGAAAAATGGGAAAGTCTCAGGCAGCGATAAGATAACGTCTGAAATGATTAAATACATGGGGAAGAAAAGAAAAACAATAGTGCTAAAAATAATTAATAATGCATTGGGAAGAAGAAAAATTTCCGGGCAAATGGGGAATATCGTTTATTACACCAATCTATAAAAAGGGAGATCACAAGGATTGCAATAATTACAGAGGAGTTACTATACTGAACACAATTGTCAAAATTTATGAGGGCATCATTAATAATACGATGAAGAAAGTAATAGACGCACAACTATCGAAATCGCAAAGTGGATTTAGACCAGCAAGAAGTACACAAGACCACATATTTACACTGAAACAGATTATCGAAAAAAAATTAAAACATAAATAAAAGTCTACACCTTCCTTTCATAGACTTAGAAAAAGCATTTGATAATGTGCCTAGAAATAAAGTGTGGAAAAGTATATACATATATAATTCTTCGGGAAATGATTAAGTTTACGCAATTTCTTAATAGTTATAAAATTTCAGACTTACTTTGAAGGATTCTTAGAGTAATGTGTGACAATCCATTACAAAGTAAAAATCTGTAAGAAAGATGAGAAATAAAGTCAAATTGAAGTATCAGCTTTACCTATAATTCCACAGTAAATCTTGAGATATCTTTACTCTTCTATATGAAACAATATAAAACTGAACTAAATAGGTTAACTTCACTCTCTAGACTTACTGATAAGCCTAAAATCAACTCAGGCAAATCGCTAACTTCTATCATCAGCCTTCTCAACATCCACTCGTCAGTATTTAGTCAACAGTCAGCAGCGGAGAAACCAAGATGTACCCTAAAAAGCGATAGTTCTTTTAATTTCCAAGTAATTCCCAGGTAGAATAGTAATATTAGATAGCGCGGTTTTGCTGTACATATATAGAGCTACATACAAAAAGCTAAGAAACTTACAGTATCTGCAATTTGCACAATTTGTATCACTTAGCAGAAAATTAGGGATAATTGAGATTAGCAAAAGACACTTCTTTTTTTTTAAAGTAAAGCGGTTTATAAAGTCGCCTATTGGGGTGATACGGTGTATGTATTGAATGATGATCAATATTGACTATAAAAGATATTAAAAAAAAACAAACAAATTTTACATTCCTGAACCCACCTACCTACAAATTTTACAATACCTGAACAACTCCAGTATCTTAATATAAGAGCAACTAAAGCACTACAAACATTCTAACAACATTAACAGAAATAACGGCTTTGATCGGCATTACACGTTGAGATTGATTATTACCGTGAAATGCTGTTCGGAGAATATCTGTTAGTCATAAATACTTGGCTGGTACATCTCTGTGCTCATGCAGAGTCCTAATTTCGAAGGGTAATACACTAAAGATGCCTTGTGTAATCAGAGGTCAAATTTCGAATATTCATTCTGATTCCACGAGGTCTAATCTTAAGGACTAAGATTTCTAATGGAGCTAAAGCTGTAAATGTTGCCGCTCAATGGAAACCTTATGAATTTTTAATATTATTTGAACTAAAACATAATATCTTGTAACCTGGGCACTTGCCCGCTTTTTGAGGCGTCATTTTGTACCCTGTGAAAATTGTTTTTCCCACGCTTGGGCGCAATTTTGTACCGTTTGAAATTTGTTTGCCCCAGGCTTGGGCGCAATTTTCTTGCAACCTCTTTTTAATTTCTGATAATGAATTGAGTGAATCCTGATTTTAAAAGAACTAAAGAAATTAAACACACACTAGCTCAGTTTTCCTTGGTAGAGAAATATGGGTAAGAGATAATTGTTATACGTCTTTTTGGAATTATTTTCTATTTTTAAACAGCTTCAGTTGTACAAATTTTGGGCACCATTCATTTTAAAATAGAAAGGATCTAACTTCAGTTAAAAAAATGAAAAAATACTGAAGTGTTTTACGGTTATTACTGAAAAGAATTATTCTAGTAAAACTTTTCTTATCCTGAAAAGAAAAATAGGTATTCAGTGAGACACTAGCTTTAATCAACAAAAAAAGAAAATTTATTCATGATTTAAAATAAAAGTTCCAACCTTTGCAGTTTTAAGGAATACAGAAAAATTCTAGCCTAAAAGTAGTTCTTATAAATTAGAGTCTCTAAATCAGAGATTTTACTTCTAAATCTTGACTACACCCGAAATCGAAGAGTCGTGATTTTCACTTCGCGATTTTTCAGTTCAAATTGCTGTTAAAACACTTATTTGCGGGGAATATATTTATTGATGTATGTTCTGGTAACTTACGGTTTTCCTACGGGCTTCTAGGCCTTCAATGGAACACAAAACCGATTTCACACTTTTGAGAAGAGCCTACTTTAGCTACTCCATTTAGAAAACACACAAAGCCCACTACGGCTTTATGATAAAAAAAACTCGTGCCTAACTTGGCTCTCGTAGATATTGTCGTAAGCCTCTACTGCGGCTCGGTGGAAAATCGCCACTTGGCGGCTCGGTGGAAATTAGCCTGGCTGCGGCTTGATGGTACTAAGCCTCTCGGCGGCTTGATGGTACTAAGCCTGGCGGCGGCTTGATGTTACTGCCTGGCGGCGGCTCGGTGTTACTAAGCCAAGATTCGCGTCCTCCGGACCCTTAAATAAGCCGTGGGCACTCTGTCTGTAATATGGCGACGCCGCCGAACCAAAACTCCGGATACAAACATTTGACCAATCCCGGCGTATCGATAGATTCGGTCGCAAACCCGCACAGCACACTATATAACGAGCGGCTAAGAATTTCTGATTAATATACCGCTCGATACAAAAATGAAAAGAAGTACATTATTAAGAGAAAAATCAGTAACATTATATGGTCTTAAAATCTAGGAAAAAATGAATGTTACAATCTGACAATTAGGTCATTAAATCTTTTCTGAATTACCGTACAGATTATTTAAACGATTTTTATTTGTTTATAAGCAAATTTTCACGTCCACATGTTTGCAGCTCACCGTGTCGAAAGGGTTTTAAAATTGTTTTGTTCTTTTTAAAATTTTATTTATCGACTTGTTTTACCAGACGGGAATGTTTTTTTCATTTAATATAATATGCTAATAGAATGGAATATTTTGATGTAGACAATGAAACAAAAAACCGGTCAAGTGCAAGTTGAACTTGCACTATTAGTGTTCCGTACGTTGATTGTTTTTGAAATAAAAATTTTTGTTAGGGTGGTATAAAATGATCAGTGGCTTCACAAAACACACCCCAAATGAGTTTTCAACAAAGTTTGTCTCCAATCTTTACTGAAAACTGGTGACCTTGAAATTTTGTTTTTTTTTTATATACCAGATAAATTATTATTAAAGGTAATGTACTCGTGATAATTTTTCGTTCAATCTATACACCGTGGAGAATATTCCAGAATTTTTTCAAAATTTTTTGATCAGTACTTTTCGAGATAAGGTAGGGGACAGCGATTTTTTAAAAGTAATATGAAGAAAAGTGTGCGCAAGTATTACATTATATATATATATATATATATATATATATATATATATATATATATATGTATGTATGTATGTATATATATATATATATATATATATATATATATATATATATATATATATATATATATATATATATATATATATATATATATATATATATATATATATATATATATATATATATATATATATATATATATATATATATATATATATATACATATATATATATTTTACTCGTGTTTTCACACGCTTTCATTTGACACCACACTCGATGACCTAGTAAAAAAAAAATTTTTTTCACTTCCGATTTCACCCCTCAAAACGAACCCCTTAAGTCAAAATTTATGTTACGGTGGTATAAAATGATCAGTGACTTCACAAAACACACCCCAAATGTGTTTCCGACAAAGTTTGTTTCTAATCTTTACTGAAATCTGATGACCTTGAAATTTTTGTTTTTTTTTATATACCATATAAATTATTAAAGATAATGCACTCGTGATAATTTTCATTCAATCTTCACCCTGTGGAGAATATTCCAGAATTTTTTCGAAATTTTTTGATAAGTACTTTTCGAGATAAGGCCCGGACAGCGATTTTTCGCGAAGTTTTAAAAATAATACAAAGAAAAGTGCGCGCAAGTATAATATTATATATATATTTTTTACTCGTGTTTTCACAAGCTTTCATTTGACACCACACTCGATGACCTAGTAAAAAAATTTTTTTTTCACTTCCGACTTCACCCCCCAAAACTAACCCCTTAAGTCAAAATTTAATTCTCAAAACTACATGGCTCTGATGAGGCCATCAATTTCTTTATTATTACCAAAGTTCACCTTTCTATGTCAAATAGTTTTGGAGAAAATCGGGTGTGACAGACAGACAGACAGACAGACAGGCAGACAGACAGACAGGCAGGCAGACAGACAGACAGACAGACAGACACCGAAGTGATCTTATAAGTGTTCCGTACGGAACACTAAAAAAAAGGGATTGGAAGATATTTAAAAAATTAATATGTTTGCCTATTTAACGTTATAACATTAAAAAGTTCAAAACTTGCAATTTTGTTGTTATATTTTTAGGAGCTCATTTTTTTAGTGTTCCGTACGGAACACTTATAAGATCACTTCGGTGGTCGTCTGTCTGTCTGTCTGTCACACCCGATTTTCTCCGAAACTATTTGACATAGAAAGGTGAAATTTGGTAATAATATAGGAATTGATGGCCTCATCAGAGCCATGTAGTTTTGAGAATTAAATTTTGACTTAAGGGGTTAGTTTTGGGGGGTGAAGTCGGAAGCGAAAAAAAAATTTTTTTTACTAGGTCATCGAGTGTGGTGTCAAATGAAAGCTTGTGAAAACACGAGTAAAAAATATATATATAATATTATACTTGCGCGCACTTTTTTTGTATTATTTTTAAAAATTCGCGAAAAATCGCTGTCCCGGGCCTTATCTCGAAAAGTACTTATCAAAAAATTTCAAAAAAATTCTGGAATATTCTCCACGGGGTGTAGATTGAACGAAAATTATCACGAGTGCATTACCTTTAATAATTTATATGGTATATAAAAAAAAACAAACATTTCAAGGTCATCAGATTTCAGTAAAGTTTGGAAACAAACTTTGTTGAAAACTCATTTGGGGTGTGTTTTGTGACGTCACTGATCATTTTATACCACCGTAACATAAATTTTGACTTAAGGGGTTCGTTTTGAGGGGTGAAATCGGAAGTGAAAAAAATTTTTTTTTACTAGGTCATCGAGTGTGGTGTCAAATGAAAGCTTGTAAAAACACGAGTAAAAATGTATATATATATATATATATATATATATATATATATATATATATATATATATATATATATATATATACTCGTATATAATGTAATACTTGCGCACACTTTTCTTCGTATTACTTTTAAAAAATCGCTGTCCCCTACCTTATCTCGAAAAGTACTGATCAAAAAATTTTGAAAAAATTCTGGAATATTCTCCACGGGGTATAGATTGAACGAAAATTATCACGAGTGCATTACCTTTAATAATTTATTTGGTATATAAAAAAAAACAAAATTTCAAGGTCATCAGTTTTCAGTAAAGATTGGAAACAAACTTTGTTGAAAACTCATTTGGAGTGTGTTTTGTGAAGTCACTGATCATTTTATACCACCCTAACAAAATTTTTTATTTTAAAAACAATCAACGTACGGAACACTAATTGTGCAAGTTCAACTTGCACTTGACCGGTTTTTTTAATATTGGAAACTAAAATTTTTGTACGTATCATCATCGCGTCAAAATTTTAGAAAGATAGAAATATATCTTTTAATACATGCTTTAAATATTGTTTCAGGTTATAAATGCATGATGTTTGTTGTATCTAATACTTGAGCAAATAATTCGTGCAATTTTCATCTGCACTGAGGATTGTGATCAGAAGAGAGCTGAAAAATGTAGTACTTAAGTGATATTTTGTTTCATCATCAGATTTTCCCATAACTGTTCGGTCGGAATATACGACCTTCACAAAAGCGGTCCTTCTGACTCTGTTTTTCGCTAGTTTATTGATTTATGTCCAGATTTTTTGAATATTTTGAGCATCCTCAATTATAATTCAGTTTAAAGTTACCTTAGCCATATTCTCATTCGGTTTACTTAGTGTATGACTAATCCAGCTCCATTTTCTTTTTATAATTATTGATTCTATGGGTTTTTGGTTTGTTTTCCGTCTCAGGTACTCATTTGTTATGATATTAGGTCAGCAAATGCGAAATATATTCTAGGAAGAACTATTGAGAGGTAATGAAGAAAAAGAGAAAACAAATTATGAAGAATTGGAACAACAAAATATGGAAGAAACAGAAAATAGGGAGCAAATAGAATGGAAAGAGCAGGAGGAAGTTATATGAAAATTGAAAAATGGGAAAGTCTCAGGCAGCGATAAGATAACGTCTGAAATGATGAAATATATGGGGAAGAAAGGAAAAACCCTATTGCTAGAAATAATTAATAATGAATGGGAAAGAAGAAAAATTTCCGGCCGAATGGGGAATATTGTTTTTTACACCAATCTATAAAAAAAGGAGATCACAAGGATTGCAATAATTACAGAGGAATTACTATACTGAACACAATTGTCAAAATTTATGAGGGCATCATCTATAATAGGATAAAGAAAGTAATAGAAGCAGAACTAGTGGATTTAGACCAGCAAGAAGTACACAAAATCACATATTTACACTGAAACAGATTATCGAAAAAAGATTAAAATAAAATAAAAGTCTACACCTAGCTTTCATAGACTTAGAAAAAGCATTTGATAGTGTGCCGAGAAATAAAGTGTGGAAAAGTATATAACATACAACAAAGACAGCTGGGATGGTGGGGACATATACAGAGAATGAAGGATGATAGATAGGTGAAACAAGTGTATAAAGCC
This sequence comes from Pachyrhynchus sulphureomaculatus, assembly GCA_019049505.1. NCBI lineage: Eukaryota > Metazoa > Arthropoda > Insecta > Coleoptera > Curculionidae > Pachyrhynchus > Pachyrhynchus sulphureomaculatus. Next base: position 189,956,014 of record CM032446.1, read on the forward strand.
GGGAAAACAGAAGCGAGAAAGACCTAGACAGACCTGGAATAGGAGTATTGGAGGTATATTTAGGGAGAAGGGAAGATCCTGGAAAGAACCAGTGAAAATGCAAAGAATAGAGACAGATGTAAGAAGTTTATACGTGGTGATTGAGAGGGAAAAAAAGGAGAATGTGGGTCATTTGCTGCAATAGTCTTCAGCGAACTTTAAGGCATATAAACATAATTGTCCTAAGTACATGCACATGCCTTTATACAGTGTGTCCAAAAAATTTTATACAAATGGAGAAAAAGTTTATCTGGCATATTAAAAAAAAATTGATAAACAGTTCTGCATCACATGGAAATCCATAATCAAGCATCAAAAATTTAAAATATTCGATGGTATACAGCAAAAATAAAAAAATAATGATTTATAATGAAGAGTCAAGTTTGTTTAAATTTAAATATAGAGCAAAATATTAATTGAAAATGTTAATAGGAACTGAGTTTATTGACAGTTGTTAGGTATTTCTAAAGATATGTTCATTTATTTTCAGCCTAAAATTTGTAGTGATTTCGTTTTCTTTTATTTAATAAATAATCCAACAATTACTGACGTGTTTACTGGCCTTTTTTGAATTTTTAACCATGAACGCCATAAATCTAAAGGTGAGCATATTTTTTTATTTCGTATTAACCTCTTTAATTAATATTTTGCTCTGTATTTAAATTTAAACACACTTTACTCTTCATTATAAATCATTATTTTTTATTTTCCCTGTATACCATCCAATATTTTAAACTTTTGATGCTTGATTATGGATTTCCATGTGATGCATAACTTTTTATCAAGGATAATTTTCTTCATTGGTATAAAACTTTTTGAGACACACTATATATTTCTTTCAGGAGATTTAAAATCTTGTCACATAGTTCTTGATGATCAGTCATGATAAATTTTATAAAAGCACCGATTAAAGTATGGTTTATATTGGTCCCCTTTATTATTTTCCACAGTTTACTAATAGAAACAGTGTCAGATGGAAATATAAGAACAAGAGGGTACTGTTACTGTGCTGTTAGACAAAATACGTTGCCGTAACAAGACGTCTAGCTTCGAAGTTGGATTGGTTCTCCTTTTGTTCTTTATATTTAATCTCAATTAGATATCTAAGAATTCTTCCATATCGATGGTTTTGAGTAGTAGTACTCTGTAATTGGAGCGATATGATTTATTTACATTTTTTGTGTATAGATGAGAGGTACTTAGCTTTCGATTCATCTGATCCATTTATATAATACTGTATTATACAGGATATTATAAAATCGCTTATTATATTATTCGTCCCCTTTTCCAGACTGCCTTAATTTCGACTAAGTTGGGAATGTGGAATCTTTGGCACAATGACACTACTCAGTATATATCACCACTACACCAAACACTTTATTTTTGCACTCGAGGCGCGTTTCGCTAACCATGTTAGCTTTATCAGGAGCGATGATTGACTAATTTCGACGATTGTTATCTTTTTATTTCTTTCGTAAAAAAGACCCCCTGATAATCCTTATTATCAACCATCAGACAAAATAACCGGTATGAAGTGAGTGTAAAGATTCATTTTTTCTAAACTTATCTTGGAATAAATACTGTTTAAATGTTCTATTTTAGGAAATACATTATTTTGTGTCTTATTCTGGACAGATAATAATGTTGTCGTCTCCCAGTTAATTAGTAAGGTTCATATTAATTTTGTTATCTATTAAGTCGGGTTGAAAAAAAAAAATGGCAACATGAAAATCAATTACGCAGAGTTTCAAGCAGACAGACAGTAGACTAAACATAGCAGCGATATAGTTTAAGATCGAAGAGTTCGCAAACCGTAGATGGATAACGTGAAAACGTTTTACTTGGTGAAGATTGAACGGGCATATTGGTTTTTACAGTGTTTCTGCAGTGATTACAGTATTAAGATATAAAATTGAAGCTTCATTATTTCTTGCGATATCAGTAACTGGTATTAGTTATATATTTTTTATTATACAGATGCACTTCTTTATTTTTAGTGTTCCGTTAGGTGGGATCACTTCGGTATCCATCTGTTCGTCTGTCACCCTCGATTTTCTCCGAAACTATTTGACATAGAAAGTTGAAATTTGGCACAAATATAGGAATTGATAGCCCAATCAGAGCCCTGTAGTTTTCAAAGTTAAACTTTGACTCAGAGGGTTAGTTTTGGGGGGTGAAATCGGAAATGAAAAAAGATACCAGATCATCGATTGGGGTTTCAAATAAAAGCTTGTGAAAAAAACACAAAAATATGTGTGATGTAATATTTGCACATTGCGTATTGTTTTTAAAAAATTGACAAAAATCGTTGTCCCCCCATTATTTCTCGAAAAGTATTGAAAAAAAAAAATTGCAAAAATTCTGGAATAGTCTTCATAAAGTGTAGATTGAGCGAAAATTATCACGGGTGCATTACATTTGAAAATTTATTTGGTATAAAAAAATATAAAAACTATGTTCCTTGACAAACGGTGGAGTTTTTCATAAAATACTTTTCAGTACGGTAGCGCATCGCTTCTGTACTAAGACAGAACAATTTTATTTTGCTTGTTTATAATTAAACAAATATTTAGCTAGTAAATATTTGTTTTGCACTTTTACTATTAGAATTTAAATTGAGCTAGATTGATTTATTGGCTGTTAGGTAACTAAGATGCTATAACTATTATACATTATTGACTAAAAAAAAACGTGAAAATACATATTGGATCTTAAAATATATACATGTCAGGAACCTAATTAACTTAGCCTAGGTAAGAATTTTATTTTATTTTGAAGGTAATCATGGTACGGAACACTAATTGTGCAAGACCGACTTGCACTTGACCGGTTTATTTTTTTATAAAGTTTCAGAAAAAATTTGTACTCCAACCGTGACATCATTACTTTAAACTGTTAATTTAAATGCTTTTAGTTAGCTTACCAGTTGTGGGTACCGAATTTTTATAGTTATTAAACAGAGGCGCTATTTTTTCTGTAATCTCTTTATATTTTTACTAGTTTCGATACATTAAGTAAGTTTCATAACACCCTGTATATTATTATTTAGTAAAAAAATATCCTAATAAAATTTTCAATAAATTCAGAGTTTCGAAGATAGTTTAACAAATTAATTTAATCTACAGACTACACACGGGTTCGTCTATCAACAGATAGGGAGTTGAGTAAAGGTTATTTATTAATCAGGAAGCGATGCATACTACACAAAGGCCTGAATAATTTATAAAGACGGCTGTGTAGCTATACACCTACAACACAATCTATTCTGATGTTTAGGAATTTGCTTTTAATATACCGTGCCTAATTTCTCCAACAAAGTGGAAGGGTCTTTTATTTTAAGAAAAGGGAAATTATTATCTCGATTAATAATTTCTATAGGAAGTGGGGCACAATCTGTTTATGGAAGTTAACATAATCTTGATATTTTATAAACAGTAATAATATTATTATAAATAGTAAAGTTATATTACTATAATACGAACAAAAATACACATGTCTGGCACTTAGACCATTTTCAAAGCAGTAAGTTCAAAATCAATGATCCAGGAGAGAAATTTTGCACGTAGTTAAACTTTAAAAATTTACACCAAATTTAAAAATCCACGGAAGAAAAATTTTCCACAAAAAACAATTCTTTCATACAGTGATGCTTGAAACGATGAAATTCAATTTAAAAATCGATAACCCAAAGGGGAGGAAAGATTTTTCACAAAAGGAACCATTTTTGCATTGAAACTTGAGAAGCTCAAGCCCTATATAAAAATCAATAATCGGGGGTGAGCATTTATCATCAAAAAAACGTTTCAGAAAATTAAACTTAACCCACACACAATTAAGCCCTATTTTCATTTGTTATATCCATGTTGGGCATAACTCCAACCCCCTCCCCGGCCCTCTTAGCTTTGACCCTGATTATATGGTAAATAATATTGCAGTATCTAGTCAACACTTTACATATTGCCTTTTAAATTTTATAGAATTTTTAATTTAATTGACCACTGAGATATACTGCACTGACTTAGCCGTTACTTGATGGAGATCCATAATAACTGGGAATCAAAATGTAAACAAATGTTTAAGATCACCACTTATGTTTATTATTGCTGACAATTGTTTCGACACACTGTGTCTTCTTCTGGAGCACGATGTAAATTAACTAACAAAGTATGTTTCAGAATACATAGTTTACCTAATTACAAGTACTAAATTGATTAACAATATTTACCGTAATACCTAGAACAAGTTCAATAAAGGAGACCCTCCCCCATCTAATTGATCGTTGAGTAATAAACCTGAGAATTTTTTCTGGTTAATATCTACCTGTTCTAAACAATTTAGTAATTTTCCTTTCTTTCCGTTATGCAAAATTTTGAAATCTTCATTGAATGTATGATTTTCCTCTGTTAAATGTTTGGCGTAATGAGATTTGTTATTCTTCATTCTAAAGCTATGTTTATGTTCGTTTATTCTTTTATAAAATGGTCTGCATGAAAATTTTCATGGACCATTTAGAAGAACAAATCAGTAATTCTCATCTTTTTAAAAATTTCTTTTATTGGTACCGGTATGTAGATGATATATTGACTTGCTTTACAGGCACAGATCGACAATTAAAACTTTTTTTAGATTATATTAACCAACGTCATAATAATATTACTTTTACAGCAGAAATAGAAACAAATAAATCGATTAATTTCCTAGATTTAAAAATATCAAACAAAATGAATAAATACGATTTTGAAATCTTCCATAAACCAACATACTCAGATATAACTATACACGCTAATTCTAACCACCCGTACACACATAAAATCTCGGCTTATAATAGTTTCATCCATAGACTAATAAATACACCATTAACGGAAGAAAATTTTCAGAAAGAATTACATATTATAAAACAAATTAGTATAAACAATGGATATAGTACTGATTTCGTAGATAATATTTTAATGAAAAAACAATTTAAAAAAGCAATAGGACTGGTGTACCCGTACAAACAACTAAACAAAGAAAAATTTTATACACTCACCTATACCGGAAAATTAACTAATAAAATTCAAAATTTTTTCCATAGAAATTATGTAAATATCGCTTTCTGTACAAATAACACATCTCGACATATTAAAAATAATAAAAGTAAAACAAAAAAAAAAAGAAAATAAATCGGGGGTTTACGAATTATGCTGTGGCACTTGCAATAAAACGTATATAGGACAAACAGGCAGACCATTTTATAAAAGAATAAACGAACATAAACATAGCTTTAGAATGAAAAATAACAAATCTCATTACGCCAAACATTTAACAGAGGAAAATCATACATTCAATGAAGATTTCAAAATTTTGCATAACGGAAAGAAAGGAAAATTACTGAATTGTTTAGAACAGGTAGAAATTAATCAGAAAAAATCCTCAGGTCTATTACTCAACGATCAATTAGATGGGCGAGGGTCTCCTTTATTGAACTTGTTCTAGGTATTAAGGTAAATATTGTTAATGAATTTAGTACTTGTAATTAGGTAAACTATGTATTCTGAAACATCCTTTGTTAATTAATTTACATCGTGCTCCAGAAGAAGACACAGTGTGTCGAAACAATTGTCAGCAATAATAAACATAAGCGGTGATCTTAAACATTTGTTTAAATTTTTATTCCTAGTCATTGAGATATAAATATTGAACAAAAATTCTACCACAGTTTTTACATATTTTATTGTTCGTATTGTAAAATTATCATTAGACCTGTGTTTTATGTGAGCAACTATTAGGTGTGTAATAAGTGAAAACATCACATTAAAATGCAGCTAGACATTTTAATATGTTGTCTTAACCTCATCTTAGCTTAATGCAATTTTTTACGTGGACGATTTACTATAAGTGACATGAGTTACAAAAGCCATTTTTAAGCTCCTGTAGCGATAAAATTTTTTGACTTAGGACTCGTCTCAGCCTCTACAAAGCTTTCTAAACCTGTTATCAAAATCGATAGACAATTTTACCGAAGCACTTATTAGTCTTTTTCTTTTATCCCCATTAGGCCTCTTCCGATGTGGACGTTCAGCACTCCTTCCACCTTCTTGGAAGTCTGCCCCAAGTTCTTTTTCCGCAAGGTTTATTGAGTTTGGACCTTTTTACCAATCTGTTTTCGTCCATCTGATCTATTCCATTGTTTTCTTCTAGTTCTGTTTCATTTGGATATTTCTTGGATCTTACTTAGTTCTTGTAGATCTTTGTTGCGGATTCTCTCGTGGATAGTATGTCCCTAATTACCTACATTTCTGTTGTCCTCATCATTTGTGCTGTTTTACATGTGTCAGCTCTTGTTTTTACAGCCTATATGAGTATCGGTCTCACTGTTATCTTGTATACTCTTATTTTACTTTCCACTGTGAGGTATTTATTTTTCCATACTATATCCGTCCAGCAACCTGCTATTAGTGATGCCTTTATAGACTGTAATTTTACTTCCCTGTTTAAGTATCCGTAGCTTGTTATCATTGTTCCCAGGTATTTAAAATTATTAACTTATTCAAAAATACTTCCTCGGATCTCCAGCTTGCATTTTAATAATGCTTTTGAAGCTACCATACATTTTAGTACAGTGAAGAATATCATAAAAATTATTATGGTCGCTTTTTCAACTTCTTACTAGTTGCGAATTTTCGGCAATACAAAGAATGCCAATGTGACAATTTCCTCAATTATTTAAAAATACGATCTCGTATAAATTCTTGAAATACAAATATTCGAGTCTGCAAATTTTGTAGCTTATAAAAGTCGTTTTCCTTAGAGCTCTTGTTCTCCTGCTTAGGACAGTCAAATCATATCGCTTGCATTGCATGCCGTTCTCGTATTACATTTATCACTTGAGCCGTAAATAGTAATCGCACACGTAGGACCTTACATAAGAGGAACGATAAAGTCAGATTTATTTTACTTTAGTTTTATATTCAGTATGTTGAGGCCGATTAAAAGGCACGAGGAGATTTTTCTATCGGTCGGTTGACTTTCAGTTGTTATCCAAAGGTTAAATGTTGAGTAAAACCCTTTAAATTCACATGGTAAAAGGCCAACCAGCCTCGGGTAACTTGTTCCAAGAGGTACAACGCGTGTGAGTTATTAGCAGTCGGTTGTTTATCATGGATGTTTTCTAAAAAAAAGAGGATAGAAGAAGAAAATAAAATAATCGAACCAAAACAAAGAAATAAATAGCGTAAAAGAAATAACCTTAAGGTGATAGCGGAGAGGTAAAGAGGAAGGTAAGGTACGTAACGAATACTTGTACGATAGAGAGTGAAGTATACGATAAGTTTAGGGTAAATAGCCCTAATAATTATAATTAGTGCTGATGCCAACCGACGATGGTAGACGGTAATACTAGCCGATAGCGGTAGTCGTAAGCTTATAGCATAGACGAAATAATTATACCTCTCAGGATATGTGATGCCATGTAAATTGTGGTAGGAGTAAACTTTTTGCAGTGATAAAGGCGGCGAATACAAGAGGTGAAGCTCTGTATTGCAACAGTATATAGAATTCTCCATAAGAAGCCAAAATATGATTGGATGTTTGAAGCTCTTGCGCCTTTCATTCTCGTGAAGTTGCAGCCATTTGAGTTTCAAGTTTACTCTTGCGTGCTTATTAAAGCAAGAATAAAAATTTTGTGATGTAGAATAAACAAATTTGAACCGAGATAAATAATACTAATAAATAATGTTATTTTGTTACAAAATAAAAAAGTTCTAATATAATCTATTTTGAAACGTCGATATAACTTTAGGAAATCATTAAAATTGTTGGCAATAGCTAGAATTTTTTTATGTTTGATATAAAAATTACGAAAATCTATAAGTGATTCTCGAATGATAAGCGCCCTAACGAACAGACAGAGAGACGTTGCATTTTATATATATTATAGAAGATTATAGATAACCTGGCCAGAGAACAAATGTTTGAATTAAAAAAAAAACACGCAAATCGGATAAGTGGTTTTCGAGTGATAAGCGCACTAACGAACAGACAGACAGAGAGACGTTGCATTTTATATATATTATATTCTTTGCTGCATGATATTGTTTCATATTTAATCATTTAGGCAGTGGATTTCAAGAGAACGCGCTAACGGCATACTTTTTTCCGACTTGATTTACTATTATCGTCACTGCTTATTTCTTATGTTACATAACGTAAAAAAATATAGCCTATAACCTGGCCAGACAACATATGTATGTTTAAAAAAAAGCACGACAGACAGACAGAAAGATGTTGCATTATATATATATATATATATATATATATATATATATATATATATATATATATATATATATATATATATATATATATATATATATATATATATATATATATATATATATATATATATGTATATATATATATATATATATATATATATATATATATATATATATATATATATAGTATTCTTTGTTATATGATATTGTTCCATATCGTATAATTGGTTCTCGAGTGATAAGCGCACTAACGGACAGACAGACAGATAGACAGAAAAACGTTGCATTATATATATATATATATATATATATATATATATATATATATATATATTTATATATATATATTGTATTCTTTGTTACATAATATTGTTCCATATTTAAGGATTTAGGTAGCGTATTGCAAGACAGTGCGCTAACGGCAAACTTTTTTCGACTTGATTCACTATTATCGTCATTGCTTATTTCTTATATTACCTAACGTAATAAAATATATCCTATAACCTGGCCAGAGAATATATGTATAAATCTAAAAAAACACGTAAATCGGATAAGTGGTTCTAGAGCGATAAGCGCACTAACGGACAGACAGACAGAGAGACGTTGCAGATAGAAGATTATAGAAAATCTGGTCAGAGAAAAGATGTTTCAATTAAAAAAAAAACACGTAAATCGGATAAGTGGTTTTCGAGTGATAAGCGCACTAACTAACAAAGAGAGACGTTGCATTTTATATATATTATATTCTTTGCTGCATGATACTGTTTGATATTTAATGATTTAGGTAGTGTATTGCAAGAGAACGCGCTAGTGGCAAACTTTTTTCTTTGATTCGCTATAATAGTCACTGCTTATTATGTTACCTAATGTAATAAAATATATCCTATAACCTGGCCAAGGAACATATGTATGTTATAAAAAAAGGGAGTGATAAACACACTAACGGACACTAAAAAAACACGTACCGATTTACGTGTTTTTTTAGTGGTTCTTGAGCGATAAGCGCACTAACGGACAGACAGACAGAGAGACGTTGCAGATAGAAGATTATAGAAAACCTGGTCAGAGAACAGATGTTTGAATTAAAAAAAAACACGTAAATCAGATAAGTGGTTCTCGAGTGATAAACACACTAACGGACAGACAGACAGACAGGACGTTGCATTTTATATATTATAGAAGATTATAGACAACCTGGCCAGAGAATAAATGTGTGAATTAAAAAAAAAATCGGATAAGTGGTTCTCGATTGATAAGCGCACTAATGGACAGACAGGCAGAGAAAGTTGCATTTTATATATATTATAGAAGATTATAGATAACCTAGCCAGAGAACAAATGTATGATTTAAAAAAAAAACACGTAAATAGGATAATTGGTTAGAGTGATAAGCACACCAACGGACAAACAGACAGACAGACAGAGAGACGTTGCATTTTATATATATTATAGAAGATTATAGATAACCTGGCCAATGTATGAATTAAAAAAAAAAAAACATGTAAATCGGATAAGTGGTTCTCAAGTCATAAGCTCAGTAATAGACAGACAGACAGAGAGAGAGAGAGAGAGAGAGAGAGAGAGAGAGACGTTGCATTTTATATATATTATATTCTTTGCTACATGATATTGTTTCATATTGAATGGTTTAGGCAATGGATTGCAAGAGAACACGCTAACGCCAAACACTTTTTTCCGACTTGATTCACTATTATCGGCACTGCTTAGTCCTTATGTTATAGCCTGTAACCTGACTAGAGAATATGTTTTTGTTGTTGTATGTTTTTTTTTTTTTAAAAAAAAGCACGTAAATCGGATAAGTGATTCTTGAGTAATAAGCGTTCTAACGGACAGATAGATAGACAGAGAGACGTTGCATTTTATATATATTATAGATAACCTGGCCTAAGAACAAATGTATGAATTAAAAAAAAAACATGTAAATCGGATAAGTGGTTCTCAAGTCATAAGCGCACTAACGGAGAGACAGACAGACAGCGAGACGTTGCATTTTATATATATTATATTCTTTGCTACATGATATTGTTCCATATTTATTGGTTTAGGCAGTGGATTGTGAGAGAACGCGCTAGCGGCAAACTTTTTTCCGACTTGATTCACTATTATCGTCACTGCTTATTCCTTGTGTTACCTAACGTAATGAAATATAGCCCATAACCTGGCCAGAGAACATATGTATGTTTAAAAAAAAGCACGTAAATCAGATAAGTGGTTCTTGAGTGATAAGCACACTGATGGACAGACAGACAGAGATACGTTGCATTTTATATATATATTATAGATACAATATATCGTGATTTACAGTCTCAAAAGTTTTTGCCAAGTTTTAGTACTTGAGTTTTCACCGAGAATAAAATACAGAATCTACAAAAAAATTTGGTTTTTGCAGTATGTATAGGTAACATAGTCCTAATAATCTGGCTATGTAACAACATCAGTGTCAGTGCTAGGCACGTATGTATTCTTTCATACTTTTCTTCATCTTTACATCTTACACAGAAACGGCTTGCTGTTTGTGTCATTCTCTTTGCGTCATTGCCAAACTAACAATATCGGTCATGTAAACCTAACGAGGTTAGGAACGGGCCAATAAATAGCGGTCGAAATTTTAACAGTCGGCAATTATTTATTATCTTGGTAGTTTAAAATGTCACATATAACCTGTCATTTTTTCTAAAGAAAATTATATAAACATAACCGTCTTTGAGGAAAAATGACAAGATGGTTTGTTAAAACGCGTTTGAAATAAGAATTGTTTCAAAAAAAAAGTTTACAATTTTGCATTATACAGGATGGCCGAATGTTTGTTTCTTTTTTTTTTTTAATCTCTATATTTTTATCGACTGCTTATCAAACTGAATAAAAAATAATCGTCTGTCATTCATCCCATCTAGTCGGAGCTACTGCCTAAAAACTGCTTAGGTTGGTATACTTTTGTTTTTTGTTAAAAGTGTCGCATTCTCTGCTAATTGAAACACCCTTATCAGTCATCTTTTTTGGCCTTTCAAGCTGACTGTAAGTCATTGTTTCATTTTTCTTTTGTAGTCCAATTACGCGAAACAAAAAGTCGGATTTTTATTATCCAAGGACAATTTTAGGAATTTAATAAGTTTCATCTTCTCTAACTTTATACTAAACACTGTGTCGACGAAAGTTACCAAAACTTTTTAAAACCGTTATCTACAATTACGTCAGATTGTTTAAATGTTCGTACCGCCGTGAAGTATATGGTGTGATACAAACTGTCAGAGAATAAGTCTACTTTCCTGTGTTATATGTAAATAAATTAACCTGTAGTTTTTTGTATTTTCCTCATGTCAATTATCACTATAACTTTGTTCATTATAGTATATTACATTAAAATAACATGGTGCAGTAATATAACATGAAAAGTTACTATAACAACTTGTAATATTATGATAAACCCTAGTTTCAAATTCTCATAATTGATTAGGTTATGAGTCATCTCTACTAACAAAAGCACTATGATTCATTCTTACGTTACCTTATTCTGGGATGATTAATTAATTATTATGGTTTGCGTATTTGGTTTTTTAGTAAGGTTGGGGATCTTGGTCAGTACAACTTCATTAAGGAGATTGTGAGCAGTCGAGTATAAACAATAAAAGTCAAAATTATTGGGAACTATAAATGTCATTTCAACTGTTTATAGAATAATGGAAAATATACGTATTAAGACGTTATTATAAATAGTAACATTTAAAAGATTTTACACTTAATAGGTGTATTTTTACTTTTTCTTTTTTTAAGTAGCTTTTATATGTTTTTCAGTATTATTCTTGTTAAAACTTATAATTTGCTACCTGAGAAAATTTATTGTAACTGCCAGACATTGCCAAAAAAAAAACGATTTCGATGGTATTTTTCCTGCTGAGGTTATGGATGATACAGAGACTACAATAGACTAGGCAGTGCAAAATTCACAGAAATACATAAGGGGAAATTAGAAACTATAGAAATGGGGGTTATTAACATTTCTAGAATACACTTAGTAAGAAACGAAGCCGTAGAAAATGGCCATTAAAAAACAATTACGCTGATTATCGAATAAAGATGGTGTAGGCATGTAAATAGAATGGACGATAGAAGGCTCCCAAAATTGACAATGCCTGGCAGCCACAGGAAAGAACAACGAGAGAAGTTCTTAGAACTTTAAGGACAATCGACGCTAGAAAGATAAAGAGCTCAAGTAACCTTCAATAAGAAAGATTTTAATTATGCAAGACGCTGTAAACCTATGAGTACGCTCACATAGATTACCAGCTGTAAAATTTAATAAATATGTGTGACAACATCTAAAGTGGTTTGTACAACAAAGCAGTAGTTGGCTATTCAGTTTTCTGTGGGGTATTGTTTGGAATTTGAGTACATGGGACAAGTTGGCAATTTATTTGAATATTTTTTCCTTGTCTTTATCTCACTCGTTGGAATTTTAAAGAATGACCGATTTCGCAAGAAATGACCGAAATACGTAGTCTATATATAAAATGTCTTTGACACTGATCTAAAATTACGTCATAGAATTTCTTTCTCCCTCTCACTTAATTAACAAAAGTGTAAATATGTTAATTTTCTCATTAATAGTGCAATAATAGATGTCGCTTAGGAAAAGCATACACCGTTTGGCTTAAATATGTAACTTTTACCAAATGACACTACTGATAAAATTAAAGAAACATTTTTTAGGCAAAATTTGTAAGCCAATTTATGTTAAAGCTCGCTACCGTTTAATTTGCTAAAATTAAACAACTGTTTTCCATCACCTAGATTACACTTCTTATCGTGGAAGTACCGATAACATGTTTATGGAACCATTATTTACTTTATGTTATGGCTCCGAACTATAGGTTGATGTCTTAATAAAGATAAAATTAGTCACTTTATGTTAGACGGTGATTCATGTAATTTTCCACTGGCTTTTCGATCGTTGGTAGAAGAGTGGATGATGAAAACGATAGTGTTATCAGTAAACTCTATGCTTTTTTATAAACCATCTACTTTAGACTAGCTGTAACGAAACATAACTTCACATGTTCTATGCTTATTTATAAATTAACAACCAGCAGTTAAATAAAATCAATAATAATTTACATTATGACATTAAATGTCAACTGTTAATCCTAATTAATTGAAAACGGAACACGATAGAGTAAAAGCAAGATGAAGCATCTATAAAAAGCACATTACCTACTAAAAATATACTTAATCTCCAATCTACAAATATTCTTCCAATTTTGATATTTAACATATGGGTCAACAATGCAGAGAAGCTGATATAGTAACTATAAAATTTCTCTATTTCAACCCATATGACTTATTAGGATAAGAAATTTTGAACAATTTAATATTGGCTAGTAATGGTATTATTTAGGAGCAAAGTAAGCAAAATTAGGGTTGTCAATCATGATTATATTAGTATATTTTTAAAATAGGGCAATTGAGACGGCAACTTTGAAACTAAAGCTATGAATTCGATACCTGCTGACATATTTATCATATAAGTCTGGTATGTACCAGTTCCTTAACTTTCTATACTATCTAAACTTCATTAACTAGAGAATTCAGTACACCTTAGAAATGGAACAAAAATTCCTGCCGCCCTACCTGTACTTACACATCACTAACACTAAAGGCAGACGTTCAACACATACTATATATATATATATATATATATATATATATATATATATATATATATATATATATATATATATATACAACCCATATAAAAATATATCTGAATGCAGAATACCATTACTATCTATCACATTTGTAGGCTTTGGTGAACACATTCATCATCACTAACTAACAACATAATCCACTAAGAAAACTTAATAAATACTCTGATAATAAAACATAAGTCATTCTACCATACATTAGAGAGGCTACAGGCAAGCTAGGGAACATGTACCGGCACACAAGGTCAATGAAATGCCGCTTTCCTGGTCAATTATGAAACATTCCTCGTATTCACCGGATTTGGCTCCGTGAAATTTTTGCGTATTCTTAAAATTTAAATTCATATGGAACAGACAGCGTTATAACACCGTCTGGGAAATCTAAACGACTGTGAACACGGTTCTGGGAGCAACAGTGCTTCAAATTATTTTATAAGTTTATTCATTTTCAGAAGTATTTTGAATAATTAATAGCAGATGGACAGGCGACAGATAAATTGGCATTGAATGAATAAAAGGAACTAGAGGGGGTAAAAATGTTTTACTAAAAGTTGAAAACACTGGCTAAAGATTTACCTTGACTGGACCAGATTACTGTTATGCTGTTTTTCAAAATAAGACAATCTGCGTTATATTTTATAACTAGTGTCCTACCTTTAAACTACAGTAAATACTCGTCGTGAAATAAAATGAATTATACTTCTTTTTAGTGCAAATTTTTGTTCGTAAAACCTAAAGCATTCTCTTTTATGAAATTAAATTTAATTCTAAGCTTACCGGCAGTAACCATTTGTTTTAAATGCCTGTTTTATTCATTATCAACATAAATATGAGAAAAATTGTACGAACACATAGTTTTAGTATTATTTTATGACCGCGGAGAACAAAGAAAAAAATTGTTTTAATTTATAACTCGCAGCAAGTATTCGTTGGTTTACTAAGTGTCATCCTAATATCATGCCCTTTACAGGAAAACAAGTTATATATATATATATATATATATATATATATATATATATATATATATATATATATATATATATATATATATATATATATATATATATATATATATATATATATATATATATATATATATATATATATATATATATATATATATATATATATATATATATATATATATATATATATATATATATATATAGGGTTCCCCATATGTATGGAATAATGATTCCAGAGCATTTATTAATCAGTGTGTCAAAAAAATGTTTAAATAAAAGTTATAGGGTGTTGTATGGCACACATGCTGACGTTGACAATAAAATATTTTAAACAGTTCCAAGAAATTACGCCATCTTGATTTTTTTAAAATGGAAAGCCCTGTATATTATTTTATTTTTGAGTCCTACTATAAATTTTAGATATCATTTGTTAACTATATCATATGTCTAAATTGTTTTGGAAGTATTGTTATTTGAAATTTAAATTAAAAAAAAAAAAGACAAAAAACTATTAATAAATACTCTAGGTTTATTGCTACGGTAACAATTGTTCAAAATGTCTGCCATTAACAGCAAGGCAATGACCTAATCTGTCATAAATAGCCTGAACAGAGTTTTGCAGTCGACTTCGGTAAACTTTGGTTTTCAAATGACCCCATAAAAAAAATAATCGAGTGGCGTAAGGTCGGGACTCCTTGCAAGCCATTCTACAGCACCTCTTCTGCCTATTCAATGATTAGGAAAAATCGCATCCAAATATTTACGAACATTGATTTCATAGTGAGGGGGTGCTCCATCCTGTTGATACACAGATTCCTGTTAGGGATATCCAAATTATTTTTATCGGGAAAAAGACCTGCACGACTTGGAATAACTTGTTCTTGGAGTAACTGTAAATACCGCTGTCCTGTAAGATTTCCGTCGATAAAAAAGGGACTAATGATATGACTTCCACAAATCATTTTTTAACGCGTTAAGTCGTTACCTGACAGTAAATATTTGACACAAGCCAGCTTACTTTTTTTTTAATTCGATCTCTTTAATTTCAAACATCAATAATGACTTTATCCATGACTAAGTGAATACTAGTCCACGGATTACCACTAAAGAGATTGCTGAGAGACTAAATTTGGTTATTTAAAGCAACTAGGATACACTTCGAAACTTAATATATAGATTCCGCACATTTTGACAGAACGGAACAAACTGAATCGTATTTTCACAGCCATTTTTCTCCTCGTGAACCTTTCTTGGATCAAGTAATAATTGGAGATGAAAATTGGGTTGTGTATAATAACATAATAAGAAAGAGAAGCTGGAAGCATGGAAATGAAATAGCCGAAGCAGCGTTGCATCCAATGAAAGTGTTCTTATGTGTCTGGTAGGATTGCAGAGAAATAATTTTTTACGAGTTTCTTCCAGGTGGCCAAAGATTAACTGCGGAGACGTACTGTAAGCAACTTACCCAACTCTTTCTTGAAATCCAAGCAAAAAGGTCAAATTTGATCAATCGAAAAGGCATCAACATTAGACCATATATCGCTCAACGGACACTGCAAAACTGAGAGAGTTAAAATGAGAAATCCTCCAGTACTTGCTATATTCCTCTGACCTTGCTCATTCAGATTTTTATCTGTTTCGTTCTCTGCAAAGTAATTTGAATTGTAAAAAATTGATTCTATGCAAGAAGTCAAAAACTACCTTACAATTTTTTTTGAAGAGAAACCACTCAATTTCTACAAAGAAGGAAATCAAAAACTTATAAAACAAGGGGAGATATAGTTATAGAAAATGATGGAGAGTGCATTATTGATTTACAGATACTATTTTTCATGATAATGTGTTGTATTTAATTTGGTTTCTAATAGGGCATGAACTTTTGCAATCACCCAATATATGTGAGCATATCATATCAACGTATGTCACTTTAGAAATTAGTGGGAATATATAAATAAAAAATAGTACTCAGAAATATTTTTATTTGTAGCATCTGACTGCGCCAGGGAGGTTTCCGATGTTATTTTGGCCGGTATAGAGGCTTACATCCCTCTTTCGAAGAAATGCCCTTCCAACGGCAAGCCTTGGTTTGACCTAAAATGTAAAGAAGCTGTTGCTTCTAAAAATCTTGCACATGCGTGAACATCCTAACACCATAAATCGTAACATCTTTGTTCGTGCCAGGAACAGATGCAAAGAAATTATCGACGAAACCAAGGAGGTACATAATCAACGGATTAGAAACAAACTTCTCGCTTGTCCCGACAATTCCAGGTCCTTTTGGTCAGTCGCTAAGGCAGTTAGTCAAAATTTCACCAAATCCACCATACCACCACTCACCACGGCCAGATAATTCTATTGCAACGACACCTGTTGAGAAAGCGAACTTGTTGGCTGAACTCTTTGCTTCACATTCTACTGTCGATTTCCAAGGGAAAACACCACCTACTATTGCCATAGTGCAGGCAAGGATGCCCGATATTGTCTTCAGACAGCCTATCATAAAACGTATTTTGATGAAGCTAGACACCAAAAAGGCTTCAGGCGCTGACGGAATACCTGCCATAGTTCTCAAGAACTGTGCGAGGGAACTAACACCAGTTTTCTGTAGACTTTTCAACCTATCCTACAGAAAGGGAATATTTCCTTCCTGCTGGAAATGTGCCACAGTTCAGCCGATACCTAAAAAAGGCAAGAAGACCTTGCCAAATAACTACCGACCAATCGCACTACTCTCAATAATATCGAAAGTCATGGAAAAGGCTATCAATCAGCATCTTCTAAAATATCTTGAAGGATTCAACATTATTAGTGATCACCAATATAGCTTTCGTAAAAATAGATCAACAGGAGATATTCTGACTTATGTAACACATGTTTGGAACAACGCAATTGAACACTTTGGAGAATCTCGAGCGGTTGCTCTTGACATATCCAAGGCATTTGACCGTGTTTGGCACGATGGGCTGTTGGCTAAGCTACGTTCTTATGGTATGTCTGAAAAGTTCTGTTTGTGGCTCTCATGTTTCCTCAGAGAGCGTTCTTTACCAGTGGCAGTCGACGGATTTCTTTCTAACACCTTCACTATCAACTCCGGTGTGCCCCAAGGTTCCATACTGTCTCCTACTCTCTTCCTCATTTATATTAACGATCTGCTGGAAAAGACCGAGAATCCAATCTACAGCTTATCTCTTCATTCACTTTGAACGCTCGGACATCGACTACTCAGACGAATATCCGCAGACAGCAGGAAGTCATTCAACTTAACAAAGACCTGGAAGAAATTCTATCTTGGGGTGACAGTAACCAAGTGGAATTTAACGCTACAAAAACACAGACGGCAGTTTTTTCTAAAAAAGTTAACGTTGCAGAACCCGACATAGTTATGTCGGGGCACTCCATCCCCCTAACATGTCACTCAATCTGTTAGGCGTTAATTTGGGAGTAAATATGTCCTGGCATGAACATGTTGCAGGCATAGCAAGGAGAGCTTCTCAAAAGTTGGGAATATTGTTTCGAACCAGAAAGCTTTACACTCCACAACAACTGTTAATTCTTTACAAAGCTCAAATTCGACCAACTATGGAATACTGGTCCCATGTTTGGAGCTCTGCTCCCAAACATACACTGCATTTGTTGGATTATATCCAGAGAAGAGCTATTCGTCTGATTGGACACCCGGAACTGACCGACGGCCTTGATTCGCTGGAACATCGAAGAACGGTTGGCGACTTGAGCCTATTCTACAAGTACTTTCATGGAAAGTGTTCGAAGGATGTGGCCGTTTAATTCCTCCCAGAGCGGTGAATATTAGAAGTACACGTCTCGCTAATACTTCACATCCGTATGAGGTTCAGCTTGTTACTCCTCGTACAACGCTTTTCAAGCAGTCTTTTATATGGAGAACATCATACCTTTGGAATAGTTTGCCCAGGACTGTGTTTCCCATGGAGTACAATCTACAGCGATTCAAGAACAATGTGAATCGCTTTAGGGACTTCCCTGTAGCACGTGTGCTAGACCCATAAAAAAAAGAAAAAGATACAAATAATTATCACCAATAATGAATAGGGTACTTAAGCTTAATTTGAATGGAAAATATTTCAAATATTTTAATTGAGAGCGTTGTTTTATTATGTTAAGATTGGAAATGACACTTTTTAGAGTATTTATCTATATGTTGGTTCTGACATTATCTTCAAGGGGTTGAACTGATTTTTAAGAAAAGTGGTACCAAATTATACTGTATATTTCTTCTTAAAGTTCTTCTCCTATGGGAGGTTGGAAATCATCATTGCTATCCTGACTTTGCTCGCAGCCGCTAGGAATAACTTGATGCTGCCGCAACCAAACCAATCTAGCAGGTTTTTCAACCATGATACTAGATACTGGATCAGCATAATGTGCTATTTTAATGTCTACAGGGTGGTGAAAATACAGCATTTATTTTTCATGACAGAACAGCGTAACAATTTAAATTATGTGCCTGCTAACATAACTGAACGACGCATTAATTTCTTTGCAAATAGGATATTCTGCAATGTTTTGGTTCATATTTGAGTAAAATTACTTAGATATTTCCGAAGATATAACAATTTTGCTCGATATTGGTCATATACGGAAAGGGAAGCTCGTGGAAAAATAGAACGTGTAACTTTTTCCACGTACTTGTTATTTAAATGGTACTAATAGTGTAGTACAGACGATCAAAGGGACAGTCACATTCCATTGTAACTAAAAAAATCAAGAAGTAAATAATTTAAAATTTTTAACGTCGACTGTTTTTGTACCCTATTTATATACGAAATGATGGCAATATTCAACATTTTTCCCAGAAATCTAGTTTTCCGGAAATAATGTAACAAAACAAATGAAGTCCCAAAACAAACAGGATTTGTTTAACCAACGCGGCCTTTGTGTTTGGGAATTTTCATTCAAATATAATGTTTCATTATTTTCGTGAGGCTGTAGCTTAAATAAAATATTTTTGTTATTGCTGTGTATGCTTAGTGTATAATGTCTTTAACAATAAAAATATGACATTTATTCTATATATATATATATATATATATATATATATATATATATATATATATATATATATACATATATATTTACATTATTTGAGTTGAGATTTATGAATTACTAGCCGTGCCTGCAGCTCCGCTCGCGTGGGCTTGATTCACTATTATCGTCACTGCTTGTTCCTTATGTTACCTAACGTAATAAAATATATCCTATAACCTGGCCAGAGAACATATGTATGAATTAAAAAAGCAACACGTAAATCGGATAAGTCGTTCTCGAGTGATAAGCGCACTAACGGACAGACAGACTGACATACAGAGAGACGTTGCATTTTGTATATATTATAGATAACCTGGCCAGAGAACAAATGTATAAATTAAAAAAAAATGTAAATCGGATAAGTTGTTCTCGAGTGATAAGCGCACTAACGGACTGACAGACAGACAGAGAGACGTTGCATTTTACATATATTTTGTATGCAGGATATCTGTACAAGGAAATATAATCTGTATATTAAAGAGAAACAGAGTTACACAAAATGTTAAGGTACTTTTAACTTAACGGGTAGGTCCAATTAGCTAACTCAGCTAGATAATTGAACTTTAACATTTTAAGAAGTTGGAAAAGCAACCTAACTTTATAATTTTAACTAGTTTGTTTCGTAATTTGCTCCATTAACTGGATATTCGTTGAGTACATAGCATTTTGTAGAACTGTTATAAGCTAGACACTAATTAAACGAGCATATAGAAATGTAATTGTAGTGTGTGAGGAATCGGTATGAACCGGAATCTAACTAAATAACAATTTGTAAAATATACAGGATATTATGAAAATTGTTGTTAATTTAAACGGCTAAATAGTAACTTAGTAGAAATGTCGTTAAATGCAACTTCACTAGATTAATACGAAATCTGACCTTAAAGATTTATAGTTTCTAAGTATGTACTCTAATGGTGACAGAAAATATAGACGTCAGAAACCATTACCTCTGATTTTGATAATAACCTTGATTTTGTAATGCTGTCTTGCTGAAAATCGAAAGCCAATTTATTGAAATTATAAGAAAATAAAAGAATTTTATCTTCTCTGGTTTCAATTGGCGTCTAATGTTGTAGATATAAACTAAGTTTGAAATGTTTTAATAACAATTGTTTAATAGAGAAAAAAATATGTACAAAACAATTTATAATCTAAATTCAACAACTACATTGTCGTTAAAAAATTGCTTTACTTTCATTATAGTTTTATTATAGACTTAATGATGTAGTGTAAATAGAACCAGGTTATCATTTTTAGTGTTTTATACCGAACACTTATAAGGTCAATTCGGTGGCCGTGTGTCCGTCTGTCTATCTGTCAGTTTGTCACACCCGATTTTCTCCGAAACTATTTGACATAAAAAGTTGAAATTTGGTACTAATATAGGAACTGATGGTCTTATCAGAGCCATGTAGTTTTGAAAGTCAAATTTTGACTTAAGGGGTTAGTTTTCGGGAGTGAAATTGGAAGGGAATTTTTTTTTTCACCAGGTCATGGAGTGATGTGTCAAATGAAAGCTTGTAAAAACACGAGGTCAAAAATGTATATAAAGTATTACTTGCGCACACTTTTCTTTGTATTATTCCCCTCAAAAAGTCCTGATCAAATAATTTTGAAGAACTTCTGGAATATTCTCCATAGGGTGTAGATTGAACCAAAATTATGACGAGTGCATTACCTTTAATGATTTAACTGGTATATAAAAAACAAAAATTTCAAGGTAATCAGTTTTCAGTAAAGAACGAAAAAACTTTGTTAAAAACTCATTTGTAGTGTGTTTTGTAAACTCATTGTACATTTTAATCCTTCGTAATAAAAATTTTGATTTTAAATGCAATCATAGTACGGAACATTAATTGCGCGAGTCCGACTTACACTTGGCCGGTTTTATTTATCACTAACTAAAAGCATTAAACAATACTTTTTACATTAAATCAATTACACGTTATATTCTTAGATTTACAAAATTTGAAACTATTTAAGACGCAAAAAGTTTAAATTTTTTAAAAAAATTGGAGTCATGGATGATATTCTGCCCATTTTACGAAAACCGCAACGTTGCTGCCATTACGTTGGGCAAACTAAAAGGTCGATTTAAACAACATTTAGCTAAAGTGAGGTACCCTAGATCAGAAAAATTAAGCACTGCTTGACATGCTCTTGAACACAGTCATGTAATAAGATTAGATAATTGGAGATTAATAAAAAAAATCTATTCGGTACAAGATTCTGAGACGTATGTAAAAATATTGAAATTATAAAATTTCAGAATAATATAAATAATGACAGAAGATCTATTCCTTACAGTCCTCTGTACTAGTTACTTGCCTGGAGCTTAAACAACGTCTGCGATTGGCGGGTTCTTTTCGAATAGATCATAATCCTAGGATAAATAGTTATGTTTTTGATAATCCTGGCTCCTGATAATGCTAATATGATTACCGAAATGCGCATCACTACAAAGTTAAAGCGTTTTGTGTATTGGTGATAACTATTGTACAGTATCATTGTACCAAAGATTTCAGAATCCTAATGTATTCGTAACACTTACTTTTTCTTCACTCAAGAAGATCAGAATGTCTAGTGTTTGTTAATAAAGTCCATGAGTTCAAATGACCTTGTATTTTTTTTTTTTTGATGGAAATGGAAGTTTTTGACGAAAAATATTTACCAAACTACATATAAAAAATCTAAATACATCGTTTTATTCCTAAAGCAATTCCTTTTCATTCGTATTTCTTCTGAAACCTAATAAAAATAAAATTCTGATTATATTGTAACCTTTTAATAACGCCCGCACATTGAGGCGCAATTTTGTAACGTCTAACTTCTTTGCTTTTAATAGATATATTATTTATTAAGTATAAGTCGTTATTTGCCCCTTATGTATATCTTGATTTCTGAGAATCGATTGAGTGGATATTAATACTGAGAGAACTAAAGAAATTAGACATAAACTAGCTCAGTTTTTTTCTTTTGGGTAGAGAATATGGACAAGAAATAATTTTTGTACATCTCTTGAAAATAATCTCTATAGTTGTATAAAATTTTGGTTGTACAGGGTTACCATTTATTTTAAAAAATAAAAGAAACTACCTTCAGCTCAAAAAATGAAAAAATACAGAAGAGTTATGTAGTTGTTAAAAATTTTTTAATATGGTACAACCGTTGAGTCCTGAAAGATAAAACGGGTGATTTAGTGAAATGCTACATTTAAATAAAGAAAAGGGTTTATTAATGACAAAATAAAAATTTCTAACTTCGCTACTCACTTAAAGATTACTTCTACTAGATAAAATCACTTAATCTAGAAAATTGTACTATTAGATATAGTCTTTAAATCAAGATTACTAAGTTTTTAATTAAAGGCTTAATAAAACAAAACACGATATTAAAAGTTTGTAAAATTAACTCCGCGAGTTACATATGTTGAATAGTCGTTGAAAACGCAGTTGTTGACAGGAGAAGAGATTTTTAGGCTGGTGTGCTTATGACTTACGGATTGGTTTCTCCTCGTGGAAGTTTTTTGGCCTTTCTCGGTGAAATCATAACAAAAATATTGTCTCAACCATTACCATCTCAGTTTCTTTTGGGCTGCTAAACACTTTTTGACCCGAAATGTCTGAGGATAAGCAGGATAATTCAAGGGAAAAGGCCTT
>CM032446.1:189979818-189989818 GCA_019049505.1 Pachyrhynchus sulphureomaculatus
CGATCTTTGAGTTTAACTTGCAAAACCTATTTATCTCAAAAAGCGTGACTTTCTTGCCTTAGAAACGTTGCCTTTTTATAAATTTTTTCGAATCTTCCCCTTAGACTCGATCCTTTAGTACCTCTCTAGTGAAATTGATTAAGTTCTGTAAACTCAGCGGCAGAAAAAAAGGAAGAAAAAGCAATAAGAAAAAAAACCACCAAGAACAATATATTTTATACAGTAGCTGGTATTTCAAGCGATAGTTAAGGGATATATTAGTCAATGTAGACCTCGGAATTCTGTAAAAACACCAAAAATCAAAACATTTAGACTTTATATTTGCTAGACGACAAATACTTAGGGATATATTCGATAAGATGAGGTCGTCCTCGAGCTTCTGAACCATTAAATGAAATAAACGAATACACAGATAAAATATTTGGTTACAAATTCTACACAGCGCACAGTGTCTCGACTAGTACAAGTTAGCGGGACAATATTATTTCTTCACTTATTTCAATTGTTTATGTATATTCCAGGTATCTTAAGCTATTTTAAGAAAAAAAATGTGTACTGTATGTGTATTAATCGAAATATGTAGCTGCAAGACGGAAGTGGTTTTTACTAATGTGTCTCATGTGTTCGCTAATTGTTCTTTAATTAGCTACATACGTCTACCTACTCATTATGTGTGAAAAGCACAATCATGTTTGTTTACAAAGAAATTTCTAGGAAAAAAATAAAAATCTAATGATAGTACCCACATTTATTAATTTACAAAATATTATTTCTTTTAAAATAAATTAGTACAATAACAGTATCTATATATCAATTATTTACAATAACAAGGTGTATAAGTAAAAGAAATATAATATTAAATAACTTATATACTAAGGCATGAATTATAAGCAACTACAACACACAATAAAATAAGAATAATAATTACAATAAAAAATACTTAAAATCTACTAATCACAATCAGATGAGTCGTCATCACCGCTCTCCCATTCAGTAGAATATTCAGAGAGTAAATAATCCTCCTCATTTAATTCGTGATGAATGACTTACTGATGGTGTTTCGGATGGCAATGAAGGTGGGATAATCAAGTGCAGAACCTCCGATGGCAAAGAAGTAAATTTTCTTCGCGGTAATTCTCTATACGAGTTGATAACAGGATCAGACGTAATTAAAGCATTCTCAAAAGATCTATATTTGTGGCAATACGTGACCGCTTCCTGGTGTGCCGTTCACGGAATCTACGACAGTCTTTATTTCTTGCCTCCTGGGCTTCTTCGGAGAGTTGTCCAATGGGAAAGAGAAGAAAAGACTTTATAACTTCCGCGCTGTGTACAAGAATTTTATGCACAGTAAACGGGCATGGAATACCACGAATACAGATCAAGGTATAATTTTCTAGTATCAACACAAAACTTTTCGAATTCTATATAATTTATGTCATATCCCGATGACAAAGTTCTTAAAATTACATGAAATCTACGAATAAGGTTTACGTCTAATCCTTTAATTTCGCTGCTCAATTCAGCTTTGGAAAAAAATATACGTGCTGTATTTCCACCGTTTGTGTTAGCATACCCAGGTTTTGGTTTATCTACAATGAGACCCATACGATCTTTAAACACTTTTTGTAATCTCTTGTGAGCGTTGCTTCACAATAGCTTTGTCGTTATCTCCCCTGACTTGCCACTTTTTTATTTCTAAACGATAGCTGATGTGAAGCAAACATTCAAACGTGCGGATCCATGCATGTAAATTAGATAAACCAAATGCAAGGCGTTCTTCGTTGCTGGGATATTTCTTTGACTCCTCGTTCATAGTAGACGGGGGGGGTGGCACCGCAAATATAACATTTTTGTGTTGAACTTGTGTCTGTTAAGGCATTACACACTTTGCCATCAGTCATTGTCAACAACAAATCGTGTTTAACAGAGATTTGAGATCCAGCAACGCTTACATAATGTTTGGAAGAAGCTGACTTACTTCATCTAAAATTTTAGAAGTTTCTTCTTTCGTAAACTCTTTTGTCTCCTTGGCAAAAATAAACTTAATAGGACGGCAATATAAAGTAGAGGAAGGTCTTGGATTTTGCCAGATCACAGTTTTCGTCATCAAGCAGTCTCAAAGGGACAAAATGAGTATACGAACAAAAATTCGTCTGTAGCGTTAGTGTTCTCAAATTTCTGCTTATACGTGCTATGCCCCGAACTCCCATCATAGCCCCATTTGCTTACCAACGTATAATATGAACGAGGTAACATACTTCGAATGACTTCCGTCTGAGCTTTAACTAATCGTTTAGCCGTTTTATTCAAAATCGCGTGAAGTTTTAATTTCAGCTCGAGATTTCAGTCACAGAAATATATTCGTCAGAAGGACAACAAGAAGCTTTGGACTTACCTAAACTATAAAACGATGGATACACTTGATGTCCCGCTTTTCATTGACCGTTTCTTGTTTGTTTTATATGAGTGAGAAGTCGATTTCGAGTCCACATAATAAGCTAAAGCTTCGTCTGGTGTTAACTGCCGACTTTGTTCAGAACACTTATTCTTTTCTCTAGTTTCACTGACCGCGACGTTATGGATCTGTTTAGCAACACTTCGATGCCCTTCTTTTCGAGTAGCTAACTCAGCTGCTGTAATAAGCTCACTTGCACTTCGCGATTCCAAAAGATCTTCTACTCTCCGTCTCTTCGTTTCGTTGATGAGTCTTCAAATGATTTTCTGGGTCGCCCTACGGAAAGAGTCGCTGATGATGTTGAAGTGCACGGCTGGTTAACACACATCTTTATTTCGATTCCGGATCCCTCTAACCAATCTTTATGTTTTGATTCGAAGAAACATTTCTTGTTACACTTTAAAGAAGTCCACTTTTGATTGAATTTTGCTGAAAGGCTTGATATTTTCATTTTGAGTCGTTTTAGAGAATCGTCAGAAACATCAGACATATTGAATTTTTCACTTATATAATAAAAAATGCCACTGTTTCGTTCAGTTTTGTCATGTTTTAGCCATTCTTCAAAAAACTCCATTTTCGTCATAGTCACGACTCGTTCTGAAAAAAATAAAATAATTTTACTTTCGGGCCTTTTTCGGGGTCTATAATATATATGAATCTGTGCCTGAATGTTGTAGGTATTACATATAGAAAAATCTAGGTGGATATATGTGGATAAAAAAAGTTGCTGCTTTTAAAGTTTACAATTAATGTAAAATTTGCTGGATTTATCTATACATTTACAAATTGATATTACATCAAAAGTATACATATTTTTTATAAAAAAATATAAGTCATAATAGAGTACATACCTTCAAGAGAATATTCCCATCACAGAAAATTCGTTTCACTTTGCTACCAATTTTAAAATATGTTATCACAAGTGTGCGTAAAATGCAACTGATTTGCAAATGAAAATGACCTCTCTTATAAGGGTTACTTTGACCCCCTGATAAGATACCTTTATGAGGTGATAAACAAATTAATTCTTGGAATTCGTTAAATGGGGGGGGGGTTGTTTACATGTCGTTATCAGTGGTTCCTGGAAATTACGTCATGAATATTTTCCCGCTAGCATGTTCTTGCCGAATCACTGTGCATTGTTCAGTATAGTTTTTGGATGGCATGATTTTTATCTTCCTCAAATGGGTTTCAGTATGCCTCGTCATACTTTACGGTAACCGAGATTAACACAAAAGTCAATCGCGCTTCTTCGTAAGGAGGTCATTTTCTGATGGTTTATTATAACACCTTTTCACTCTTACTACTATAACTAGATATTTAATACAATAAATGGTATAAATCAGGTGACACAATCCTAATGGAGTTGGTAGTTTTGAGAACAAAAAAAACAAACATTTTTATGTGTAAAATTTATTTTTATTTTTCCACATAGTCTCCTTTTAGGGCGCAATATACTTAGTCCAACGTTTTTCTGTTTTCTGTATCCCATGTAAAAAAATACTATTTCTCCAACCCTTCAAAATAGACGTTTGTTCCAGCAATTACCTCATCATTTGAGCCAATATTTTTTCCGAGAGCTATTTTTTATATTCGGAAATAGCCAATAATCGCTGGGGGCTAAATTTGGCGAAATATGGTAGATACAGAAGCAATTCGTATCCTAACTCATGGAATTTTGCCATGGCGATGACACCAGTGTACACGCGTGCATTGTATTGATAGAAGAGAATTTTTTTTTTTCGTCACGCGTACGTTTTTCTTTCACAACATGATTAAAACGATTTAATAAGTTGACATAATATTCTCTATTAATCGTTCTGCCGTTTTCAAGATACGTGGATTATGCCGCGTGCATCCCAAAACACTGTGTCCATGACTTTGTTGGCTGATAAGTCGCCTTGGCTTTCTTTGGCGCTGATTCGTCACGGAAAAATCACTGTTTGGACTCCTCTTTGGCCTCCGGTGTACTGTGATGATTCCATGTTTAGTCAGCTGTTATGAATCGATGCCAAAAATCATTCCGATTGCGCTTTTACGTAGCCAAATATTCTTTTGAAGTTGGCACAAGGTGCGTGTTTATTGTCATTTGTGAGCAATCGCGGCACTCATCTTATGGAAAACTTTCTCATATCCAAATGAGCTGTTAAAATGTTCTACATCCGTTCAAATGATATGCCCACAGTCTCAGCAAGCCATCTCACGCATTTTCACTGTCAGATCTTTTATGACTACATCGTGGATTTTTTCATTCATTTCTGAGATGGTGACCTTATTTGGGCGACCTGGACATTCTTTATCATAAATGCTTGTGCGGCCGCGTTTGAATTCAGCTGTCCAATTTTTTGTGGTCGATAACGAAGGTACAGGATCCCCACTTTTATGTCATCATTCTTTTCCTTTCTCAAAAAAGAAAATATTTTTTTACCGCTCAATATTCAATTTTTCCACATTGTTGTAAAACACAAAGTTGTTCTATTTAAAATGGCTGCCACAACTAAATCACGCAGCGACTTGAAAATTTGACAGGATTCTTGGAAAGGACGGGTAGGTAAATATTAATCATCTCTGGCCAACTTATCATGCAATTCTCGTACATTAACAGTCTTTTCCATATAAGTTCTTATAGTGGCCCTATATCTCATTATATATATATATATATATATATATATATATATATATATATATATATATATATATATATTTATATATTACAAGTAGGCTGAAAAATTTTTGTTCTGACACATAGATGTCGCCTTTTTCAAAAAATCCTTATGATCTTTAGGAATTACCAACCTTCAAACGATACGTGTCAAAATTTCATGACATTTCGATGATTAGTTTACAAGTTACAGTGGTTTTAGTGGCGCTACTTGTAATATTTTCAAAGCAAAGGAAAAAATCGAATTTCGTGTGTTAATTAAACACTTTTTTTCGATAGAAAAAAATACCGTTCAAACAAAGTAATGGCTTGATAAGTGTTACGGGGACTCATTAATGGTATGCTAAATTTAAACGTGGTCGTACAGACACAAATGAGCCTGAACGCTCTGGACGCCCAATTGAAGTGGTTACACCGAAAAACAACAAAAAAATCCATAAAATTATTTTGGATGATCGTAAATTGCGTGAGATAGCTGACGCCCTAGCGATATCAAAAGAACGTGTTGGCCATATTTTGCATGAACATTTGGAAATGAGAGAGCTCTGTTCGAAATGGTTACCGCGTTTGCTCATTGTAGACCAAAAATAACAACGTGTTGATGATTCTGAGCACTGTTTGGACCTGTTTCAGCGCAATAAAAAGAGACTTTTTTTTGCGATATGTGATAATGGTTGAAACATGGATCCACCACTACACACCAGTATCAAATCCGCAGTCAGTATCAAATCCGCAGTTATTGGTGCGTTTGAAGGCAGAAATCGCTTAGAAACGGCCCCAAATAAACAAGAATAAACAAGAAAAAAGTACTCTTTCATCAAGACGATGCACCGTGTCACAAGTCAATTCCAAGGGTCAGTTTTCTTTTATATTGATATCGTAGTCTTAAATAAAACAATAGCCGGTCAAATGCAAGTTGGACTTGCGCAATTAGTGTTCCGTATGTTGATTGCTTTTAAAATAAAAAATTTTGTTACGGAGGTATAAAATGATCAGTGACTTCACAAAACACTTCCTAAATGAGTTTTCAACAAAGTTTTTTTCCGATCTTTACCGAAAATTAAATTTAATGCACTCGCGATAATTTTCTAGAATTTTTATAAAATTTTTTGATCAGTACTTTTCGAGATAAGCGATTTTTCACATTTTTTTAAAAATAATACAAAGATAAGTGTGCGCAAGTATTACGTTATATATATTCTTTTTACAAGCTTTCATTTTACACTCCACTCTATGACCTGGTAATTTTTTTTTACTTCCGATTTCACCCCCAAAACCAACCCCTTAAGTCAAAATTTAACTTTCAAAACTACACGGCTCTGATGAGGCCATCAATTCTTATATTAGTGCCAACTTTCAACTTTTTGTGTCAAATAGCTTCGGAGAAAATCAGGTGTGAGAGACAGACAGACGGATACGCAGACAGAGAGACAGACATACGGACAAACACCGAAGTGATCTTATCAGTCTTACGTACGGAATACTAAAAAGATCAGACTTTTAATTTAATGAACACGGTGCATTTATAGCTAATTTTATTATTATTTTTATATGTTTATTTTATGCTTTTACATTTTAAGTTTTTTACTACATGCTTTAATAACACCACAGCTTTATTAAATTCACAGTTGCAATTCTGTAACGATGCAAGTTTTTAATTCTATTGATCTAGTTTGATTAAGTTCTAACAGAACTTTGGTCGATTTCATTTCTGATTATTTCCCGTGCTCTAGCCTCATAGTAATTTCGCAAGGGCAACTTCCACCTCCGTTTGATCCCAAATACTTAAATCCCTTGGCATGCTGACAACAATGAAAGTTACAAGCTGGCTTACCAAAAGTCGTTTCTCTCTAAAGGTAGTTTAGTGTCTGTATTAAAAGGTCCCAATGAAAATGAGAATTAGGATAGCGTGGACACGGTCATAGAAAACGAGGTCCCTGGTTATAAAATTAAATGAGTGTAGCTTGACGTAAAAGAAATGATAATTGAAAAGTGAAATAGTACTCCTAGAAAAAAAAAATGTTAAAAGACACTTGTTAAAATAATTTTTTAATATTTTTAAATCAAGAGGGTAGGAAAATTTAATTGTGAACTTGCTGTATTGACACAACATAAGTGGTTCATTGACTTTTATTAAATATTTTAGGTGTGTTTTTAAGTACAGTAAAATTATAAGTTCATTTTTAATCGAATTAACAATAGGGTTATGGTGTTGATGCAATAAGCACCGATCTTCCTTCGATCGGTTTGTTAATTCAACGGTTAAAACTCGTGTGCTATCCTTTAAATAAGAGTGACATAGGAGTCTTATGGCTCGGGCAACTTGTTACAGGGGAGAAAAGATAAACCATGCGTAGGTCTACTGCTAACTGAAAACTGTCTATTATATATATATATATATATATATATATATATATATATATATATATATATATATATATATGTATATAGCAGTATTAAGGTCTAGGGGTAAGCGGTCTTTGGAAAAGAACTAAAAAAGTTTTGTACTCCTTTATTTCCCAGAGATGAGTAGGTCAAGTTTTTCTCATGTTTTTTCTGATATATAAGTATAATAAAGTGCCCCCACAAAGAACAATTTTTGAGCACACCACTTAGCAGTAAGTACTTTAATGTTTCATATAAAATACGGTTGTTTTCTACTTTTAATCTCAAAAATACTGATAATCTCATAACTATAAATGATGAAGAAGTTGAAATATTTTCGAAAGCTTGGCGTAGCTAAAAAGGTTGCAAAAACTTTTTAGTTCTTTTCCAAAGACCGCTTACCCCAAGACCATAATACTGCTGTTTAACTAGTCGGTCAAGACTACTACCCTTCTGCTCTATATACATACATATATATATATATATATATATATATATATATATATATATATATATATATATATATATATATATATGCGCTTATCACTCAAGAACTACTTATCCGATTTACGTACTTTTTTTTTTAAAACATACATATGTTCTCTGGCCAGGTTATAGGCTATATTTTTTTACGTTAGGTACCATAAGGAATAAGCAGTGACGATAATAGTGAATCAAGTCGGAAAAAAGTTTGCCGTTAGCGCGCTCTCTTGCAATCCACTGCCTAAACCATTAAATATGGAACAATATCATGTAGCAAAGAATATAATATATATAAAATGCAACATCTCTCTGTCTGTCCGTTAGTGCGCTTATGACTTAAGAACCACTTATCCAAATCACATGTTTTTTTTTTAATTCATACATTTGTTCTCTGGCCAGGTTATCTATAATCTTCTATAATGTAGATAAAATGCAACGTCTCTCTGTCTGTCTGTCTGTTTGTCCGCTAGTGCTCTTATCAGCCGAGAACCACTTATATGATTTACGTTTTTTTTTTTTAAATTCATACATTTGTTCTCTCGCCAGGTTATCTATAATCTTCTATAATATATATAAAATGCAACGTCTCTCCGTCTGTCTGTTTGTTTGTCTGTTAGTGCGCTTATCAGTCGAGAACCACTTATCCGATTTATGTGTGTTTTTTTTTTAATTTACACAATTGTTCTCTGGCCAGGTTATCTATAATTTTCTATAATATATATAAAATGCAACGTCTCTCTGTCTGTCTGTCTATCCGTTAGTGCGCTTATCACTCGAGAACCCCTTATCAGATTTACGTGTTTTTTTACAGTTACGTTAGGTAACATAAGGAATAAGCAATGACGATAATAGTGAAACAAGTCGGAAAAAAAGATTCCGCTAGAGGGCTCTCTTGCAATACGCTGCCTAAACCGTAAAATATCGAACAATGTCATGTAGCAAAGAATATAATCTATATAAAATGCAACGTCTCTCTGTCTCTTCGTTAGTGCGCTTATCACTCGAGAACCAGTTATCCGATTTACGTATTGTTTTTTTATTCATACATATGTTTTTTGGCCAGGTTATATAATAATAATCTATAATATATATAACGTCTCTCTGTTTGTCTGTCTCTCTGTCTGTCCGTTAGTGCGCTTATCACTCGAGAAGCCCTTATCCGATTTACGTGTTTCTTTTTTTTTTAATTCATACATTTGTACTCTGTCCCGGTTATCTATAATCTTCTATAATATATATAAAATGCAACGTCTCTCTGTCTGTCTGTCTGTCTGTCCGTTAGTGCGCTTATCACTCGACAACCACTTATCCGATTTTCGTGCTTTTTTTTTTAAACATACATATGTTTTTCCCTGGCCAGCTTATAGGTTATATTTTATTACGTTAGATAACATAGGATATATTTTATTACGTTAGGTAACATAATAAGCAGTGATGATAATAGTGAATCAACTCGGAAAAAAGTTTGCCGCTAGCGCGTTCTCTTGCAATACCCTGGCTAAACCATTAAATATTGAACAATATCATGCAGCAAAGAATATAATATATATAAAATGAAACGTCTCTCTGTCTGTCTGTCTGTTCGTTAGTGTGCTTATCACTCGAAAACCATTTATCCGATTTACTTGTTTTTAGTGTTCCGTACAGAACACTTATAAGATGACTCCGGTTCCGTCTGTCCATCTGTCTGTCTGTCACACCCGATTTTCTCCGAAACTATTTGTCATAGAAAGTTGAAATTTGGTAATAATATAGGTATTGATGGCTTCATCAGAGCCATGTAGTTTTAAAAGTTAAATTTTGACTTAAGGGGTTAGTGTCAAATGAAAGCTTGTGAAAACACGAGTAAAATATATATATATATATATATATATATATATATATATATATATATATATATATATATATATATATATATATATATATATATATATATATATATATATATATATATATATATATATATATATATATATATATTATATATATATATATATATATATATATATATA
>CM032446.1:189992318-190082318 GCA_019049505.1 Pachyrhynchus sulphureomaculatus
ATGTAAAATCCACTGATAATTAATTCTCACCCCTATACTCATCAATCAATAGAATTTTCGTCATTATCCTTAATAAAGGAATAAATTGTGTAGTGTAAATTAATAGAAGTTTTAAGATCTTAAAGCAAATTAACCGCTTGTATGATCTCAGAATATCAAGATTTTATTTTTGTTTAGAATATTACTTAAAAGGATGAAAAATTTCAAATTTCGCGCCCATTAATTTATGAGGCGTCTGTTGTTCTGATATATGTGGTTTTAATATGTTGTTAGAAGTTGTATAAAACATTGGCCCCAAAAAAGTTTTAAAAGATGCCACAACTGTCTTTTAGCTTGAAATGCAACATTCTGTTTTATATTTTCAGTATTAAGTACCGTCAAACGGGGTGACTTCGGGCAGTTTTTAGCGTTTTCTTCATATTTCTTCCAAACTAAAATAATACCCAGACTATATTTTTTACCAAGTGTAGTTCAATTATCGTAGAATCCAAAAACTAGCACAGATTTTATTTTACGAAATCGGAAATTTTTATTTTTTTATTTTAAAAATGTCCGAAGTCACCTCGTAGGGTGGGGTGACTTTGGACACATATGTAAATCGTACAGGTTTAGATGTTTCCACACCGCTGGGATGACTTCGAACACATAGTTTTATATACATAACACATATTTTTATATACATAACAAATGCGTTTAATAAGAACTGTAGTTATTCAATATAAATATTCATAGGTAAATTTTCAAAAGTATAACGGTCTCTGCGTTGCTCGAGTATGATTAATTTTTGAAAAATGTCTTCTGCTACAATGTCGCTTTCATCATCTATGATTGGAAATACAAAAACACAACCTTCTACGGTGTTCTTCTTTCTTAGAAACTTCACATGTATGTGATTTCCTTGTTTACTAATAATTTTTCCTACATAATATTTTTTCTTCGTTATTAGTTATTTACAGGAATATCAATGATCCCAAATTCGTTAACTTGTAGTTTTGCAGTTTCTGTTGTCTTCGCCTTCTTTTTTGAGTGTTTTCAATGGCACTGACTCCGAATCTGAATCACATGAAGGATCACTCTCGAAAGCAATAGATTGGGAAGATTTTGTAGTTTTTTGACAACCTGAAGTTGAAGGTCTTGGTAGAGCTGCATTTATATCCTCTTTACTAATTTCTCGACCAGATGGTACATTTATCCGCTTTCGTTTTCCTTTTTTGTTATTTTCCTGAGGGTTTCTGTTTTCTTTTAAGAAATCCAATAAAGATTGATCAAGCATAGTAGTACCTGTTTTTTCTTCATCACTCCTCATATGATTTGGTAAACGTTTGATGACTTCTTGCGGATTGAACGGAACTATTCCACATTCTCGAAATCCAGAAAGAATATTTGCTTCGGACTTAGCTTGAATGAACTGTAGTGTTCTTTGCAATAGCTGTGGAAAGTCTGATTTCTGAAAAGCACCCTCTGGTATTTACATTCCGTCAATATTTTTCGCCAACCCTTCTTTAAAGGCCCAAAAAAAAAACGACACATCAAGGGGTTGACACAGATGTGTCGAGTTTGGTGGCAACAAAATGAGTTTTATATCATTTTTATAACATTCCTCTATAACTTTTATGGTTAAATGGCTGGAAAGGTTATCTCCAATCAGTAGCTTGGTTCCTTCCTTGTTTCGAAAATATGGCAATAGTATTTTACTAAACCACTAATGCTATATTCTCATCCAGGAGGACCATTTTCCTCCTATTCTTGATATCGATGCTTAGCCTTGTATACAACAAAAGGTGGTAAAAGTTCTCCATTTGCTGAAGCAGACATCATCACGCGTATGCTTGTCTTTGTTGAATCTATAATTCTGTCGCAGTGTATTACACCGCGTTTACAAACGACCTTGGCTTTACCAGTATCATCGCTAAAGTTGGTCTCGTCATATTTAACAATGTTTGCTGCATCAATATTCTCTAATGCTTTTTCTAGTTCCGTAAAATATTCAGTTATAGTTTGGACAGAAACTTGCGCACGAAGCCGTTTTATATTTTGGCTTAATCTTACAGTTAATTCTTTATGACGAGACAGAAAAGGATTTTGTCCAATGGAATTTTTCAATATTAACACCTTTCCTATTCAAGTATTGTTTTACTATTTCTCTGATATCATACTCAGTTAGTGGAAATCCCAATTTACAGGCACTTTGTATTAACAAAACTAGACGATTTTCTTCGAGAACATTAAGAACACCGTTGCTTATGGTCGATTTTGGAACACCATAGAATTCTGACGCTTTTCTTAAAGACTTTGTTCGGTTTTTAACTTCTTCGATAGCTTTTTTTAGGTTATCTTGATTGTAGTTCTAATAACTACGGTCGCCTAACACTTTTCTATACTTTCGTGGCATTGCCCAAAGTCACCCCCTAAAAGACATTTTTTTTGTTACGGGCCTGTATAAAAAAACTACTCTAAAAAAAAATTTAATTTCGTTGTCAAATGATTTTTAAATAGTTGTAATAATAAGCAAAATAGTCGGAAATCGTGCAGATTTTAAGTAGTTCTGTGCAGAATACTTACTTTTTCACTATTTTTGTAATAATAAATTCAGTTTTCCAGTAAAAGCGTAGCACGTGGCGAAGTTTAGCTTGCAGCGCGACCCACCGCCACCGTGATTGAAAGAATACTGGCAAGTATGAGCTTGCATTAAAACAGTGACGATAAAATGCATACATTCGGTAAAATACGAATAAGAAGTAGCGAACTACCGATTATTCAAAGTCACCTCCACTGTCCGAAGTCACCCCGTTTGACGGTATCTTCTAAATTTCTTGCTCATCAAGAAATTATAAATCGGCTACAAGTAGCTCAACGAGCGATGGAAAGGAGAATGTTGGAAATATCGTTGAGAGATGCAACTAAACAAGGCCCAAAACCGAAGAAGATGGACGTACTTAGGGGAAGCTTATGTCCGACAATGAACTGCATTGCTGATGTTGATGATGATAAAATTTCTTACTACATATATATATATATATATATATATATATATAAATATATATATATATATATATATATATATATATATATATGTGTGTGTGTGTGTGTGTGTGTGTGTGTGTGTGTGTGTGTGTGTGTGTGTGTGTGTGGATAGAAAATCTGGACCAGGACATGTTTAATTTTCTGGCATCTATTTTCTTGGAGAAATTAGCTGGCGGAAGAGGACAAGCCCTTTACAAAAAAATCCTTGAACCTGTACCGTACTTTCAAATTAAAGAAGTAATGTACCATAAAACTTGTAAAAATTTTATTCTTCTCAATATCCGAGCACAAATCATATAAGGGTGAAAAGAGTTTTCTTAACAAAATTCTCTTATACTGAAACTACATAAAAAAAATCGTAGTAGTAGCTTTTTCAAGAAAAGATACTTTCTTACAGTAAATCCTTAAAATCTTAAATCCTCTCTTAGTAGAAACTTAACTAGCGTGGACAATTCGCCAGAAAGATCAAATTAAAATTAATGACTAAGGAGGAGAAAGGAAACAAATAAACCGGATCTTTTTTTATTCACATATATATATATATATATATATATATATATATATATATATATATATATATATATATATATATATATATATATATATATATATATATATATATATATATATATATATATATATATATATATATATGTGTATATATATATATATATATATATATATATATATATATATATATATATGTGTATATATATATATATATATATATATATATATATATATATATATATATATATATATATATATATATATATATATATATATATATATATATATATATATATATATATATATATATATATATATATATATATATATATATATATATATATATATATATATATATATATATATATATATATATATATATGTATATATATATACTAGCCGTGCCCGCGGCTCCGCTCGCGTGGACTTGATTCACTACTATCGTCACTGCTTATTCCTTATGTTACCTAACTTAATAAAATATCTGCCATTATTTCCCCTTATCTTCCACTATTTTTCCTTATCTCCCATTATTTCTCCTTATCTCCCATTATCTCCCATTATCTAGGCTTATCTCGACTTATTTCGCAATATTTCTTCTTATCTCCCATTATTTCTCCTTATCTCCAATTATCTCACCATAACTCCCATTATCTAGACTTATCTCCGCTTATCTCCCATTATTTCTCCTTATCTCCCATTATTTATACTTATCTCCCATTATCTCACCTTATCTCCCGTTATCTAGGCTTATATCGAATTATATAGACCATATGTATAAATTTATAAAAACACGTAAATCGAATAAGTGGTTCTCAAGTGATAAGCGCATTAACGGACAGACAGACAGAGAGACGTTGCATTTTATATACATTATATTCTTTGCAACATGATATTGTTCCATATTTAATGGTTTAGGCAGTGTATTGCAAGAGAACGCGCTCACGGTAACCTTTTTTCCGTCTTGATTCACTATTATCGTCACTGCTTATTCTTTATGTTACCTAACGCAATAAAATATTTCCTATAACTTGGCCAGAGAACCTATGTGTGTTTTAAAAAAAAAGCACGTAACGCATTAACGGACATAGGTGGTTCTCCAGTGATAAGCGCACTAACGGGAGAGAGAGACAGGCAGACAGAGAGACGTTGCATTTTATATATATTATAGATATAAGATTATAGATAACCTGGCCAGAGAACATATGTATGTTTTAAAAAAAAAGTACGTAAATCGGATAAGTGGTTCTCCAGTGATAAGCACACTAACGGACAGACAGAGATACTTTGCATTTCATATATATATATATATATATATATATATATATATATATATATATATATATATATATATATCATAGATGTAATAAAATATATATCTATAACCTGGTCAGAGAACATACGTATGAATTTAAAAAATTACGTATATCGGATAAGTGGTTCTCGAGGGATAAGCGCACTAACGGATAGACAGACAGACAGACAGACAGACGTTGCATTTTATATATATTATAGATATAGATTTTTATTATTATTATATAACCAGGCCGAAGAATATATGTATGAATTTAAAAAAAGACACGTAAATCGGATAAGTGGTTCTCGCGTGATAAACGCACTAATGGACAGACAGACAGACAGAGAGACATTGCATTTTACATATATTATAGAATATAGATTATAGATATTCTCTGCCACATAATATTGTTCCATATTTAATGGTTTAGGCTGTGTATTGCAAAGGAACGCGCTAGCGGCAAACTTTTTTCCGACTCCATTCACTATTATCGTCACTGCTCATTCGTTATGCTACCTATCGTAATAAGATATAGCCTATAACCTGGCCAGAGAATATAGCGCACTAACAGACGGACAGACAGACAGACAGAGAGACGTTGCATTTTATATATATATTATATATATATATATATATATATATATATATATATATATATATATATATATATATATATATATATATATATATATATATATATATATATATATCTATTCAGTGTGACAATTTAAGTATATGGGATTTTTTTTAAATAATCACTTTAGCTCAGATCTGGTTATGGCATCTATTTTGTGCTTCAAATAATATCAGAAATAAAGTATAAGTCAATTTTACGTATGACGTCACCTGTCAAAAATGACATTTTTGTAAAAATTCTTTGAAAAGAACGTATAATTTGGCCAAATTTCAGAAAAAAAAGTTATTAGACAAAATGGTTTATTTTTGTGATTCTAGATCTGTTTGTCAAAATTTCAACGGCCTACTACGATTTTGAATTTTTGACAGTTTTTTTACATTTCGGCAATTGTTTTTATCTTGATTTATTGCAACCTTATTTAAATTATTTAATTTGTCAAAAACTAGGCACCTACAATCTATTTAAGAACAAAATAAAGTCGTGTCCATAATTTTTTTATAGAATATTAAAATTCACACATTATCATGAATCAAATTTGATGCAAAGTTCGATTAGCTTTTGTTCTTAAACAGAAAAATGTTTCTCGCTTACGTATTTTGATAGTGAACACACTTAAACGTTTGTAAATTAACACAAATCTTACTTTTTGATCTTTTTAGTAATGCATTTAAATTTTTAACAGTGTAATGTTTCTTACTATAAACACCAAATTAAAAACTTGCTGCTTTATCCTATTTCTTTTTTTTATACCTAAGCTAAAACCACTTTTTAGATCAATAATACATTTTAGATTCTAATTAGCAATCGTAATAAAAATATTACACATATTCTAGTTGTTAATTTGGTAGTTACGCGTTAATAATACCACCGAAAAATTACATTAAAATGCTTTCGGTGTCATTGTTGACGTAACTGCTAATTTAAAATAAATCCAGCCATATTTTAGTCGTGGCTATCAAAATTAAAGTTCGCAAAATTAGAAAGACCCTTTATGGTTGTGCCGATTTCCTCCTGAAAACTTGCCTTCTACAGGAAAAAGAGCTAAACAGAGAAATTAACACTCTAAGCAAAACCCGATATTTCTATGCGTTTATTAATAGTAGGCCCTGGAAACAATTGAGAACTAGATATCGCAATATGGTGTCGTAAGCTGTCAAATATTTAGTTAGCAATTCAAACTAGAATGGAAAGAAACAGATGGTGTCACAACATGCTTTCTCTTCAAGAAAAAATTGAAATTGTTTTATTGTATGGGAAAAATACACCTCATCGCACTGCTGCAAATGTTTTTAATGAGCGTCATCCTGAAAAAAACTTGCAGCAATCTACTGTGAGCCGAATTATAAAAAAGTTTAAATCGACTGGATCTGTGGAAAATGTTTTCCGAAAAAATCGTGTTGCACGTAAACATACCGAAGAGAGAACTGAGTTAGTTCTGTTCTTAAGTGTAGTGGAAGAAGGCAAAATCAGTGTTACAACTATTTCGAAGTCTAAACCGGAGACTGATAGGGAAAGTGTACGTAAAATTTTACACAAAAATAATCTTAAACCATACAAACACTCTACAGGCTAGAGATTTTAATATTCGGTTGTTATTTTCATTCTGGTGTCAAGGAAAAAGAGAAGAGGACCCCAAATTTTCGTACAATGTTTTATGGACTGATGAAGGTACGTTTACTTCTAACGGAGTAGTAAGTTACAGAATAGTCGATGGTGGGCCCAAGAAAATCCAAACTTCATAATTGAGTGTCGTGACCAATACTCGTTTAAAACTAACGTTTGGTGTGGCATTGTAAATGTCCAAATAATAGGGTCATATTTTTTTAAACATAATTTAAACTCACAACGATATTTAGATTTTTTAAATAACGAAATTTTAGAAATTCTGGATAACATGGCTGTGGATCTAAGATATGCTCTATGGTATTAATTAGATGGTGCACAAATACAGAATACTTTGTAAGTAAGATACACTTTAAATAAACTATTTCATGGCAGGGTCATTGGACGAGATCAGGATAATTGTTGGCCACCTCGATCGTCCGACATCACCCCATTGGATTTCTATTTATGGGGTTATTTCAAACAAAAGGTATACATGTTTAGACCATTTAGAGGTATCGATCATCTAGAAACTATAATTAGGCAGTGTGTTTAGGAGATACCTCCCGAGTTTGTGAAAAATTCCGTCAAAGAAATTTCTAGAAGAACCATTCGTTGCATTGAACGAAACGGTGGACACACCGAAATGTAGAATATTACAATATGCGCGTATTTGACACAAAGTATTTATTAAATAGGTTAAAATAGCCAATTGTTAATTTAGCGTTTATAGAAAGAAACATTACATTGTTGAAAGTTTAAATATATTACTAAAAATATCAAAATATAAGACTTGTGTTAATTTACAAACGTTCAAGTGTGTTCACTATCAAACTACGTAGGCGAGAAATATTTTTCTGTTTAAAAATAAAAGATAATCGAACTTTGCATCAAATATGATTCATCATAATGTGTGAATTTTAATATTCTATAAAAAAATTATGGACACGACTTTATTTTGTTCTTAAATAGATTATAGGGGCCTAGTTTTTGTTAAATTAAATGATTTAAATAAGGTTGCAATAAATCAAGATGAAAAACAATTGCCCAAATGTAAAAAAACTGCCAAAAATTCAAAATCGTTGTAGGCCGTTTAAATTTGAGAAACAGATCTGGAATCACAAAATAAACCATTTTGTCTAATAACTTTTTCAAAATTTGGCCAAATTATACGTTTCTTTCAAAAATTTTTCCGAAAATGTCATTTTTGACAGGTGACGTTATACGTAAAAATGACTTTATTTCTGATATTATTTGACGCACAATGGATACCATAACCAGATTTGGGCTAAAGTGATTATTTAAAAAAAATTCCATATACTTAAATTGTCACACTGAATATATATATATATATATATATATATATATATATATATATATATATATATATATTTATATATATATATATATATATATATATATATATATATATATATATATATATATATATATATGTATGTATGCATATTAGTTCGTTGCAGCATAAATGATTTATTTTTTCATATAATTTAAAATGAAAAATTGTCCGATATATGCATAAAATTTAGTTAGTTCTATTCATTAATGGATATAATCAATTTGACCAAATCGTCAACTATAGAACGCGCGAATAATTTGCAATATAAAAATGTTCAATATTAAACTGTACCATTTTAGCGATTCGTCAACCTATTTGTTTAAATAAAACGGGTGAACGAATCAATTTGCATTAAATGTATCTGCTTGAAATAATAAATTTAATAGGTTTTAAATAATAAAACAATATAACAAAAATAAATTTTCTAGAGTTGTAATTATACTTAATAGATGTAGAGTATTTTGAGACAAAAAACAATAGAAAAACAGTAGTTTAAAACGGTGAATACCAACTTAAATAAGTTAAATTATATACACAAATATACTCATTTCTTATGTCTGTTTTGTAAATGCCATGTCTAGATTTTGAAATTATACAGTTTTTCTACTAGTTATAGTGCCTACACAGCATGAATAAAACTTTTATGACATAGTTAGTGTTTCCGGTGCAGGAAAATCCTAAAATTAGTTCAAGTGGGGCGCGATGTAACACCTTAGATGGTCTTGAATATCTGCAGATGATACTCGGTAAAATACAGTTTTAGAGAGTTCGTTTCAAAGGGATAAATTTTTGCATATGAAAGATTTCCTGTAGAGTGTGGTATGAAAATTAAAAAGCTGAATATCAGTCGATGTGATGTATATGGGTATTTCCATAAGCAGTACTGCTGATATCTCGAATAGTTGACGTAACTGGCAGTCCTTTTTCTTTGTATGTACAGAGTGTTCTAAAGACAGTTTATTATATTAAAATGGGGACACTGCGAATATATTGAAAACACCCTTAATATCCATCTTTAATAAATTAGAAAATTTAAAAAAACAACTAGACTAAATAATTTAAAAAAGAATAGGGTCCTCACAGGCATCAGCTAAGAGCCACCTTGCTATACGTGAATAACAGAAAGAGGAAATCTTTCAGCGAATTGAAGAGAGATGACACACCATCAATTGTCAAAGATGATACGTTTTGTTTACTTCACCAAACATGCTGCAGGAATAAATGC
Organism: Pachyrhynchus sulphureomaculatus; assembly: GCA_019049505.1. Lineage (NCBI taxonomy): Eukaryota > Metazoa > Arthropoda > Insecta > Coleoptera > Curculionidae > Pachyrhynchus > Pachyrhynchus sulphureomaculatus. The sequence continues at coordinate 190,001,971 of CM032446.1, forward strand.
TTTTCTTTCTTAAAATATTACAAATTTGTAATGCACAAAGTGTACCAGGTATTTTGTTGAGGTAACTATATATTTATTTTGTCTGGGTCATAACTAATTGTTTACCTGTATCTGATGTCTTTATCACATTTCGTGCTATGATCTTGCTAAGAAGAAACTTCTTATACATATGTTATCTGATTTGAAGCAAGCACATATTAAAATAATCAATTAATTGTGGTAATATACCATATATATATATATATATATATATATATATATATATATATATATATATATATATATATATATATATATATATATATATATATATATATATATATATATATATATATATATATATATATATATATATATATATATATATATATATATATATATATATAGTAAAGAACTGAAGGAGCTATTTCTACAAGCTAAAACTTTGAAACATAAAGGTTATAAATATGTCTGGTGTAAGTATGGCAAGGTGTTTGCTAGAAAAAACACATACGAACAAACTCATGTCCAATACGCGATAAATTGTTGGAACTGTTATAATGCCTTACAATACACTGTGTGATGATGATTTAAACTATAAAACTCTTTTTTTGCGATAATATTGAAGAAGTGGAATTTTTTGACAACCCAACAAATGATTTAAATGTGATTCACGTTAATGTTAGAAGTATTCGTAAAAATTATGATGAGTTACTACAGTACCGTGAGTCACTAAACAAAAACTTTGATATTATAGTCTTCTCCGAAATCAATATAGTGGATGATCCTCGAGATTTCAATATTGAACAATACGAAATAGTTTATAATGAAAGTAAGGATAACAAATATGATGGATGCATAGTGTACATTAGAAGTGCATTGCTTATTGACTGTAAAATTATTACGATTGACATCTGCAATTTTCTGAGGGCAACGGTATGTAAAAACAATGTAACTTTATGTTTGACTGCTATATATAGACCTCCATCTGTACAAGTTGATGTATTTTTGAATTGTCTGGAAATGACAAAAATTTACATTTTTATGATAATGAAATTTTCTGCGGAGATACAAATATAAACCTTCTGGATAGAAATAGCCTAATTGTTGGCAATTACATAGATTCTTTAAACGAAAAGGGTTTTAATTGTATAATTAATCAAGCAACCAGGAAAGATAGAAACAGTGCAACTTGTATAGATCATTTCTTTGTAAAGCACGGGCAGCGGTGTGCAGTCCATGGGGTAATTCTGATCATTTCCTATTCTTTTAAATATGAATATAAGTAAGATAAATGAAAATTTAATGCCTAAAAAGTTTGCTAATAAAATAGACTTTACGAAAGTAAAACAAATTTTGGAAGGGGAACATTGGTGGGATGTTTTGAAGTGTGAGGATGTAAACGAATGTACAGTTATTTTTATAAATAAACTAAAGTCTATTATTGATAGATCTACACTTTGCAAATATATTGTATGCAGTAAGAGACAAATTAAACCTTGGATTACTCAAGGATTGCTCAATTCTATACATCACCGTGACAAATTAAAAAGAATATCTTCTAAAGACCTTGAGAATTTTGTAGCTCTTAATATGTATAAAAATCACCGTAAGATGTTGACTAAGCTAATAAATAAAACTAAAGTTGATTATTACACTAATCTATTTCAGCTAAACTTAGGTGACTCTAAAAAAACTTGGAATTTAATAAAGTCGGCTAGCAATAGTCAAAAAAATAACCAGAAAATAGGAGTAATTTCCAGTGATAAAGGAATTGACATTCTAGATGAAAAACTCAGAGCAGATGAGTTTAATAAATTTTTTTCTGGGATAGGAAAGAAATTAGCTAATAGTATAACTATTCCTAATACAGATGCTATTCCTGATAATGTCCCTAGAGTGCCTGGCTCACTTTTTCTGGCACCGATAATGGATTTTGAAATAATTCAAATTATAAACTCACTTAAAAACTCTTCAAGTGCTGGCGACGACAACCTTAAAGTAGATTTTCTAAAACGGTACCACAGATTTATTCTCGAACCCATATAGTAAATTTAATTTTTCGAGCTGGATTATTTCCTGACAGTTTTAAAGAAATGTACCATAACGCCTATACATAAGGGTGGTTCGTGTAACGAAATTACGAATTATCGTCCCATTGCAATTATCAGCAACCTGAGTAAAATTATTGAGAAATGTATCGCCTGGACGGTTACTTAAGTAAAAATAAATTAATATCCGATGCGCAGTATGGTTTTATACAGAAGTTGGGCACTGAAGATGCTCTTATAAGGGTAGTTAACCATATTTCTGAGAACCTCGACAACGGCAATAAGTCACTTTTGATATTCTTGGACCTGACAAAGGCTTTTGACACTGTGTCTCACCGCATATTGTTGGAGAAAGTTGAGCATATTGGAATTAGAGGTATCCCGTATGATCTAATAAAATCATATCTGATGGGACGTACGCAACAAGTAAAAATAGGAGAATCAACGAGCTCATCACTTCCAATTGAGTGCGGTATATTGCAGGGTACAGTGCTTGGGCCGTTGTTATTTACAATATACATAGATACCCTTTGGGTATTTTATCTCAAGGATCTATGGTTTGTTATGCCGACGAAACTGTCATAATGTTACATGCTAAAATATGGGGCCGGGTCTTTGAGAAGGCAGAACTGGCTATGAGTAAGGTAAAGTTGTGGTTAGATTTGAACTTATTAACCTTAAATATGGATAAATGAAAATTTATAGCCCTTACGTTTAATAAAAGGAATTATCCCGACAAGAATTTTATAAAAATTCATGAACCTGGCTGTAATAACTTTGCTGCTTGTGACTGCAAACTGAAGATCTTCTCCACCGATAACATTAAATATTTGGGTGTATACCTAGATTCGCATTTAAGATGGGATTCTCACATAGATTATATAACAAGTAAAATTCGAAAAATGTATTTTAGGTTTTATCAGATTAGGCAGTGGTTACCCAAGAAATATTTGTTATATGTATATAAAGCACTTGTGGAGTCAGTGACTATGGGTTGGTAGTTTGGGGGTCCGTGCGTGATTCGGTATCTTCGTCTTTAGTAATAGCCCAGAAAAGGGTTCTAAAAATAATACTGTTTAAACCGCAAAGATTTCCTAAGGACCAACTATACGGTTTGCCTAGGGTTTTGTCGCTGAAGCAATTATACATAAAATCAGTGGTAAGAATTTTACTGAATAACAAACACAAGGTAAACAGAGTTGATCACTCTATTCATACTAGACTAATTACCCTGAACAACGTGTATGAACCATCTACCCCCTTTAGTGCTACTCAAAGGTCCCTATCTTTTTCTGCTCCGAGAATTTTTAATATAATTCCTAACGAACTGAAAGTGATAAGTTGGTAAAAAATAAATTGACTAAATGGTTGCTTGATAACAAAATAGATTATTATTAAGAAAATAAATAAAGTATGTATTTAAAATAAGATGGTTCTAGTACATTTGTAATAAGCACTAATAGTAAATTATGAAATGGTGATGCACGCACATTCTTCTTTAAGAAAATTGCGTATCGCTTAAAATGTATTATTGCCTTGTAATTTGGTTTTTACTGCTAGGGAAATAGTCTTTTCCTGTATTGGTTCTTGTAGTATTAAGTTTAAAGTGTAACAACTATGATTTGTTGGCAGGAATAAATATATTTGTATTTTTTTTTTTATTTATTTATATATATATATATATATATATATATATATATATATATATATATATATATATATATATATATATATATATATATATATATATATATATATATATATATATATATATATATATATATATATATATATATATATATATATATATATATATATATATATATATATATATATATATATATATATATATATATATATATATATATATATATATATATATATATATATATATACTAGCCGGGCCCGCGGCTCCGCTCGTGTAAACTTTATTCACTACTATCGTCACTGCTTATTCCTTATGTTACCCAACGTAATAAAATATCTCCCATTATTTCCCCTTATCTCCCAATATTTCTCCTTATCTCCCATTATCTCTACATAATTTCAAGTCATCTAGGCTTATCTCTGCTCATCTCCCATTATTTCTTCTTATCTCCCATTATTTCTCCTTATCTCCCACTATCTCACCTTATTTCCCATTATCTAGGCTTATCTCGACTTATCTCGCAATATTTCTCCTTATCTCCCATTATTTCTCCTTATCTCTCATTATCTCACCATAAGTCCCATTATCTAGACTTATCTCTGCTTATCTCCCATTATTTTTCCTTATCTACCATTATTTATACTTATCTCCCGTTATCTCACCATATCTCCCATTATCGAGGCTTATCTCGACTTATCTCCCATTATTTCTCCTTATCTCCCATTATATCGCCTTATCTCCCATTATCTAGGCTTATATCGAATTGTATAGAACATATGTATAAATTTAAAAAAACACGTAAATCAGATAAGTGGTTCTCGATTGATACGCGCACTAACGGACAGACAGACAGACAGAGAGACGTTGCATATTATACATATTATAGATATAACTTTTCTCCGACTTGATTTACTATTATCGTCACTGCTTATTCCTTATGTCACCTAACGTAATAAAATATAGTCTATAACCTGGCCAGAGAACATATGTATGTTTTAAAAAAAAAGCACGTAAATCGGATAAGTGGTTCTCCAGTGATAAGAGCACTAAAGGACGGATAGACAGACAGAGAGACGTTGCATTTTATACATATTATAGATATAGATTATTATTATTATTATTATATAACCTGGCCAAAGAATATATGTATAAATTTAAAAAAAGACACGTAAATCGGATCAGTATTTCGCGCGTGATAAACGCACTAATGGACAGACAGACAGACAGAGAGACATTGCATTTTATATATATTATAGATTATAGATATTCTCTGCTACATAATATTGTTCCATATTTAATAGTTTAGACTGTGCATTGCAAGAGAACGCGCTAGCGGCAAACTTTTTTCCGACTTCATTCACTATTATCGTCACTGCTCATTCCTTATCCTACCTATCTAATAAAATATAGCCTATAACCTGGCCGGAGAACATATGTATGTTTTAAAAAAAAAAGTACAAAAATCGGATAAATGGTTTTCCAGTGATAAGCGCACTAACGGACGGACAAACAGACAGACAGACAGAGATACGTTGCATTTTATATATATTATAGATGTAATAAAATATATATCTATAACCTGGTCAGAGAACATGTACGAATTTAAAAAATCACGTAAATCGGACAACCGGTTCTCGAGGGATAAGCGCACTAACGGACAGACAGACAGACAGACATTGCATTCTATATATATTATAGATATAGATTATTATTATTATTATTATTATTATATATAACCTGGCCAAAGAATATATGTATGAATTTAAAAAAAGACACGTAAATCGGATCAGTATTTCGCGCGTGATAAACGCACTAATGGACAGACAGACAGACAGAGAGACATGGCATTTTATATATCTTATAGATTATAGATATTCCCTGCTACATAATATTGTTCCATATTTAATGGTTTAGGCTGTGTACTGCAAGGCAACGCGCTAGCGGCAAACTTTTTTCCGACTTCAATCACTATTTTACGTCACCGCTCATTCCTTATGCTACCTATCGTAATAAAATATAGCCTATAACCTGGCCAGAGAACATATGTATGTTTTAAAAAAAAAGTACGTAAATCGGATAAGTGGTTCTCCAGTGATAAGCGCACTAACGGACAGACAGACAGGACAGACAGACAGACAGACAGAGATAGACAGACAGAGAGACGTTGCATTTTATATATATTATATATATATATATATATATATATATATATATATATATATATATATATATATATATATATATATATATATATATATATATATATATATGTATATAATACATTAAAATTCAGGGTTCGTCTAACGATGAACTTGCACGACATTTCGCCAAAATGTCATTTTCAAGTGCTCTTGCTGCTGCTGCTGCTAGCAAGAACATTTAAAAAGGCCAAATGAGATTTTGACGAAACATCGTGTAAATTCAACGTTAGACGAACGGATTGAAACCCGGAATTTATTACATTCCACTATCCTTGAAAACCTGAATTGTAACATATATATATATATATATATATATATATATATATATATATATATATATATATATATATACATATATATATATATATATATATATATATATATATATATATATATATATATATACACATACACACACATATCGATCTCAATATACTACAAAATTCTGTCTTTTTTTGAAATTTATTACTTTTTAACGTATTTACACCAATATGTACACTTTGTAATATGAGTACCTTTTTATAAAAAGAGGGAAATAAATACAAACGACCTTTGATCTTTGGGAACACAAAGGGGACAAAATTAAAAATGAATTTATAATGTTACTCAAAGAGTCTGCTAGAGGTATATTTTTTTTCTAATATAAGTGCAATTCTCATTTTTGATTAGTTGTAGTTGTCAAAAAATTTTCAATTAGCTTTACACGTCTTGAAACAAATATCTTAAAGGCAAATAAAAAAATTGGTTAGGTGATTTTCTCAGTTGAGTTCAAATTGAAAATTGTAAGAAGATAATTCCAAAACTGCTCATGTTCTATTCCTAGAGTTTAAGAACTATAAACAAGACATTAAACATGATATATACAAATAAACCCCTTTACCCGTTACCTTATTAATCCGTTATATGTTTAATTATAAATAACTCAAAATAATGAAAATGTGACACAATTTTTAGATTCTTCAAATTCAAGGGCCCTGACATATATGATATAACAACTCTAGCACCCTATCTCACCCTTTTAACTAATTTTATGTATATATATATATATATATATATATATATATATATATATATATATATATACATATTTATGTTTGAATATCATATAATCCAAAATATGCCAGAGGACTTAAAAAGATATTTAATAATGTAGGTCTCACGTTAGTCTATAAGGCATCAGAAAACTTAAAAAATATCTTAGGAGGTCCGAAAGATAAAACTCACGACGTGATAGAAGTGTAATTTATGAGGCAAGTTCTAATAATTGTAGCAGGAACTATGTTAGGTAAACAATAAGGTCGATTTAATTTAAAGAATATTTACCTCACTTAAAGTACGGTAGATAATTTCAGATTAATATAAATGTCATCATTCTGATGCTCAGATATGCAGTCCATTGTCGGACATAAGCCTCCCCTAAGTACATTCATCTTCCTCGGTCTTGGCCGGGTGTTTCCAGTTGTATCCCGTCAGTCTTTTTAATGTTGTTGGACATTATTAGGTTACTCTAGGGATCCATTGATTATCAGAGTGTCTAGCGATGTGACCCGCCCAGCTCCACTTTAACCTGCTCACTCTCTCCGCCACATCCACCTTCTTCGAATTTCTTTATTAGTCAGCATATTTCCCAATGATATACTCACAATTAATCGTCTGTTGAGCTACTGGTAGGCTATTTATAATTTCTTGATTCAGAGGCCTCATCTCAATACTGACAATACGCTTTAATCAAATGCGTTTGCTTTTAGTGTGTTTGGAACATTGGAAAATAACATGTTTCACATTTTGTCAAACGCCGATCAAGCTAATAATATTTTCCTCGATAAATCCGCCTTTTAATTTCTTTGAATATTAGTATTTTTTGCTCAAAATATATGTATGAATCCGTTTTCGTGATTTTCGGGTTCCTAATGTTCGGTAGTGCTTTTTTATCACAATTGTTATCATTTATATCATAATTATCTTCTAGATTAGTAAGTGCGTTCAGCGTTCAGCATTTCATCTAATTCTTCTTTACTGTTAGATATAAGCACAATAACATCCACAAATCACAAATGATTGAGTTGCTCTCTTCCTATATTTAAACCTTTACTTATTTAAGAGAGTCGTTTGAGTAGATCTTCTAGTGCTAACATAAACAATTTCAGCGAAATGTGTCCCCTTGACGTACACCTCTTTTTCTTTCTATCTTGGTGTTTTCTTGCAATACACTCTGACACATTGCATTTTTATATATATTTTGAATAATCGGCGAATATTAGCTATCAATTCCATATTTACTTAAACTATTTAGTGCTGTCCAGATTTCACCTGCTGCTTTCCTTCTTGCCATTTTATTTAGAGAATCTTGTATTTCGTATTTTGTGATGTTGTGAATATCTTCAGATCCTTCATCCATTACTCGGATTCGAACTGACTCGCTTTTATCTGATGGTGCTTCTACTTTACTCTCATAAAGATCCTTGTAGAATCTCTCTATAGTCATTCTTAGTTTATTCGTCTGGGTTATTATTTAGTTGTTTTCACCTACCAGTTTTATTATTTGTAGCATATATATATATATATATATATATATATATATATATATATATATATATATATATATATATATATATATATATATATATATATATATATATATATATATATATATATATATATATATTTATATATATATATATATATATATATATATATATATATATATATATATATATATTATATATATATATATATATATATATATATATATATATATATATATACATATATATATATATATATATATATATATATATATATATATATACATACATATATATATATATATATATATATATATATATATATATATATATATATATATATATATATATATACATACATATATATATGCTTTGAAATATTAATATATTATTCCAGAACTGCTCACGTTACTATTTTTGTCGATTGAAAACTAAATTATAAAACAAAATTTAGAACAAATATATTATTTAATAATTTTCTTATTCTATAACGTTTCAGGAACCTAGTAACTGTTTTTAGAAGTCTAGGCAAATATGAATATAATTCCTATATTTCTAATCGGCTTTATGCTAACGGCCTCCTCCTTAGCTGAGCATTGTGACAATAACCCCCTAGACGATCCGTTTTTCAAATTTAACGGAAGAAACATTGCATTTAGCTGCCCTAACACCAAGAACATCTACTTATCTACAGGTAGATTTATTCAGGCCCGCCGCTAGCCGCCTGAACGCCCGCGTGCAAAATCTCTTATGCCGCCACCCTAGAAATTTTCTGCGGCCGCCCCCATCCCCATCCTATTTTTCCTGACTGTAATTTGTACAAAACACTTTTCGTTTTGTTAAGGGTGTGTAAGAAGGCAAAAAACACTTTCCAAAGTCAAGTAATTTATTGTCATTAATATTTATGACGCAGAATTTTCAAAAATATTTGTCCAATGAAAAATAGGTACTAGTATAAATAGGTCTTGTTATGCCAATAGACAGCGTTTTTTATGAAAAAAATATAATTGAAAAAATAGTAATTGCGAATTATCTTGCCATAAATGTAATGACATTGATAATGCTGATTAGAAGAAGTTTGAACATGACGAGATTTCTGTATTTGCCGCCCCCCAGGATGAGTCGCCCGCTTACGGTTCACGCCCTGCTTGTCCGCTTACGGCGGGCCGGGATATATTCCAAAAAAGTCAGAACCACCAGGTTTCAAACCCATGAAGATATTATTTATATAACCATTAAGTGCCTTGTTTTAGGATTTTCTTTTTTGTATTAGGTTGACCGTTTTTCTTGATAGTTTTTCTTCTTTAATATTCAAAAAATATATGTGAAACGAAATTAAGACGCATACGAAAATATTGAAATTATAAAATATAAAAATAGTCTGAATAAGAACCAAGTATCTATGATAGTTCTCAGTACGGGTTACTTGACTTGAACTAATACTCAGTCGTGTAATAAGTGTAATAAGTCGATTTTACCTTCGTAAGTCACAAGTTTTGCATAAATAATGTAGTTTTATGCTTATAGTTAGTCAATTATCGTCTCTGATGATGCTATCATGCTAGTGACGTGCGAGTCTGGTTCGAAATAAAGACTTTGGTTTAGTGAGGATAACTGTTGTGTAATAATTACCCTTGAATTTGCTCATTATCCCAGCTAAGAACCAAGAAAAATTTATAATGATATAGAAAATAAACAGTTTATCAAGTTTCTCGAATAAAATACTTACCTTTAACAAGGGAAGTAATAAACGAAAAAGAAATTAAAATGAAAAACTTTTTAGATATTTTACTAAGTTATAAATAGATTTTAATACACCTGTGTACTAAAATGCTTTTAGTGAGGATCTAACGTTCATCTTGTATATTGAAAATAAAATTACATGTTGAAGGACTGAAAACTATTTTATAAGCTGTAGGATCTTTAAAATTAATTTTTGCTTCTTAAGTTTCTAGGTCACCGTTTTGTGCTTGCATTATTTTATAGCTGGCTTGACGGCTCGTTATAAAAATATCTAATCGTGCAAGAAGTAGCGGCTTTGCATTCTTGTATAAATAACAATTTTTCAATAACAAAGTCAAAAAGATGTCATTTTTGATTAATTATAAGCGTAAGAAAAATATAACACAAAGACTGAAAAGTTTTTGGTCTAGCTACTTAAAACACATTTTTTTTTTTGCAAAATTCGACTTTATTCATCAACATAGTCTCTCTTCAAGAGCTATATAATCAGTCCAACTCTTTTCTAACATTTCTACACCTTTCTTGAAGAAGGATTTGACTTTGCTTTCAAAATAGGCCCAGTCTCGGCCATAACGTCTTCATTGGAGCCTAATCTCTTTCCCGCAAGCATTTTTTTGAGGTTTGCGAATAGATAATAGTCGCTGGGAGCCAAATCTGAAAAATACGGTGGATGAGGAAGCAATTCGAACTTCAATTTATGCAATTTGGCCATCATAACTATTGACTTGTGATACGGTGCATTATATTGATAAGAAAGCACATTTTTCTTGTTCATTTGGGGCCGTTTCTTTGCGATATCTGCCTTCAAACGCACCAATAACTTTATATAATTCGTTAATGATAGTTTTCCCCTTCTCAGCATAGTCGATGAAAATTATTCCATGCACATTCCAAAATACAGAGACCAAAATCTTCCCAGCCGACTGTTGTCTTTGATCGATTTGGGCGGTTTTGACTCTTTACTTTCCACTCAGCTGACTGCCGATTTGATTTCGGTGTGTAGTGGTGGCTCCATGTTTCATCCATTGTCACATATCGGATGAAAAATCCTTTTTATTGCGTTTAAACAGGTCCAAACAGCGCTCAGAATCATCAACACGTTGTTGTTTTTGGTCCACTGTGAGCAAACGCGGTACCCGTTTCGAACAGAGCTTTCTCATGCCCAAATGTTCATGCAAAATATGACCAACACGTTCTTTTAATATTTTTAGGGTGTCAGCTATCTCACGCAATTTGACTTTACGGCCATCCAAAACAATTTTGTGGATTTTTTTATATTTTCTGGTGTAACCACCTCATTTGGGCGTCCAGAGTCTTCAGCGTCATTTGTATCTGTACGACCGCATTTAAATTCAGCATACCAGTAAATTATCGGTGATTTTCCAGGGGCAGAATCCCTGTAACACTTATCAAGCCATTGCTTTACTTGAACGGCATAAAAAAACAGTGTTTAATCAACACACGAAATTCGATTTGTTCCGTTGTCTTGAAAATATCAAAAGTAGAGTCACTAAAACCACTGTAACTTGTAAACTAATCGTCTAAATGTCATGAAATTTTGACACGTATCGTTTGAAGGTTGGTACTTCCTAAAAATTATATAGATTTTTTGAAAAGGGCGACATCTATGGGTCTGACCAAAAATTTTTCAGCGTACGCGTTACTTACTGCTGGAGATACGTTCCAGTTCAGGCAATACCAAACGAAAAGGAAAAAAGAAAGGATTTGATAAAGACTATTAAACAACATCTTTAAAATGTTTGGAAGGTATATATGGTGTTCGTAAGCAAAGATTAGCAGAAAATCTGTCAACTATGAAGTATTGACCATTACTGAGAATATTGTATTTTTTATTTTTTTATAGTCCATCTCCACGCCACTATAGGAATTTTTACCCTTTTTCTGACTATATCTCTAATGAGATATATTGACGTGGACGTCATAATATAATATCTGTTAACATTTCCTAGGTGCTAGTCGATTGACGGATTCTAACCAATAACCATCGGTTTCATTTGCAGACTCTTAACCCACTACGCTACCGAGACCGACGTTTGATGATATATCCAAGACATTTAATTATGTGTAGTAAGATGGATAGGCTGGAAGCTTATAGTATGTCCGAAAGGTGTTATTTACGGCTCCTCAGTTTCCGCAGAGATTCTTTTTTTAAACACTGTCACTATCAACGCTGGTGGTTCCTAGAGCTCCATATTATCTCATACTTTCCTTTTTCGTTACATTAATGATCCGCTCGAAAAGATCAGAAATTCAATATACAACTTTGCTGATGATAGTACGCTTGTTTCTTCACTTATCTTGAATACTGAAACACCAGCTACTTATGCAAATATCAGCAGACAACAGGAAGTTATACATCGTAACAACAATATGTAGGAAATTTGGTCCTGGGGTGGCAACCAAGTGGAACTTAAGCTACAAAAATAATTTAGAAGCATATTGTTTAGATCATAGACATAGAGGATGGACGGAGCATTAACCTCATAAAATTGACCACTCTCTAGAAAAAGACAAAGCGACTGTGCGGCCAATATCTGTCTCTTTTCTGTAGGCCTGTAATAAACAAGGCGTAGTACCCCGAGACGGAATGTAAGGGAAGAAAAGCCCTATACCCGATTTAAGTTCAAATAGAATACTTAAAAATATTATTTTCAAGAGCGCCGTAGATTAGCGGCATTCTAAAAAGAGACAGCTACTGGCAACTCATTCGCTTTATCTCTCTCACCCTTTTCGTCCATATTTACTTCACAGCGGGATACGGAACACTCAGTCCATCCTCTGTGTCTATGGTTTAGATAATGATATAGTTTCATATAAGATATTTCTATTTTAAACAAAAAAGTTACTTTGTTCGGGGGACATAATATAGTTTCCATTATATTATTTTATTATTTAATAGTTGTACTTTAAATAATTTAAATTATTGGTTTCCGGTAAAAATACTTTATTAATGTATTATTTGTCATATCGTTATTATTTATTATTTATAATAATTTAAAAGTTTCAATATTTTATTAGATATTCTTTGCTAAACAATCTTATAACCTAATTTTTACTCTAAAATTTTACAGTTTCTTTAGCAACTTGGACACTTTCAAATACAGTAAACTCAAAGTGGATGACCAGGAGGGGGAAAAGGACTTTTCAAAAACAGAACCTTTTCATATAGTGGAACTGGAAGAGCTGACATTCAATTTAAAGACAATGAGCGAGGAGAGGCGACAAATTCTTACAAATCAATAGACTTCCGTGTTATGGTGATATGATTACAAATAATCAGAACTGCTTTTCAGCCTGCATACAGTTAACAAATGCCAGTCAACGCGTTGATATTTTTGTAGTAATGGACAGTAAAGATCATTGATAATTTATGTACTCCAAAATACTAGATATTTCTTATATATCTATTTAAATTTTCTAAACAATTATTTCTTATATTAGTTTCAAATTACGAGTAATAGTGCGGAAAGCGATACCTTGCAGGACAAGGAAGCAAGAATGACGAGTAATAATAATTTACAATTAAAATATACTAAAACATTATTTAAAAAAGTATTTCTGGACTACTACCATCTCCTGTGATGCATGATAACCTATTTTAAAAATGCTTTTCTAGTTTGTCAGTCAGTACATCAAGAAACATAGTTTTTAAGCAGAAAATATTTAGTGGCTTAAGAAACTAAGTTTGTTATTCACAGAACTGCTTTAGTCAACCTGTCCGAGCACAGCAGGATATGATAATGTAAGGTAAATTTATGCAAGAACACGAAAAAAAACTGGAATACTGAATAACCACCTGTTTATTTTATAGCCCAAAGATACCACAGTTGTGCTGCCATATATATATATATATATATATATATATATATATATATATATATATATATATATATATATATATATATATATAAGTGAATTGTCATTTCGCCCGAGTTGAAAAATACAATTTTGAAAAAAACGCATGTGAGAATTTGAGTAACATTTTACAGTAGAAAAAGTCGTTATATCTTTAGTGATGCCTACACCACACAATTGGCCTTCAAGGTAACATATTATTTAAAAAAAAAAATCGATTTTTTGATTGGCCTTATCCCTTAATTTACGTTAATCGTAAGATAATATCTCTATGGATTATTAATAAACAGTAGTCATAAAAATTACTATCTATCCATAATACTTGTATACATGAGGTGTTTTTACTTTTCTTGCTAAAGGAAAGTCGTGGATTCGTAAAAAAACTACATCGCGAGATTCTTGCTTTTCCTCCCGTGTTAGGGTTCCTAGATCCAGAAAAACATTGTCACTCATTTTGGCCATTCTGTATATCGGTTGGAACGATAACCCTCGAATAAAATTAGATATCAGTTTCAAACTTGGTATAGGAGATGAAGCTTATAGTTCTTGAACGATATCGCTCCAGGCTAATTGAAGGGGATTTTAAAGGTTCTATTAGTAATATGGAAGTTTTTCCTTGTTTTTTGTTCAAAAATAAACAAATTTTTTGTAAAACATATTTGGGAGCAAATATGTCTTGGCATGATCATGTTGCAAGCATAACAAAGAAAACTGGGAAAATTATTTAGAACTAGAAAGCTTACACTCCACAACAACTGTTAATTCTTGACAAAACTCAAATTCGATAAACGATGGAATACTAGTACCATGTTTGTTGCTCTGCTCCCAAACATATACTACATTTGTTCGATTCTACTCAGAAGAGAGCTATTCGCCTGACTGGAGACCCAGAACTGGCTAGTAACCTTGATTCGTTGGAACATCGAAGAACGGCTGGCGGTTTGTGTCTATTCTACAAATATTTTCATGGTCTTCGATCGATGTAGGTCGCTTAGTTCATTCCAGAGCGGTGCACGCTAGAAATATACATCGCACTAATATTTCACATCCGTATGAGGTTCAACTTGTTACTCCTCGTATAACTCTTTTCAAGTAGTCTTTTATATGGAAAACTTCATCCTTTTTTTTGGGTCTAGCACACGTGCTGTAGGGAATTCCCTAAAGCGCTCCAGGAGCGGCATGTATGCGGAAAAATCGATTCACGTTATTCTTGAATCGCTGTAAATTGTACTCGGTGGGAAACACAGCGCTGGGCAAATTATTCCAAATGGATGATGTTCTCCATATAAAAGACTGCTTGAAAAGCATTGTACGCGGAATAAAAGCTAAACTTCATACGGATGTGAAGCACCAATAAGGATGTGAAGCACTTTGAAATAATTTGCCCAGGACTATGTTTCCCACCGAGTACAATTTACAGCGATTTAAGACCAATGTGAAGCACTTTTTCCGCACACGTGTCGCTCCAGTAGCGCTTTAGGAATGTCCCTGCAGCACAAAAAAAAAAGTGCTCAAAGTCGTATAAGAGGTGATTAAAGGGGACTGCTTAGGTTATTTTTCATTTTTTGCAAGTCTAACCTAGGAAAGGGCTGAGGTATTTTAATATTGTATAATTTTAATTGCATTTTGAGATATTTGCAGGTTTTTGGTTGATATACTGAACAAATTTTAACTGTATTATTTATAGTAAAATAGGGTAGGATAGGGGTTTATGGGGTTGTTTCCTACTTATGGTGTTTTTAATCTTTTCGGGGCTTTTGGAGTCGAGAATTCTGAAAATTATAGTATTATTTCATTACTTTCAATTTTAATGGGAACAGGGGTGATAGAGGTGGAGTGATCAAATGTCGTATGATTTTATTAATATTATGGGAACTCTTTCAGGTTTTTGGTTGTGACAATGAGCGAATTTTAAGCATAGCGAAAAAATTACACTTTCACACTATGGCAGAATAAAATAAAATAAACTAAAAGTAAGATTAGGTTAGTATTTACCTTTTATAAACTTAGGGGATTTTTTTCATTCATTTCATGATTAAGTACACCGGTTATTAGAATTTGATGGCTCAACACAAGTTTCTAAGTTAAAGTTGTATCTAGCAAGTCTCTTCCAAATTAATACCAATGTGCGATAAATAAAATTTCATTTGAGATTAACATTATCACCACTGCACCAAATATTTTATTTTTTCATTCGAAACGTGTTACACTAACCATATTAGCATTATCAGGAGTGATTAGTAAGTCCACAGTCAGTCATCACTTGTGATGATGCTCACATGGTTAGAGAAACTTGTTTCAGGTGCAAAAATAAAGTGTTTTTTATCGTGATGATCACAATTCTGTAATGCCATTGTGCCAAAGATTGGAAAATATCACCATAATCTGAATACTAATTAATCGTTGTTAGTATTATTGTTATAAAGGATTATAATTTCAGTTTTACTGTATTTCTTAATGATTTGTAAGTAGGAAATCATTTTGATACATACTCAAAACAGGTTTTACTACTAGACAACAGACAATCATTCGATTTTTCTCTAGCAATTTTGCACACAAGAGTGCAGTGTAATTTACTTATATATAAAGGATCTTCCATTTGGGACTTGACAACTTTGAAATTTCACTGTGAACGCACCCTTAAACCAATCACCGAACTGTCAACGTCAAAACATTCAGTAAAGTCAACATTTTCATCATGGTGAAGTACACGAACGAACAACGTTTACAAATAATTAAAATTTACTACCAAAATTTGGAGTCGGTGACTGCAACTTTAAGAGCGTTAACACCAATTTTTGGTCGTAATTCTCGTCCCAGTAGACAAGCAATTCATAGTCTAGTGAAAAAATTTGAGTTAATATATTCGCTGCTGGATGTTCCCGTGCCAGTGAGACAACGGGTTGGTCGAAGTGGCCAGAATATTGCTGCCGTTCAAGCGTCCATCTCAAACGAACCAAAACAGTCGATTTCACGGCGTTCTCAAGAATTGGGCATCGCTCAGACCACACTATGGCGAATTTTGCGAAAGGATATTGGCCTGCACCCTTATAAGTTAAAGTTAACTCAAGAACTAAAGCCACTCGATCATATGAAGCGACGTACGTTCTCGAATTGGGCTCTAGAAATGTTGGAAGAAGATGACCAATTTCATCGCAAAATCATCTTTAGTGTTGAAGCGCATTTTTGGATAAACGGCTTCGTCAACAAACAGAATATGCGTTATGGGTCAGGTGAAAACCCTCATGTGCTTGAAGAAACATCACTTCATCCACAAAAAATTACTGTTTGGTGCGGTTTTCATGCCGGTGGTGTCATTGGGCCGTTCTTTTTCGTTGATGAAAATAACCGTCACGTTACAATCAATGGAGATCGCTACAGAGGCATGTTGCAACGTTATTTCTTTGATCAATCGCATGGGCTAGACATTACTGATATGTGGTTTCAACAAGACGGCGCCACAAGCCACACAGCGGGGGTGTAACAATCGACTTACTGCAATCTAAATTCGGTGAACGTGTTATATCGAGAAATGGTCCCCTCGAATGGCCGCCTAGATCGTGTGATTTAACACCTCTAGACTTCTTTTTATGGGGGTACATTAAATCATTGGTCTATGCTAACAAGCCTGCGTCGTTAGAGGAGCTCAGAGCCAATATTGAAAGAGAGATAGCGGCCGTTTCCGTCGAAATGTGTGGCCGAGTCATCGAAAATTGGGTTCAACGAATCGACCGCTGCAAACGTGCCCGTGGTGGACATATGAATGAAGTCGAAATTAAATACATAAATGTTTTGATTGTACTTCGAGCCGATAGTAAAATTTTCGAAATGTCTCAAATGGGTTGCGTTTTATTTCAAAAAAAAGTTGTCAAGTCCTTAATGGAAGACGATATATATAAATTTTCATAGCTGATTATATGTGATTATATTTAAGTTACTATAAATTGACAGTGTTTTAATGAACATATGCGAAGGGCTTGATGGTAACAGAAATTAACATAAATAATTATTAGCTGCCATTAACGAGGGGAAGTAAATGAAACCTTAAATAAAGTAAAATCAGAGATTTCCAATTAATTTTATAATTAATTCAAGCAGACATTAAACTGAATGTAATCAAAATGTCAAGAACAAAATATTTATAATGTCAGGAGAATTTTAATCAACTTTGAAAGTTGAAGCAGAACAGAATGTTGGGTGCACTTCGAAGCGCAGGTTTCTAAATAGTTTTAACCATTTTTTTCAAACCTTACTATTGCTCTGGGATAAACTCGTTCTCGATTGGTAACAATAATAATAATAAAATTAATAATGTTAATCAAAGCCAAAATTGCAGATTATGTTATTCCATGTGGTCTATATTACGGTGCTATTATTTACCACATAAACATAACTTTTAACCCCCAATGAAAACTACAAATGTGTCAGGCTTTTAACAGGCCTCAACAAATACGATAAATTCAATTTAATTGTATTTTTATCAGAAAATGTTTATATCCAAGGAGAAACAAACAGTACATTAATGAAACCGCCTCTCTCCAAATCAGTCATCCATTTAAAATTTTAATGAGTGGGGTAAGGACAAGTAGAAATAATGAAGTAAATTACAATCCTGTTTTATGCAAAAAAATACCTCACACCACTTGTGTACAAAATTGTTACAAAAAATCCAATGATTGTCTTCTGTGGTCTTGTACTAAAACCTGAGTATGTATCAAAATAATCATTTATATTTATAAATATGTATATATATATATATATATATATATATATATATATATATATATATATATATATATATATATATATATATATATATATCTGGGGGCACGGCAGTGCCCCTCCAAGTCGAGCAGAAAGCACAGCCGTACCCTCCTTTTCTCGAAGCCACTCACGGCACTTTCGACCTCCCTGTAACTTCGTTGTGGATAAAGCTAGAAGCCTGGATTTTCAGTGACCAAGAGGACATACTATACTAGCTATATTTCTAAATTACCTACTATTTATACCTTATAGTTTACGAACTATCGCCAGTCGAAGTTCTTTAATTTTGTCACTGACACACTCACCGTTCATCAAAATTCTTCAGGTACTTCTAGCAGTCACACAAACTTCAAATTTTGAATTTAGTTAGTGTTTAGCCTATAAAGAAAGGAAAAACTGAAACATTCCGAAATTTCAGTCTCGTTTTCTAAACTGTACAGTCACTTTAGCCAAAAAAGAGGGTCAACCTCGGAATGAGAGATAATAAGCTGTAAACTTGTATAAACCTTTATTCTGGCATTCTAAAAGTTATCTTAAAAGTCTTATAAAATCTCGTGTCCGCGTCTTAAGACATTCAAGGTCAAAGGTCACAAAAATCGGTTTTTCGCAAATATCTCGCTTTCTATAACCATAGGTTTCAATGATATTTGCATTTATTATTTTATAGAGCATAAAATTCCCTACAAATTTCGTTCTAAACATTTTTTTTATACGCTTAACCGTTTTTGAGATAGAGCGCGGAGAGCGCGCAGCGCTCAGCCATACTAGCATAGTGCAAGGTCAACCGTGAGTCCTGGTAAATAATACGTCGAATAAAGTTAATTAATTAATCAGTAATTTGTATTATTTATTAATTAATATATTATATTTAATAATATTTTTCATTTATCAGATATATTTGTTTACTAATACTTACCTACTTCGTGTAATTAAAAAATTGTTAAGTGAAATACTTTAAGTATATTTTAATTATGAAAAGTATGAAGATGATGCTTCCATGACAGCAGGGCTAGAAGAGAATATAGTTATTAAAATAGGAGCAAAAGTCATGTTAAGACGAAATATTGACGTGAGTCTTGGCTTAGTCAACGGTTCTATCGGTATAGTACAAGAAGTAAAGGTTGATCCTGAAAATACAAATAAAATAAAAAAAAATACATATTACATTTAATAATGAAATTCTTTATGAGCTTGGTCCAGTCAAAACTAAATTTTAAATTATTAATAGAGCTTATGTTCATCGCGAATAGTTTCCGATATTTATAGCCTATGCTATTACCATACACAAAAGTCAGGGTTAAGTCTAAACAGTGCATTGATGGACATCGGTTCTTCAGTGTTCACACGCCGTCAAGCATACGTGACACTTTCGAGAGTGATAAGTCTGGGCGGATTACATCTAATTAATGTCTACTTCGGTAGTATCAAAGCTCAGGAGTCCGCAATTGTTGAATATAATCGACTTAGAAACACTTATCGTCCAGACTGGTCAAAAATTGTTACATCATAGTCTTTGAGAAAAATCAATAGAGACAGGGAGTGGGCCTTAAGCAAATCCATAGCTGACGTACAAGAAATATTACCCGAGAAGAAAAAAAAAACGGGACTACCTACAAAAAGGAATGAGATCCCGTCAAAAACATAAAATGTAAAAAAATGTCAAGTTTCACAAGGCAGTCCTTCCACCACAATAAGCTGTGAGATCTCATGTAAAACCAAGTCAGTTATTTTAGTTAGTATCTATGGAAGCATCTATTCAACAACTTTGTCATAAATTGTTATCTATTTAGTTACCTTTTATAGAGACCGTATCAATATTAGACATCTTTATTTCTATAATAAATATAATGACTTGGCCATCGCACGGCACCATAATCACATAAGAATAATCTACTATTTAAAATACTTTATTCTTAAGTGCACTGTTTAGACTTACTTAGCAATCGAAATAGTAGATTTATTCTTATGTGATTATGTTGCCGTGCGATTGCCAAGTCATTATATTTATTATAGAAATAAAGATGTCTAATATTGATACGGTCACTATAAATGTTGGTAGGTAACTAAACAGATAACAATTTATGACAAAGTTGTTGAATAGGTGCTTCCATAGATACTAACTAAAATAACTGACTTGGTTTTACATGAGATCTCACAACTTTTTGTGGGGGAAAGACTGCCTTGCGAGACTTGGCATTTTTTTACATTTTATGTTTTTCATGGGATGTGTATATATCTATATATATATATATATATATATATATATATATATATATATATATGAGTAGTAATAAGTATAAATTTAGATTTTGTAATGCTTATTTTGGCAAGCCACTCTCTTTATTTTTATTTGAAGCACGCGCCTACTATTTGGCGTATGCGCTGTATTGAAACAAAATAAGAATGAAGGAAAACGATTTCCCTTATTTAGGAACTTATAAAAAAGGTTATTTGAAGTTCATTATTCTTATCGCTATCTTAGCAGGGCCTGTTTTTTTCCTACTTACAAACCATTAAGAAAATACAGTAAAACTGAAATTATAATCTTTTATTACAATAATACTAACAACGGTTAATTAGTGTTCAGATTACGTTGATATTTTGCAAAGCTTTGGCACAATGGCATAACGGAATTGTAATCACCACTATAATAAACACTTTATTTTTGCACCTGACACGCGTTTCTCTAACCATGTGAGCATCATCACAAGTGATGACTGACTATCGACTTACTAATCGCTTCTGATGATGCTAATGTGGTTAGTGTAACACGTTTCAAACGAAAAAATAAAATGTGTGGTGCAGTGGTGATAGTGTTAATCTCAAATGAAATTTTATTTATCGCACCTTGGTATTAAGATGCATTAACACATCAGAAGTACCCGAGGAATGGAAAATATCATACATATCAACAATTCATAAGAAAGGAGACAAAAATAATTGCGATAACTATAGGGGAATAACGGTTACAGGATCTATTAGCAGAATATACGGAAACATACTTAAAAATAGAATAGAAACGGAATACGTGGACGCAGAAGCTGAAGAACAGGCAGGCTTTAGAGCAGGAAGATCCACAATAGACCATCTCTTCTCACTGACACAAATCCTAGAAAAGAAAACCGCATTTGATCAGGAAGTCCATGTCTTGTTTGTTGATCTAAAAAAGGCCTACGACAGCGTGCCCCTAATGAGATTGTGGGAAACACTACAACAGAGTAATGTAAGCACCGAAATAATTAAAGCCGTAAAATCCTTATACCAAGACGCAAGAAGTAGTGTGAAAACCAAATATGGTATAACAATAGGGTTCCCGGTCACAAAGGGTCTCAAACAGGGCTGCTGTATATCCCCAACGCTATTTAAAATCTATTTGGAGAGTGCACTGAAGAACTGGAAAAGGAAATGCAGCAGTATGGGATTACCACTGGATGACGATACTACATTGTACACGCTATCATTCGCAGATGACCAGGTAGTAGTCGCTCAGGACATCGATGATATGGAATACATAACACGAAAACTTATGGATGAATATGAAAAATGGGGCCTAGAAGTCAATATTAAAAAGACCGAGTACATGTGCGTCGGAGGACAACAGCAGGACTTGAAACTGGCCACAGGACACACCATCAAACACTGTGCCAGTTATAAGTATTTGGGAACGAGAATATCTAGGGACGGAACACTGGAAGAAGCAATATTCGAGAGGAATACCAAGGAAGAAAAGCGATTGCAATGCTTAATAGTATACTATGGGACAAAAACATAACCATTGAAAATAAGAAGAGAATTTACAACTCAATAGTGAAAAGTATAGTAACTTACAGCTCCCAGGTGTGGCCATTAAAGGAAAGAACAGAAAAAATACTAAAAGCTACAGAAATGGATTTCTGGAGACGAGCAGCCAGAAAATCCAGAAAAGACCGCATACCAAATGACACGATAAGGCGAGCTTTAGAAATAAAGCACGATATAGTGGACGAAATCAGAACCCAACAGTTGGTATGGTAAGGACATGTACAGAGAATGTCACAAGACCGACTGCCTAAAAAGATTTTAAATTGGAACCCTCATGGAAAAAGAAAGCGAGGAAGACCACGCCAAAGCTGGAGAGCAGGAATCAACAAGGAAGTACTAGAGAGAGATCTGGAGGAGGAGGGATGGAGAAACCGGGAGGAGTGGAAATTAGGCATCGGAAGACGGAAGACGTTATAAAACCGATTGATATATATATATATATATATATATATATATATATATATATATATATATATATATATATATACATTGGAATTAACTTGGAAATATTGAAGGAAGAGACTTGCTAGATACAACTTTAACTTCGAAACTTGTGTTGACCCATCAAATTCTAATAACCGGTGTACTTAATCATGAAATGAATGAAAAAAATTCCCTAGGTTTATAAAAGATAAATACTAACCTAATCTTACTTTCAGTTTATTTTATTTTATTCTATCATAGTGTGAAAGTGTAATTCTTTCGCTATGCGTAAAATTCGCTCATTGACACAACCAAGAACCTGAAAAAGTTCCTATAATATTATTAAACTCATACGACATCTGATCACTCCTCCTCTTTTACCCTTTTCCCCATTAAAATTGAAAGTAATGAAAAAATACTATAATTTTCAGATTTCTCGACTCCAAAAGCCCCGAAAAGATCAACAACACCATATGTAGGAAGCAACACCATTAACCCCTATTCTACCCTTCACATATTTTACTAAAAATAATACAGTTAAAATTTGTTCAGGATATCAACAAAAAAAACCTGCAAATATTTCAAAATACTATTAAAATTATACAATATTAAAATACCCCAGCCCTTTCCTAGGTTAGGCTTGCAAAAAATGAAAAATAATCTAAGCAACCCCCTTTAATCACCTCTTATACCACTTTCGCCACACCCAAACATGGGAGCAGTATTCCATCGTTGATCGAATTTGAGTTTTGTACAGAATTAACAGTTGTTGTGGAGCGTAAGCTTTCTTCGTTATGCTTGCAATATGATCATGCCAAGGCATATTTGCTCCCCAATTTGTTTTACTATGAATAAAAATTTGTTTATTTTTGAAAAAAACACCACGAAAAACTTCCATACTACTATTAGAACCTTTAAAACCCCTTTCATTCCATTAGCCTGAAGCGATATCATTCAAAAACTATAAGCTTCATCTCCTATACCAAGATTGAAACTGATATCTCATTTCATTCGAGGGTTATCGTGCCAATCGATATACAGAATGGCTGAAATGAGTGACAATATTCTTCGGAATCTAGGAACCCTAACACGGGAAGAAAAGCAAGAATCTCGTGATGTAATTTTTTTACGAATCCAATACTTTCCTTTAGCAAGGAAAGTAAAAACACCCCATGTATACAAGTATTATGACTAGGTAGTAATTTTTGAGACTACTGTTTATTAGTACAGTAAATTAAGGAATAAGGCCACTCTAGAATTTTCAAAAAGCGTTTTTTTTTACTAATATGTTACCTTCAAGACCAACTATGTGGTGCAGGCATCGCTAACTGAAGATATAACGACTTTTTCTACTGTAGAATGTTACCCAAATTCTCACATGCGTTTTTTGAAAACTGTATTTTTCAAATCGGGCGAAATGACAGTTGCCATAAATATTTATCGTTTCGCTTGAACTTTTGAGAGTAACTTTTGAGATTATAGTGCAGTAAAAAAACATTTGAAATTGCATAATTTAGATACAGCAATATTATAATTTTATTCTCTCTGGGGTATCGCTAGGAGTATTGTCCTGAGTTTTGGAACTCGAAAAATTTGCTCTTTTGTTTATAAACAATTTAAATTTTCAAAACGTTTGAAATTAAAATGCGAATAACTCCGGTTATATATGTCAGATCGAGACAAAAAAAAACTAAACTTTTCGTAATGAAATTTTTAACAAATCCTCGTTAGTTTTAAGTCGCTGATATGTGTACTTAACTTACAAAATTGAAAAAACCGACAAAAACTGCTTTTTTATTTTATTGTACAGGCCGACTAAGTGAACCGATCAGCTTGAAACTTTCAGAAAATATGGCTTTTGTTATAGCAAAATTACCCTGAAATTTTGGTTTAAAAATATTGAATCCAGTGAACACAATTGAATTTGTTATTTAAAATTTGAGTTGCCCACCATTTTATGCCATTTGGTCCAACATGGATCTTTTTTTTTCAAAATTTAGGTCTTGACGCCAGCTTTTCGATGCCAATAAAAAAAAAGATTGTGTCATTTTAAACGGTTTTTTTTTATATATTTGTTTATTAATCAAATAAAAACAAATGCGTTTTTCGGTCATTTTGAAAAAAAAATAAAAAAATTTTCACATCTGGTAGAGAATCGCGAGACCTCTATTTTATTTTGTTAACAATTTTTTTTTTCAAAATATTAATTGTTGTTATTTGATTAATAAACAAATTTAAAAAAAAAAGGTTAAAATGACTCCAAAAAAAATTTTTTTTATGACGTCGGAAAGCTGACGTCGATACCTAAATTTTGAAAAAAAAAGATCCATTTTGGGCTAAAATGGCGGACAATTCAAATTTTAAATAACAAATTCAATTGTGTCCACTGGATTCAATATTTTTGTACCATAATTTCAGAGCATTTTTGTTATCACCAAAGGCATATTTTCTGAAAGTTTTAAACCGATCCTGTTTTTAAATTTTGTAGGTTATGCACACATTTGAGCGATTTAAAACCAACGGTGATTTGTTGGAAATTTCATTAAGAACAGTTTAGTTTTTTGTTTGTCTCGATCCGACTGATATAACAGTTAGAGGTCAAAAACTCAGAACAATATTCCTGATGATACCCCAGAGAGGATAAAATCATAATATTGCTGTATCTAAACTATACCTATCTCATCATTATTTTGACCTTTTTTACTGCACTATTATTTAGGCGAAAGAGTACGGATTTTGTGATAAGTTATGAACTTCATATTTTATAAACAATTTTTCGTGAAAAAAACATTTTCTTTTTAAATGTTCACCATTTTTTCGAGAAACTGTATTTTCAAATTTATGTATGCGATCCACTAGTTTCTGATATATTTTAATAAAAATTTTTTGGTTTTTTGTTCTTGGTTTAAATCTGCGGGAGCAATTGTTTCACCCGTTTCAGCCCTCGCATAAAAGGTGCTTTGTCGTCTTGGATTCTGAAACGGCCATTTTGAATTAAATAGATAAAAAAAATTTGTACCCTTAAATATTTGTTTAATAAAATACTTCAAATAAATATTCGACTGCTTTTATTATACTCTTAAAAAATTACTTTTTTCCTGGGACCTGGAGTGGCCTTACCTGTTAAGCCGAACTTGTGTGCATTTTAAAAACCTATCCGAAAGATATAAGTTTTCTAAGTTCGATAAAGAATTTTCGACAAATTGCATTTTAAAGGTATTGCTGCGAAGTAATCTGGGGATTATACGGACGTGGCACTAAAAAGAAAGCCGGAATATTTTTCAATGAAATCGGTGTTAGTGGGATAACTACATCCACGTTTCTGGCGTAATACGTATAATGTGGGCGGAAACTGCTAGGAAGGTTTAAATGACATTAAAAAAAAAGCACATTGAAGAGACATCGATCTAATATCCAGATTAGATATTTCTGTCGGCATCTAACATTTTAAATTTTCTGTTTTATACGTTCTCTGGCACCTATCAAGTCGTATCGCAATATATTTTAAATTGGATGTCAACTTCGCTGATATATCTGCTTTAACATATGGAGGAGCTGGCACACTATTTTATGTTTAATACATTAGGAGATATATTACCAAGACGACCCCGGAGGTGTTGGAGACAAAACAGAGCCGGAATAAGTAATTTAACAGATGCATTCTATTATGGAATTTAATATATTTTATGTATTTTGGATGGTTGTAGCTTCTACTTGATGGAAATTCTTTATAAATATATAATACTAGCCGGGCCCGCGGCTCCGCTCGCGTGGACTTGATTCAGTACTATCGTCACTGCGTATTCCTTATGTTACCCAACGTAATAAAATATCTCCCATTATTTCTCCTTATCTCACCTTATTTCCCATTATCTAGGCTTACCTCGACTTATCTCCCATTATTTCTCCTTATCTCCCATTATCTCACCATAACTCCCATTATCTAGACTTATCTCTGCTTATCTCCCATTATCTCTCCTTATCTCCCATTATTTATACTTATCTCCCATTATCTCACCTTATCTCCCATTATCGAGGCTTATCTCGACTTATCTCCCATTATTTCTCCTTATCTCTCATTTTCTCACCTTATCTCCCATTATCTAGGCTTATATCGAATTATATAGAACAGATGTATAAATTTATAAAAACCCGTAAATCGGATAAGTGGTTCTCGAGTGATAAACACACTAACGGACAGACAGACAGACAGAGAGACGTTAAATTTTATATATATTGTATTCTTTGCTACATGATATTGTTCCATATTTAATGCTTTAGGGAGTGTATTGCAAGAGAACGCGCTAGCGACAAACTTTTCTCCGACTTAATCCACTATTATCGTCACTGCTTATTCCTTATGTCACCTAATAAAATATATCCTATAACCTGGCCAGAGAACATACGTATGGTTAAAAAAAAGCACGTAAATCGGATAAGTAGTTCTCCAGTGATAAGCACACTAACGGACGGACAGACAGACAGACAGACGGTCAGAGAGACATTGCATTTTATATATATTATAGATATTCTCTGCTACATAATATTGTTCCATATTTAATGGTTTGGACTGTGTATTGCAAGAGAACGCGCTAGCGGCAAACTTTGTCCGACTCCATTTACTATTATTGTCACTGCTCATTCTTTATGTTACCTATCGTAATAAAATATAGCCTATAACCTGGTCGGAGAACATATGTATATTTAAAAAAAAAAAAAGTACGAAAATCGGATAAGTGGTTCTCCAGTGATAAGCGCACTAACGGACAGACAGACAGACAGAATACGTTGCATTTTTATATATATTATAGATGTAATAAAATATATACCTATAACTTGGTCAGAGAACATATGTATGAATTTAAAAAATCACGTAAATCGGATAAGTGGTTCTTGAGGGATAAGCGCATTAACGGACAGACAGACAGACAGACAGATAAACATTGCATATTATATATATTATAGATATAGATTATTATTATTATTATTATTAGATAACCTGGCCAAAGAATATATGCATGAATTTAAAAAAAGACAGGTAAATCTGATAAGTGGTTCCCGCGTGATAAACGCACTAATGGACAGACAGACAGACAGAGAGACATTGCATTTTATATATATTATAGATTATACATTAAAGATAATCTTTGCTATATAATATTGTTCCATATTTAATGGTTAAGGTTGTGTATTGCAAAGGCGCGCGCTAGTGGCAAACTTATTTCCGACATCATTCACTATTTTACGTCACTGCTCATTCCTTATGCTACCTATCGTAATAAAATATAGCCTATAACCTGGCCAGAGAACATATGTATTTTTTTAAAAAAAAGTACGTAAATCGGATAAGTGGTTTTTCAGTGATACGCGCACTAACGGACAGACAGACAGACAGACAGAGAGACGTTGCATTTTATATATATTATATTTTATATATATATATATATATATATATATATATATATATATATATATATATATATATTTAATTAGGTGTAATATTATAATTAAGAAATTATATAAAATTGTGAACATTAAACCTAACGAAAACAATGTAGATCTGAAGAACCTGCATCGATAGCGAAACGCGTCATCGCAATTTAAATAAACCAGTGGAAATTGACTAAAAACAGTCTCTTATATATTTATATTTTATGTAGCGTGCCTTATCTGATTATCGGTCGTTGGCTATCAAATTGGCTATGATTTTATTCAGTGCTGTTCTAAATAGAGATGCTGTTGTCATATTAAACTAGTGATAGTGGTTTTTTCAACCAGTATGTTGTTCGTTTTTCCAACACCACGTTTACCGGCAATCTTAACCTACATTACAAGGGATGTCTTACAGTGTGTCCAAAATATATAAATTGTTTTTCTTTATTTATTGATTTCTTCTAATTGTTTTTTATTTTATTATTTCTTTTATTTATTATGATTCTTTTTTAAGGAGTGACTTTAATTAAAATATTAGGTATTCGCTTATAGAGACTGCTTTAGAATTAAGCAAGAACTTTAGTTTTTCTTACATTTATGGTGTTTTCAGTAGTGTGTTAATATTAAACTACACCTTGTTCTACAATTTGTTTTTTTCATGTTTTTATGTCGTGGACATTGAGCCTCTAGTGATTTTCCAATACATATGCTGACAAAATTATAAGGAAATTTCGCCTTTTGGTGATTTAGTAGGTAGGAGAAGAAGAAATAGTCCGAACGAGAAGTTTTGCCTTATTTATTTGGTTACAGTTCAGACATACAATACCATATATACATATACATGTTTCCTAATGTATCCAGGTGTGCATACATTAGCCAGTGTCGCTTTGACTGGTAAGTCGCAGACGTTTCGTTAAAATCTAATTTGGCATTATCAATGATTACTGGTCGATGGTAAACTGAAATGTTCGGGTATACATACGGTATTTATATGTTTTCTGGATCGTAGGTTGTAGCCCTGGATGGTGGGGCGTGGCTTTTCCTCCTTTAGGCTGACATGGACAATCCCGGTGTTGTTAATTTAATTAAGCAAATAGCATCCTGGCTACACCTAAATTAAGTACTTTAAGAAATTTATATAATGTTAATATACAGTTGATATTAATTTAAAAAAATATATATATTTGCAAACTTTGTATCCTTAAATGACGCCTAGGAAAATTAGCAACTATGTCTGTGAGAATTTAATAGATTTCTGTCTGCAGAGCATGCTTATATTATCTAGAGCAGAGCTGTCCAGGCCGGAGCCGTTTACGGGCTAACACAAATTAAGACATGGACTTGTGGGCCGTAGAAACTAAATATTATCAGTCTTCAATTAAAGGCAAATAGAAAAATACAGGGGATATTATTCATATAATTTGTCATTATTAGTGTTCCGTACGGAACATTTATAAGATCACTTCGGTGACTGTCCGTCTATCTGTCCCTCTGTCTGTCCGTCTGTCACACCCGATTTTCTCCGAAACTATTTGTCATAGAAAGTTGAAAGATGGTACTAATATAGGAAAATACTAGGTCGAGTGTGGTGTCAAATAAAAGCTTGTGAAAACACGAGTAAAAAACATATATAATGTAATTGTTGCGCACACTTTGTTGTATTATTTAAAAAAAAAAACGCGAAAAATCGCTGTCCCCCCCTCATCTCGAAAAGTACTGATTAAAAAATTTTGAAAAAATTCTGGAATATTTTCCACGGGGTGTAGATTGAACGAAAATTATCACGAATGCATTACCTTTAATAATTTATCTGGTATATAAAAAAACCAAAAATTTCAAGGTCATCAGTGTTCAGTAAAGCTTGGAAACAAACTTTGTTGCAAACTCATTTGGGGTGTGTTTTGTGAAGTCAGTGATCATTTATACCTCTGTAACAAAATGTTTTGTTTTAAAAGGAATCAACTTACGGAACTCTTATTGCGCAAGTTCAACTTGCACTTGACCGGTTATTTTTTTTATTAATTTCTCTTTTACAATTCTGTTAATATCAATTTCAATATTACTCGTAGTCAAACGCAGTGTTTGAACAAGTTACTTATCCGATAGTGACAACCTGTATTTAGATCTTATAAAATTCATTGCGGAGTAAGCATTTTCACATAGATAAGTATTATCCGTCATCAAACTCATGTTTAAGCTAAGTTCGGTAAGTTTGAAAAAACGAGACATTTCTTCTCTTAAATTAAAAAAAAAACGCTGTAAGCCTTGCCCAGCAATTAACCATCTGATTTCAGAGTGTAAAAGCAAATCTAAATATGCTGCGACAATTTCCGTTAAAAAATCATGAAATTTACGATGTTTCGAAGGTTTATTTTCACCTCTAATTAGATATGTTATTTTAATAGCCTCCTTCATGGCTACATCTGGCCGAAGGATTTTTCACATAAAGCTTCTTGGTGTATGATGCAGTGCATTAATGGGAAACCAATACCATTTTGTTTAAGAAGTCTCGCAAACCCTGTCACTGTTCCTGTCATAGCTTTAGCTCCATCAGTTACAATGCAGAAACTTTTGTGAAATTCTCCGTAATCCATAACAGTTTTACTAACAGCTTCAAAAATATCACTGCCTTTGGTTGATCCATTTAACATTTCCTCCCTAATAGTAAAATCTTGTAAAATACAGCGAATAAAAATTAATAGTTGACTTACATCTGTGTGGTCGGTACTTTCATCCAAACATATGGAATAGTATTTACATTCTACAATGGTATCATATATATTTTTTTTTGAAACATACTCTCCTATATCAATTATTCGTCGCACCACTGTTTGGTGAGATAGTACGACAGATTCAAATTTTTTCTGTTACTTTAGGCTGCATAAAGTGTTGGGCCATTTTAACTGTGCATTATTTGATCAACACTATAACTAATTGTAAATAAACTTCACTATTTAAGAAGTTCACTATGTGTACTTATATTTTTGAAAAAATACTTCTATCAGTGTTTTCCTGTATAATTTCTCTTGCTTCCGCGACATGTTTTTTTATACTTTTCCTCGTGTAAAGTGGTATAATATCTTTTAACATTGTGTTCTTTATACACAGAAAATACTTGCATACAAATCAGAACTATAATTTTATTAGCGTTGTTGCAGATAAAATAGTATAGTTCCCAGTTCTCATTAAATGTACGATTTTCTTCACATAATTTTCGCTTTTTCGTAGACATGATATGGCTTGTTATTTCTCAAGAAGATTATCGATATTAATTATTAACGTAAGTAAATATGAGACGTTACACGTGGAAACAAACGAGTCACGACAAAAACGGGCACAAACACGCATCTGTACTTATTCGCCTACACACAGACTCGTATTTGTAAAAGAATACACTTCTATTATTTCGGGAATTCCTCTAACAATAAGAGAAAGACCCATGTTCTTGCCATACCTACGAATAGATATTTGGGTTACCAGATACATGAACAAAATTATAACAAATATTTTGTGAATTTAAGTTTCTTTCTTTTATTGCGATGCGATTTTTAATCTATAAAACTAAAGACTAGAAATAGCTTTGAGGATCACGGGCCGTTGTCTTGACAGCCCTGATCTAGAGATAACAGAATTAATTTTTTTAAATCCATTTAAACAACACTTAATAACACTACTTTATATCTTAATTATTTTCTCGTAACAAAAATCTGAAGATATTTTTTTAAACATCTTTTGTTTAAAAAAAAAGCAATACGTCTTTAATTGAAAAATATTTCTTTTACAAAAACGTTTTATTTCGTTCAAATTAAAATCACTTAAAAGCCTATTGTCGTTGTTTAACACAACGAAACAGGCTTTTATTAATTCTAAAAATAAACTGTGTTTGCTTATTTCCAGTGCCATAAAAGCTTCTTATTAATTCTATATTTAATTTTTCAGCCAAGATTAATAGTAAGTAGTTATCATTGTTGCGTTAGATTGCTGCCAGCGCAGCGTGCATACGCCTTGCTATAGTACGTGTTCAGGATGTACATACAGTCGTAGCCAAATAAATCGTACATCTCGCACACATTCTATTAACTAGCCGGCAATATTACTCTTATGTCTGATAACATGGTCTTGCATCCGGAAGGCCGGTCACCCTGTGAATTGAGCTAGAGGCACCACCGACAGATAAGCGAGGTAGGAAATTAGAATTTGTTTTTTAAAGACGATGAAAAAGTAATAATTTTGTGGAATCCTTTCCTTGCTAAAAGAAATTATTGTTTTTTGAAAAAAAAAAATTTTCGTGACCTTAGCATTTTTCCATCTGTATCGGCCTATGTCCGTCTGTCTGTATGTGGAACCAATATAGTA
This sequence comes from Pachyrhynchus sulphureomaculatus, assembly GCA_019049505.1. Taxonomy (NCBI): domain Eukaryota; kingdom Metazoa; phylum Arthropoda; class Insecta; order Coleoptera; family Curculionidae; genus Pachyrhynchus; species Pachyrhynchus sulphureomaculatus. Next base: position 190,034,771 of record CM032446.1, read on the forward strand.
TAAATAAAGCATATAGTTTTTAAAATATATTGTTTTCCGGGAAGAGAGTGAGATAGTCGGAGAGCTCATGACCCATTTTTCATGAAGTGTTTGATTCAGGTAGAAATTTTACACGGTGGTATCTGTAGGGTGCGCGGTATAGCCCGTTCAGCTGTACAAGATAACGTGATCAATAGCCAGTGAGAGCTCAGAGAGCGACCGCCGACTACACTGGTGATCGTTGCTCTCACTCGTACTGCCCGTAGCGTATCTCTCTCTAGTCCACGCAACATTTATTTTGATGTTTGCCAATTGTTAAACCCCGACAAAAGTGTCTGGCTTTTTGCAAGTATTTTTAAATACATGCAATTAAAACGCTATTAAAATTTCAGCGTGAATCAAACACTGTTTTTTATTTTTAAAAATACAACTTTGTGGTACTTTGGTTCAATGTTAAACCTTCCAAAAGTCTTTGCCTTGTTTATTTTTGTATTCTAAATTAACTTAACATTCGAATAGTTTTTGTTAGCTTCTGAATCAAAAACTTTTTTTGGCACAAATTTTTTCGCACATTTCCTTTATGCGCAGTACCTCCCGTACCAAAGAAGGTCAGGCAAACATTCGGTTCCCTATTTATCTACCCCACAGATACCACTGTGTAAAATTTCTAGCTGAATCAAACACTTCATGAAAAATGGGACATGAGCTCTCGGACTAAAAGGAGTGGGGGTTGTAACATATTTTGTATTTTCAACAGATTTATGAGAATTTTTCATTATTTTTGGTTAACGTTATGGATACTTCTGAATTGTAATTATAAATAATCAAACATATCAGTGACTAAAGGGATGGTGGAGAAGATTAAAAACATCATTTATTCATCGAGTTATGTATAATTTTCAGGGTTCTGAAGTTTTCTCTTCTCAATATATTTTTTTTTATTTTCCTTGCGAAAGAAAGGTTTTTTTATTCCAGGGTTCTTAGATCATCAAATATTATTATGGTTTTTGGTTGCAATAACGAGCAAATTTTAAGCATTATTATAATCTAATATATATTATACAGGATTTTTGGAGTCAAGGCAACTAAAATCTGTGTTGTTACTTTTTTTGCCAAAGGAGAGTATTGTATAAGAAAAAAAATTAGGAAAAACCTAGTCATCAATTTTTATTGCTTTGTCTGTCTGTTGACATGATAACTCTCGAAGGAAATGTGACAATTTGATACGCATATAATACCTAAAGAAGGGATGGAACTTACAGTTTTTAAGCGATATCGCTTTAGGGAAAGTGGTGAAAAAGATTGGTGTTCCCAAATTTTGTATATTTCTAATAGTAAAATGGTATCTTTTCCTGATTTTTGGTGAGATATTAACCTAATTTTACGCCTAATTGTTTATATTAAAATGTATAAGCAGTTAGAGCAGTACAGAAGGAGTTTAGAGGGGGTTGTTTCGTATATATCTTGCTATATGTACTTTCAAGGGTTTTCGATATCTTCAATTTTAATAAAGGAAGGGGTGGAGGTTAAATATACAGTTCTAATAATATGGAAATTATGTTAGGTTGGCCAAATGGCCAAATTATAAACATAGTTTTTATAGGGAAATGGTTTTAAAGTGATGGGGGGGGGAGGATTAGAGGCGTTGCTTCGTATATATCGTGGTATACGTCCTTTTCAGGGTTTTTGTCGTTGAGGAATTTAAAAATGTTTCCATTGCTTTCAGTATTAACAGAGTAAGAGGGTGTTATGTTTTAAGGTCGTTAAATATCGTATAGTTTTAATAGTATTACGAAAATTCTGCCTTATTTGTGGTTGAGAAAATGGCGATATTTTAAACATAATTCATTATAGTAAATTATAAGAAGGATGAGAAGTTTGGGGAGTTAGAAGGGTGACTTTGTATCTATTGTGTTAAAGATAATATTTAGGGTTCTTGAAACAAAAAATCGACTTTTTAATTTTAATAGAGGAAAGAAGTGAAAAAAAGGCGATTGTAGTTAAATAGATATGGTATAGTTTGGATAGTATTAACAGAAATATTTTTGGATAATGCCAAATTTGAGGCATAAACATATATTATAAAAATTTGAAACATGTAAGGGGTAAAAATGGAGAAAGAGAATTCACAAGATTCTTCAAAAGGAATCTGGTAATTTTCTGTTGCGAGGAGGGGGTTAAATGTTAACCTTTTTATAGTATTATAAGAATATTTCCTGGATCTTTGTTGTGATTTGGATGAAATTTTATCACAATTATTGATAGTAAAATATATATGAGATTAAAGGACTAGCGTAGGAGTTAGAAGAGTGGTTGCATATGTATTATACGTCTATATCAATGTGTGGAAAAAGTGCTTCGTATATATATTGATATACATAACTTTCATTGTTCTAAAGCAATCCTCTGTTCAATTTTCTTTTATTTTCCTTGCTAAAGGTAAAATAGACGCCCTACAAGATCCATTTCTTCACATTTCAAAGGTCAATAGATAACAAAACATTAATATAATAATTTTTTCTTGGTTTTTGATTGGTATAGGAAACAAATCTTATGAAGGTATTATTAATGTTAAGGTGTTAGAGGGATTGCTTCATACATATTTTTATAAGCATGATTTTCACGAGTTTTGGAGCCGATAGATCTGAAAAAAGAGTTAGAGAATTATAGGGGTTGCTTTATTTATACCGTATTATACGTCATTTTCAGTTTCTTGGAGAAGAAAAATTTAGAAATTGTGGTATTTGATAATTATTTTTAATTATTTATAGTCAAAGATGTAAAAGAAAAAAAAGTAAAAATTTACAAGTGGAGCTCCAGCCCTAATCGACCTCAAAAATTTTTCCGCATATTAAAGGCCTTTTTTATATAAGAATATGCATTTTAAGGTGGAGGAAGGGTTTTTTACTTATATTTGTTAAAAAATGCGATATATTCAAAAATCCAATAATATATATTTTTATCTATAAACGAAATAGGTTATTTATCATTATTTTACATTATTATTATTATTATTAATTATCAAATAATGCTTTATAGCAATAGGTAATTCATGTACTCACGTAGTATGATGCGGAAAATGCCACCTGAATAGAAAATCTGCGATATATCCATCCATATAGTATTCGCGACGACCATATTTGGGCATTCCCTCATGAGCATCTCGCCATACTCTCTCAATATTTTGAGTGTATGCCCCTGAATCAGGATTGACAAAGTTGTAGGAGGGGTTGACAGTAAGGTGCTTGTTAACTTGAAAAATAAATATATGTGTGGCCTATATGTACATATGCATGTATGTATGTGAGTGATCAATTAGATGTAAATAGTTCAGGCTAGAGAAAATGTGTCTCCCCTGCCTTAAAACTCATGTTTGAAGTCTTAGAAAAGATTTTCAATACGTGGAAAAATTTTCGAAGTAGATACATACATATATATATATATATATATATATATATATATATATATATATATATATATAATATATATATATATATATATATATATGAATCGTTCGTTTCAAAAACCACATAAGTCAAAATTTAGCAAAATTGAGTTTTTGCTAGGAAACGTCTCCTCAAGGGTACCTACATATTATATGCAAAAGCCACGTAAGTCGTATTTACGGTTAACGAATTGCCGCCTATCCACTTCCACCGTTTGTTGCAAAAACCACATTAGTCACAGACTTATGTTGTTTTTGCACGGATTTTCTAGCGAGGGTTTGAGTTGAGTGGGAGATAAAAAGTGTTATCTCTGTTCAGATACCAGTCAAATTGATGGCAAACCGATCCCAAACTATCCAACTCATGCGCACTTTGATATGGGGACCCCAAAAAAATAGAAAATATTAAAGCAAGTTAGAAATAGTATCCTTGAACAGCATATTCCATTTTATGACGGGATTTTCCACTGGCCTACCGCGGAAGGACAGAACCAGGAAGAATATTATGTCGAAAATGACCACGAGTTTGATTATGTGCCTTAATTAATTATTAAAATCAGGAATATTATTGTTTGTTTGTATTTTGAAGCATTTTTAATAAACCCTGTTGACAGTTTGTTGACTTGTTTTCTTTTAAAGAAGGAAAATGATAACTTCAAAATTATATTCAGTGCAAAAACCACCTAAGTCTCAAGAAAAAAAAATTTTTTTCTTAATAACAACGGAAATAAACTACATGTATTATGTGATAAACTATGTAACTACTTAAATAATTTGAATTAAATTAAATTTTTTCCTCTTATAAAGGATAGTTTTAGTTTAATAAAGTTTTTTTCGCCTACTGAAAATTTTACTTTTTTGACTTATGTGGTTTTTGAAATGAACGATTCATATATATATATATATATATATATATATATACTTATATATATATATATATATATATATATATATATATATATATATATATCTATATCTATCTATATATATATGTATATATATATATATATATATATATATATATATATATATATATATATATATATATATATATATATATATATATGTATATATATATATACATATATATATATATATATATATATATATATATATATATATATATATATGTATATGTATATATATATATATATATATATATATATATATATATATATATATATATATATATATATGTATATATATATATATATATATATATATATATATATATATATATATATATATATGTATATATATATATATATATATATATATATATATATATATATATATATATATATATAAACAAATTACATTATATAAAATATTTTATTATATTGAGAATGATATCACTATATTACATTTTGGTTTATAATAGTCATATCTTAAAATTTACCTAAAAAGGAGGGATTTCATCATAATTAAAAAACCTTTAAATACATGAGAAGACAAAGCACCCTACAAAACACATTCCCATTTTTCTCACTAAATTTAGTTTATAAAGTATATTTATCTTCTGCGGGACCGTACAGAGAATGTAACAAAAATATTTTCGTTGGGAGAAATATTTGTCGAGATATCAGGCTTCGATTGTTATTGTTGATATGTTTTTAGGGTTCCGTACGGAACACTTATAAGATCACTTCGGTGTCTGTCTGTCTGTCTGTCTGTCTGTCACACCCGATTTTCTCCGAAACTATTTGACATAGAAAGTTGAAATTTGGTAATAATATAGGAATTGATGGCCTCATCAGAGCCATGTAGTTTTGAGAATTAAATTTTGACTTAAGGGGTTAGTTTTAGGGGGTGAAGTCGGAAGTGAAAAAAAAATTTTTTTACTAGGTCATCGAGTGTGGTGTCAAATGAAAGCTTGTGAAATCACGAGTAAAATATATATATATAATATTATACTTGCGCGCACTTTTCTTTGTATTATTTTTAAAAATTCGTGAAAAATCGCTGTCCCGGGCCTTATCTCGAAAAGTACTTATCAAAAAATTTCGAAAAAATTCTGGAATATTCTCCACGGGGTGTAGATTGAACGAAAATTATCACGAGTGCATTACCTTTAATAATTTATATGGTATATAAAAAAAACAAAAAATTTCAAGGTCATCAGATTTCCGTAAAGATTGGAAACAAACTTTGTTGAAAACTCATTTGGGGTGTGTTTTGTGAAGTCACTGATCATTTTATACCACCGTAACATAAATTTTGACTTAAGGGGTTCGTTTTGAGGAGTGAAATCGGAAGTGAAAAAAATTTTTTTTTACTAGGTCATCGAGTGTGGTGTCAAATGAAAGCTTGTGAAAACACGAGTAAAAAATATATATATAATGTAATACTTGCGCACACTTTTCTTCGTATTACTTTTAAAAAATCGCTGTCCCTTACCTTATCTCGAAAAGTACTGATCAAAAAATTTTGAAAAAATTCTGGAATATTCTCCACGGGGTATAGATTGAACAAAAATTTTCACGAGTGCATTACCTTTAATAATTTATTTGGTATATAAAAAAAAACAAAATTTCAAGTCACCAGTTTTCAGTGAAGATTGGAAACAAACTTTGTTGAAAACTCATTTGGGGTGTGTTTTGTGAAGTCACTGATCATTTTATACCACCCTAACAAAAATTTTTATTTTAAAAACAATGAACGTACGGAACACTAATTGTGCAAGTTCAACTTGCACTTGACCGATTTTTTGTATATGTAAACGCAACATTATGGTGTTGCCATTTTTCAACTAATTAGTTAAATTAGATTATCTTGGACCCTTTGTCAGTTTTATTATTTATGTATGTGTAGATTTTTCTTTATGTGGATCATTTCCAAAAATTCTCGTTTTGTTGGTTATGTTCGGTTCGAATAATCTTGATTATTTGGAAATTAAAATTATGTTTTTTCTGTATCTCGTGTTTCATTAGAGCTATCTTGTTATTCTTGTCATATTTATGTCCATTGAGTCTGTTAAATATTGTGATATTTGTCCAATATATGTTGTCTGGCAATCTTTGTATGAAATTTCATATATAACGTGCATTTTTCGATTTTTGGGCGTTTTACTTTTCAATACACTGAAATGCTGTTTGAGAAGGTTATGTCCGCTATGACTTATCGAGATGTCGTGAGATTTGTAATAGTTATGAAATTTTTCGGATAGCCCTTGTATATATGGCAGAGGTAAGTATGTGTCGTTTGTATTGTTTTTTGCCTGTGGTAGTGGTTGTACTGTGTCTAATTTTTGTGTGCGTGAATTAGAAAAGTTGTTAATTAATTTTTTTGGGTAGCGGTTTCTAAGTAGTATGTTTTTAGTTTTCTGAATAGCCTTATCTCTATACAGATCATACCTTAGTTTTAATGCTCTGTCTGCTAATCCAATTATTACTGACATTTTCTGAGACAGAGAGTGTTGTGAGTAGTAATTTAAATATCTACCCGACCATGTTGGTTTGGTATGCCATTCTGTTTCTATGGTGTTCCTTTCTATGGTGTCCCTTTTATGATATAATGTTTATTTTATTATTGTTGTTGGTTTCAATAGTAAATTGTATTTTTTCGTGGTAATTATTAAGTAGTTAGGACCTTTTCGTAGTTGTTTTTAGGAATTGCAGTTATGCAATCATCCACATATCTCAGGAAAAACGAGAGGGGCTATTCTACGTTTTGTATAAAAATTTCTTCCAACTCTTCAAACACCATTTGTGCAATAGCAATTGAAATGGGTGAGCCTATGGCAAGACCTTCAATTTGTCTATAAAAACGGTTTTTGTACATAAAAAAGGTGAATGTTAGTATTAATTCTATGGCTGATAAAAACTCATCAATTGGAATGTCAGTGTATTTTTTAAGTTTTTTCCCATTTTTTCTTTATAATGTTCAAGGCTGCCTTAATTAAATCAAGAACCATATTCCCAAGAAAAAAGAATATCTAAACCTGGTTCAAGAAACGATTTCGCCTCTACAGCCTAGATTAGTTCATTGCGAACTGTTATTTGTCATTGTACATAAGTATTTTCTTGTTTCTGCTCATGTTATGTGTCTAACGTAGTCGATGTTCTTTGGTTTTTATAAATGTTGTGACCATCTCTTAGTTGGTAAGTTTTAAAATAACAATTTATTTACAAAAAAAATTCCTAAAAATCATAGTTTCTCCCGATGAAGTTGTGAAGTACAACGAAATATAGAGAGTTTAAAAGCAATCGAGTGTTAATTGTCACAGACCGCAAACCCGACAAAAAACTCCCCATTTTGCTATCAAAGTACGCTCGATAAATCTACATTTATTTTATATATATATTTATATATATATATATATATATATATATATATATATATAAATATATATAGATATACATACATATATATACATATATATATATATATATATATATATATATATATATATATATATATATATATATATATATATATATATATATAAACTCCTGGACAAAATTAACGCAACAATCTGAAAATTAATTTATCTTTTTTTTATGTCAGTTTTAAAGTTTATCGAGTATTTGAGTAGTAGGCTATGCATATTTTGTTTCGTTGTTCATGACAGAAATCAAAACAGTTCTTTTAGATTTACAGTTTTAAAGAATTTTTTAGAAGATAAACAATTTTCTGTAATAATGCGATAGATTTTCTTTAAAAGTAAGCTTATAAATTGTTCCCTTTTTCAAAGTAATACGTTTTGTGGTAGACTGTTTTATTTTTGACTCCGAAGAATTAGAAAAATGAATCGAACAAGGAATTTAACTGAGCACGAGGTAGTGCGAGCCTCAGTTTTATTGGACGAGGGATATTGTCAGAGTTATGTTGCCAATTTGTTAGGCAAACATCGTTCCACAATAAGTCGTATGGTAAGACGCTTGAATGAAGTAGGAACTTATTCTAGAAGGCTAGGGCAAGGGCGGAAACGATGCACTAGCGACCTAGATGAACGTTTTATAAGACAATATGCTTTAAGAAACAGGACTGTCACTAGTTCTGCAATAAGAAACGAACTCGAAGCTGTTCGCAGTGTCACAATTTCTTCTAAAACAGTTAGAAGACGGTTAAATGAAGCTGGATTAAACACTAGGAGACCAGCCACTGCGCCCTTGCTACTAGAGAGAACAGAGTTGCCAGGTTACCTATTGCTCGAAATCACGAAAACTGGTCTGTCGATGATTGGAAACAAGTTTTCTTCACAGATGAAACTAGGGTTAGTCTAAAACATCCAGATGGTCGTGAGCGAGTATGGTGAAGACCAGGAGAGAGGTTTGCTCCTTGCAATATCTCTGCAAGGATTCCATTCGGCGGTGGCTCTGTTATGTTCTGGGGTAGCATCTGCTTTGATGCTCGCACAGAGTTAGTTCCTGTCCGTACGAGATCCATGAATGCTGACTACTATCTTGAGAATATTGTAATAGAACATGTGATGCCTTTCGGTCATTTTGTTTGGCACAATTTCCTGTTCATGCAAGACAACGCTCGAACTCACGTGGCTAGGGAGGTACTCGATTATCTTAATCAAGTTATGCATTGGCCACCAAAAAGCCCGGATCTGAATCAGATAGAACATGTATGGGATCACCTTAAGAAAAATGTGAAACTTCATATACCTGCACCTAGAAACCTGAGGGAACTTGAAAATGCAGTTATCACAGAATGGGAGCAAATTCCTCAAGATTTTATCCAAAATTTAATTAGAAGCATGCCTAGGCGCATAAACGCTGTCATCCGAAGTAGAGGAGGCAACACACGCTACTAGTGTTCCAGTTACACCATTAATTTTGCTACTAGTGTCCCAGTTTATTTTTTTCATTATTACATAATTTCAACGATTTTGTTATTAGGTCTTAAGAATAATTTAAATTCGAATCTTATAGAGAAATTTGGTAGCTAATTCACTTTTAAAGTAACCGAATAAGTTTTTTCTAACTTTTAGTGTAACCAATGTTCATAAAAAATTATTAAAATTAATTCATTATAGAGATTTGTATGATTTAATATATTGTTGCGTTAATTTTGTCCAGGAGTGTAAATACATATATATATATATATATATATATATATATATATATATATATATATATATATATATATATACATATATATATATATATATATATATATATATATATATACATATATATATATATATATATATATATATATATATATATATATATATAATATATATATATATATATATATATATATATATATATATATATATATATATATATATATATATATATAAATATAAATATATATAAATATATATATATATATATATATATATATATATATATATATATATAAATATATATATATATATATATATATATATATATATATATATATATATATATATATATATATATATAAAATAAATGTAGATTTATCGAGCGTACTTTGATAGCAAAAAGGGGGAGTTTTTGTCGGGTTTGCAGTCTGTGACAATTAACACTCGATTGCTGTTAAACTCTCTATATTTCGTTGTACTTCACAACTTCATCGGGAGAAACTATGATTTTTAGGAATTTTTTTTGTAAATAAATAGTTATTTTAAAACTTACCAACTAACAGATGGTCACAACATTTATAAAAACCAAGAACGTCGACTACATTAGACACATAACATGAGCAGGCTATAAAGGTGAAATCGGACCAAAAAACGAAAAAGCAAAAAAACTGTTTATTAAATACAGTGGTTTAGTTATTTATAAGGTGGTTCAGTTATTGACCGGTAAAAATTTTTTAAGAGTAAAATATTACAATATATTACACTTAATTTACTGGTATCTGCCTTATAATTAACACAGTCCTTATGTTTGTTTATGTGACACATTTCAAGAAAAAGCCGATCCTTGTAATTATTTACTCTCTCCAAAACATTGGCAAAATCGAACTGATGTCCCGTTTTTAAAATATAGTCAACTAAGGCACATGACCTCTTATTTATTTGACAATCGCTTTTGTGCTGTGTTATTCTTTGTTTTATCTACTGCGATGTCTGTCCGATATAACATGAAACACAACCCAAACAAGACAATTGGTAAACTACATTGGTATTATAAAGTAGAGGTTTCACACAGATTCAGTGGTTATATATATATATATATATATATATATATATATATATATATATATATATATATATATATATATATATATATAAACTAAACCTAAAATCTTTTATCGAAAAAAAACACTTCCATTCATAAATACTTTTAAATGCAAACATTTTATTTGTCTGACGGTAAATTCAGTTAAATAGCGATTGTCATTATTTTCACAAAGAAATCTGATTTTATTAATTTAAAAAATAATCATCATTCAGTAATTACGATACAATGAAATCTTTCTTCTTACCTATTTACAATCCTACCGGACTGCTTATGCTTTGCAATAGACTAGGCTCAAGGTGTACGATTTGTATGGCTACGACTGTACGTTTGATATGTCGACGACTATACATTATCAAAATGAACATGGTAATGTGAGCACGTAGCAAATCTGCTTTAACCCATTTTTACTAGAAGTTTGGTATATTAACAGAAAAGTAAAGCTTTAGAATGACAAACAAAATTCAAAAGCTTTCACCTAAACTATTTTCATTTGCTTAGCTCCAGTATGTTGCCGCAATAGCAAAATGGCAAGCATTCTAAAAGTTTCTTGACTATTTTAAAATAAAGAAAAATCCCTTATAAAATTTCGTGCTTAGCTTTAGATAATAGAATTAAATTTCCTCCCTATTTTGTCTACATATACAGAATTTTAATTTGCTGTACAATTTCGATTAAATATCCAGTGGGTTAAGTAGAACGTGACGCCTATAACTTGTAGTCGGTTTTTTTTATCGTTCACCTTCCTGTCTGAGTAGGGATTTTACCCTTTTTTCATATCCTGAGGATATTGGCGAGAATGTTGTAATACCCGTCAACGTTGTCCAAGTGCCGAAACATACATTTTTGTATTTCACAGCATCTTTTAGACAACGCGGTAGTGTTGTCATGGACGTTATTGCATTTCTGCAAACAACTACTACCTTTGTACGTGGCCAAATCATATATACTTAAATAAAAGGACACCGACCTGCTGAGATTGAAACCCGAGACCTTTTGCACCGCAAGCAAGCACGACATAGAGGCACGGGCCGCAACGGTAAAAGAAATTCCTTTTTTTTGGGGTTATCGTTGGCATTCCCGCAAACAATGCTGTATAGAAAGAGATTCATTTCTGACCGTATTTATGGTTAAACGGTACATTATCGCACATGAGTGTTGTATATACTTTGCGCTTCGCGGCTGTATTCCTATGTAATCATCCAAAAGGTCCGAAAATGACGTCTACAGCGGCTGTTATGTAAATAAACAGGTCAAGAGTATTCGTTAGTAAGTGGGTGAAATAACACTCTCAATTGAAAAATGTTAATGATTTACCAGAACGTGGTTCGAAAAAGTGGCCAACAAGGGTAACGGTTGGTGGTGGCGGAGTACAATAAAGCAACTATTGCTGAGCAAGAAACACAGAGAGAAACGACTCGCGTGGGCAGAGGAAAATATCGATCGAGAATGAAGCAATGCAGTTTTCTCCGATGAAGCTATATTTGGAGATGTCTTTCGAAAAAAGGTTGTGGGAGACTCTTCATCTTTACCTACAATTAGAACGCTGAAAAAATCCTTCAGATTTACAAGAAGGCGTTAGTACCGATCACTAAACGATGGTCTGTCGATAAAAATGAGGAGTGGATTCTTCATGGGGATAACGATCCCAAACATCGGAGTAAAATATGTACCTAGTGGAAAGGGAAATGCGGTATCGTCACACTAGATTGGACATCCGAGTCGCCCGATTCAAACTTAAACGAGAAATTTTGGTCATACATGAAGCAGAAGCTTCATAGCCAAAAGGTGTACACAGTGAAGCAGCTTTGCCACAAGAATTCGTGGAAAAACTCGTCGAAAGTATGCCCCGAAAATGCCAGGCGATCATTGACGTTGATGACAATCCTTTACTGTCGAATAATGTGAAAAACGTATAAATAGATACATTTTTTCATGAAAAATGCCCTACACGTTTTTACTTGATCGATTATAACAGGGCAAAAAAACGTCCTTTCAGAACGTAATTATAGATATTTTGAGATCTTACGAAATGTTTCTGAAAGATTTCATTAAATTAAAGATAATTTTTTTAACAGCTTTTTGTTTACTTAAAATACATTTATAAGATACCTATTTCGTAAAATAAATAGCACAAAAAATCATGGAATTAAGAGGCTTTATTTCCTTTTCTGAAAGGTATATTGGATTCGTAAAAAAATTAGTCTCCGAGTGTTTAGCGTTTATTCACAATTTAAGGTCCTTAAATCACAAAAAAAAAAACATATTTTCTCATATCTGTCAGTTTGTTGGCAAGCTAATTCTGGAACGAAATGAGATACCGGTTTCAAATGTGGTGCACCTATAATACTTGAAGTAAGAACGAAATTTTTATTTTAAAGCGATATTACTCTAGAAGGAAAGAAGAAAATGCATAGGGGTCAATAAAATCCGTAGAGCTTAAATAATATTATAAGAGTTTCTTCTCGTTCTTAGTTGCGATAATGAACCGACCCTAAGAATAATAATTTATAATCAAATATATAAGGAGTAAAAGCACTAAGAGAGGGGCTAGTAGGGGTTATTTCAAATACATTGTGTTCTGATTTCTGATCTGAAAATGAAAGAACTCTTTCATTATTTCCAATATATACTAGGTTTTACTTTAAATGAATTATCATTAAAAATATCGAGTTATAATGATTAGATTAAATTATTCCAAAGATAGAGTCAAGGTCAGTGTTTATGTTGGAACTGTATGTTGCAAGGAATTTACTAGATAAATTAATAAAAGTTTTTTTTTTAAAGTTATTTGAAATGAAAATACATAAATAATATTTATTTATGGGCCATCTTCCGAAAAATTATTACTTGCTGAATAATTTTTTGTTAGCAAAAAGAAAATTGCCGAAGTAGTCCTGACGATTTCGGCAGGTTGTAACAGATTAGGTAATTTATTAAAAATTTATCCAAATGACAATCCTTGGATAGGTTTTTCATGGCAATGTAGGGTTGTCAAGAGTTCTTATTATTATTTTTAAGTAAAAAATTTCACTTTAAAATAAATGGTTGTCTGATTTTACTTTTTTTAAAGCAGGAATAGTTGATTAGTCGATTAATTAGAAAATAAAAAGAGAAGATAATTCGTTTTATTTTTTTTATTTCAATGTTATATTTCTATTTTCTAAAAAAAATACCATACATCTTAATATCTGGTAATTTTCAGCTTAAAATGCTGGTTAGATAAAGCAGTGAGTTTTTGGAAACCTTGAATTTGTCTGTCGCTTCGCTGGAACATTATTTAATACCGAGATTCAAAACATACGTGTATCTAAATTATCTTTATTGTTTTAACTTCAGCCTTTTAGAAAATCAGGTAACATTTACAGTATTCGTTGACAAATAAAGTTATAAAAAGTAAAATAACAGATATTTATTTTGTAGCAAACTGTATTTTTAGTAATATCAGTAAGTAAATGATAAAGACCGGCCAAGTGCAAGTATGAGTTGCGCAATTAGTGTCCTGTACGGCGATTGCTTTTAAAGTAAAAACTTTTAATACGAAGCTATAAAATGATCACTGACTTCACAAATCACACCCCAAATGAGTTTTCAACAAAGTTTGTTTCCGATCTTTGTTAAAAACTGATGACCTTGAATTTTTTTTTATTATACCAGATAAATTATTAAATTTAATGCACTCGTGATAATTTTCATTCAATCCGCACCCTATGGAGAATATTTCAGAATTTTTTCAAAATCTTGATCAGTACTTTTCAAGTTAGGGTGGATGAACAGCGTTTTTTGGGTATTTTAATAAAAAAAATAATACAAAGAAAAGTGAGCGCTAGTATGACATATATTTTTGAACTCGTCTGTTCACAAGCTTTTATTTGACATCTCACTCGATGACCTGGTAATTTTTTTTTCACATCCGATGATACCCACCAAAAATAATCCCTTAAGTCAAAATTTGACTTTCAAAACTACACGGCTCTGGTTGGGCTATCAAATCCTATATTTGTGACAAATTTCAACTTTCTTTATCAAATAGTTTCGGAGAAAATCAAATGTAACAGACGAGCAGACAGACAAACTGACAAATTGACAGGCACCGATGTAATCCCATAAGTGTTTAGTACAGAACACTAAAAAAACGTTTTTCTTTTCTTAAATTAAGAGCTTAAAAATAACTTTTTATAAACAGGAGCAAAATTGCAGCAATAGACAAATCTATGACGTTATTGTAGATAGCAAAGAGAAAGAACAGGTAAAACTCATTCATAGATAAAAGAGACAAAACATGATATCAAGTGTGTCATTATTATTTTTAAATAGATAGTTAAAGGAAAAAAACCGGCCAACCGCAAGTTGGACTTGCGCAATTAGTGTTATGTACGGTGATTGCTTTTGAAATAAAATAAAATCCTTCCGAAGCTAAACTAAGTTAATTAGGACCCTGGCATGTATATATCTTAAGATCCAACATGCATTTTTACGTTTTTTCTTAGTCAATAATGTTATAGCATCTTAGCTACCCAATAACCAATAAATCAATCTAGCTCAATCTAGAATACAGTAATATTTATTACCTAAATATTTGTTTAATTATGTAAGTACACGAACAACGCGCGACCCGGTAGTAGTAATGTACTGAAAATATATTAAAAAAGCATTCACCATATTGTCAAGGCACATAATTTTTATACGAGGTAAATTATCAAACGTCATTCATCTGTGATAGTTTTCCCTCAATCTACAGTTTATGAATTTTTTCAAAAGTTTTGGATCAGTATTTTTTGAGATAGGATGGAGGGAGAGTGATTTTTGGCAATTTTTTTTTACATACTACAAAGAAAAGTGTGCGCAAGTCGTACATTATACAAGCTTTTATTTGACACCTCCCTTGATGACCTGATAATTTCTTTTTTCCCTTTCTATTTCACCCCCAAAACTAACTCTTTAAGTCAAAATTTAACTTTTAAAACTACATGGCTCTGATTGGACCATCAATTCCTAAATTTGCGCCAAATTTCAACTTTATATGTCAAATAGTTTCGAAGAAAATCGGGTGTGACAGGCAGATGGACACAGAAGTGATCTCATAAGTGTTTCGTACGGAATATTAAAAATTTAATTTATTTGTTTTTAATAAATGAAGTACAACATACTTAAAATTTAGAAAATGTATAAATTAAATGACTTAATATTATTTTGCCTAATATTATGTTTACTAAAAGGTCAATAATAAATCGATCGCCACACCATAAAAATAATAAATCGAGCTCTTTGGGGTGAAGTCAACAAACCATTAATGCGCAAACTCCAAAAGCCGGAGTAACATCGCATAGCATTTTCGGATTCCCCTGTCATTCGCATTTGCAATATGTTTATTTTCTATGTGTGGTCAAATTTTGAGAGTGGTAATGTGGCAGCAGCACTTGTTTTCCTACTTTAATGTCAAGTATGGTTTTTTTCTGCTAATACTTAATATTTAATATGTCTCTAAATAAAACAAATTTAAATTTATCTACGAGTAGTTTTAAATCATCTTAGTTTACTACTCAGTATATATCACCACTACACCCAACATTTTATTTTTGCACTCCAGTGCAAAAATAAAGTGTTTGGTGTTGTGGTGATATATACTGAGTAGTATCATTGTGCCAAAGATTCCACATTCCCAACTTAGTCATCTTAGTTTGTTATTATCTGGTTAGCGTAGGCTAATATTATCCTGTTGTTATTACATTATAATATTAATTAAATTAGATCGTTTTATTTCAAAAACAACATTTTTAGATGATATTACTAAAAGAACAGTTTGAAATTGTTCCACTTATTTAAAATTCTACCTGGAAACTATTCTCATTAGCATACGTGGCTAAAGTGTGTCGTCAAAATGTATACGTAATTCTAAAGATTTCAAGTTTTTCGCTTATTAGACATTGTGCTGTTGGGTGTTTGTGTTAGAGTATAAAGTGAATTCTTATGCGAAGGAAGTCAATATCTTTTTCCAGTCGTTGTTCAATTCCGAACGTCGCGGCTCATTCATGGTAGTAAGTAACTCTTCACCATGCCACTTTACTGTTCTCATGACTGCTGCAACCGACATGTTTGTGAGGTCCTTAATTTGGTCTATAAATCTTACAGGAGATTTACCGTCTACATTTCCTTGGATCATTATCTTCTCCATACTGTCCTATCGTATTACGTGATCGAAGAATTTTAGAATCCGTCTTTGAGTCGTCGGAAGCAGCCTTTCATGATTCCGTATCTTCAGATCTATTAGTATAGGAATATTAGTTCTATGAGCCGTCCATGGGATCCTTAGCATCCGGCTATAGCAAATTATTTCGAACGTACCTATTCTTCTATGGCATGTAGCATTCAGTGTCCAGGATTCCGACCCTAAGATTGCGATAGGTAAAACTGGTATTTTGAGAAATCTTGTTTTAGTTGCTTTCCAGATATTATGGTCTCTCCAGATTTTAACCAGTCTACTCAAAGCTTCCTGTCCCATACTAATTCTTTGCTGTATTTCTGCCTCGGATCCTCCTTAGTTCGTTATTTGCATGCCGAGATAAGTAATCGCTTGTCTCTATATCCCGGATAAGTTGCAGTGGCAATGGTATTGTTTGAGATCTATCCATAATCATCAAACGGCATTTGGCTTTATTCAGACATAGGTCCGGTTGCTAACTACCAGACTCCAATTGCTAGAGAAGCTCAAACATTTCTTGCTTCTTTTGAGCCAGAACGAAGTGAATATGAAACGATCGTATTTAGAGATTTGTTTCAACGGGAACTCTTGGTTATTTATATCAAACCATGCCTAATTGTAGCCATAACTTTTCTGCAGTTTCCCATATTAGCATTTCTATGGAAGCCGTTGAAGAAAATATACTCGTCGCTTACGCCTTCTCTTACTATCAAATATTTTGTGTACATATGTAAGATACACCTTTGTTATTTGATTACACGCTAAAAATATCTGAATGATCATCTAAATCAACATCTTTCAAAGTGTTATAATAATTACTACACTAGTGTCCTGTCTTAATACATCTTTAAAATTTTACGAGGCAAACAAAGAAAACCAGAAACATTTACTAATAGTACTGGGTCTTTTGCCGGTCTTAAGAAGCAGCAATTTTTTTAGAGCCTCGACACTTACCAACATCGCACCTACACGTGAAGGATAACTGTATAAAATTCTTTATTTCTCAAGATATGTCCGAACATACAAACATCTGTATTTCATGGTACTTTCACGAGAATGTGATAGTGCTATTGTAAGTCTACACTACCTACCACCTAAATAAATATACAACAATTAGCGACTGATCTGAATCAAACTGGCGACCATCCAGTTACTTTGTAGGCTCTTAGCCTATATATATATATATATATATATATATATATATATATATATATATATATATATATATATAAAGTTGTATTGTTCGTATTAATAAGTGTGTATATTTCGTAAATAAAAATAGTTATTACTGTCAGCCCTATATTTAAACTTAGTAACCATGTTTCTTAAATCTTTTACGAACGTAGATTTTGATGAAGGCCTTTAAGTTGTGTTTAAATTTACAATCATCAAATAGTCAATTTTAACAATATCTTGTTCTTAGGAAAACGACCCTTATTAATAAGCGTTAGTCCTTGGGGAAACCTTTGTGTAATAGACAGATCCCGGTCAACAAAGCTTCTTAGCTTTGGATAAGTCTTACTTAATAATTCTGACCACGAATTTGTTGACTATACTACGATAATGGAATAAATTTATGTATTTATGTTGAGACCGAAGAGAAACTATTTTTTGATCCAAATTTAACATAGACTGGTGTATTAAATATTAAAATAAAAATACACAAAATTATAATAAAAACAGAGAAATCCAGAAAAAGCGTATCACAACATCTTTTAATTATGGTAACACAATCCGTTGGAATAACTTTAGTACACTATTAAAGAAATCAGTAACCAAAAACGCTAACTTTGAGAAAGTTCTTGCATATTAAATGGCGATAATTACGTGGGCATACTGATAAATTTCGAGTTTAGAATAGAAAGAATATGCAAATCTCAAAAACAAAAATTATGAATCTAATTTTATTTGCTAGATCTGTTAAACAAATTATTTGTATAGGTTTTTAAACTAGTCTTCAGCAACATTTATTATTTCTGTATTTTAATGAAACTTTTCGGAATATCCATGGCAACTTAAACTGGTTAACTAGTAGCATGTGGCTTCCTCTACAGAGATCACATTTTTTATGTTATTGCCTGACTCTCCGTAGCTACGAGATGAATTTGTTTTACCTTTCACGAAGAAATAGAATGCAATTATCATAATCATCATCAGCAGCAGCAACATTATCGTCGATCATAAGCTTTCCCTATGTACGTCCATATCCTTTGGTTTTGGGCCTTGTTTACCCAGTTGTATCCCACTATTTTTTTGATGTCGTCAAGACAATCCGATTTGCAGGCGTCCTCTACTTCTTTTCTCATTCCAGGGCCTCCTTTATGGGTTCATCGATTATCAGAGAATCTTGCCATATGATCCGCTCAGCTCCACTTCAATCTGCTTACCTTCTCAGCTACATCAGTTTTCTTGGACCTTCCTCGAATTTCTTCATTAGTCAGTATATCTCTCAATGATATTCCCAACATCCTCGTTTCCATCGCTCGTTGAGCTACTTGTAGGCGATTTATAATTTCTTGATTCAAAGCCCTCGTTTCCGTTCCATATGTCAATACTGGCAACACGCATTGATCAGATGTGTTCGCTTTTAGTGTATTTGGGACATTGGAAAGGAAAATGTTCTGCAATGCCAATGATGTTCTCCTTGATAAATCCGCTTTCAAATTTTTTTTTGGATATTACTATATTTTGTTCACGATATACTTATGAATCCCTCTTTGTGATTTTCGCGTTTTCAATGTTCAGTACTGTTTCTTTATCACGGTCGTCATTTGTTACAAACATGGTTTTAGCGATGTTTATCTTCAGACCAATCTCTCTGGACTTGTTGTTAAGTTCGTTCGGCATTTCTTCTAATTCGTCTTTGTTGTTAGATATAAGCACAATATTATCTCACCTCCCCTCTTTTCATTTCTATCTTTTTGGTGTTTTCTTTCAATACTATCTAAAATGTTGCATTTTTGTATATATTTTGAATAATCTGCGCGTATCTGCTGTCAATTCTATAGTAACATAGCCTATTTAATGTTGTCCAGATTTCAAGGGAATCAAACGCTTTCTTGTAATCCATAAAGGCCACCCAAATCTTAAAATTATACTCGTGTGACTTTTCTGTACCACTTGAAAGTGGTCCAGTGTACTAAAGTTTTTTCTAAATCCAGCTTGTTCTCTCGGTTGGTAAGCGTCCAATTTCTTTGTGAGTCTTACATTTATTATTTTCACAGCTATTTATGGTAGGGCAATTATACAGAAGTATTAATTAGTGAGGTAAAAACTGTAAAATCTTATCAAATTTTAGCCCTAACAACTATCCTAGTTGCTTACTAGTTGATAGAGTGTAGACCTATATTGCGATGGATATCGGAGAAACTGGCTATTTCAAACTTTCAGATTGTAATTTCATAAACTTTTTTACACTATAGAGCTGCAGTTGGTATACACACATGACATCACATATAATAAATTTTGATCCTCAAATTCTAAAATATAGTTCTTTGCATTTATGTATATTTAAACTTTAATTTCCCATCACCTATGGCGTAGCAAAGAAGGAGCCAGGGAACGCATATCTGTCTCTCCTCTACGGATACAAAAAATATGTCCCTTAGAAACGAGACATTTTTTATTTAAGGTTGCTTATGGTGCAAAATATTCACTATGTGCCAACGATTTTTAAATTGAGTGTAAGTTTGCAAAGCCTCGCTGTAGGAGAGTGTTATTTTTATGAACGGTACCTGTTCCCCTGGTAATCGATTTTTAATTTACTGTGTTGGGAGAAAGCTTTTAGAGTTACAGTGCGAAAGGGTCCTTTTTTCATTAAAGATGTTTCACTTCCCGGATTTTTTTTTTTTTGATTGCTTTAATGACTTGAGAAATCAATGCTGTTTCTTGGTTTTTCTCTACGCATGTGTGGCTGGTCGTGATGGTTAGCGTTAAGCAGTATTACGAAATAAAATGGATAGAATCCTGGACTTTCTTTTAATGGGTTAACCAAGACATTCTATATTTAATAGAGAATACACTTTGTGCTATAATATTTTTGAAACCTATGTGCAATATTAATGCTTAAATTTATGATACATTTCATATATCTCATGTCGACATCTAAGACTTGACATATTTACCCTTACAATATCCGTAATATCTAAACTTCTTAGAGCATTTTTCTTAAGGGAAATTTATAAAATTTATTCATTATTTACTCTTTTCTTTGCTATACACTATGTTGAGCGTTTTCTTTTAATAAAAACAATTTTTTTTTATTGGTTATTCTTTTGCAAACTGTACGGATTTGAGGAAAAAAAGTCTTAATATTTCTGATTTGCTTGAAAATTTTTTATGGCTTTTACACACGTGAAATTAGTCAACACGTGTATCGGTTTTTTTTTTCCAAATAAATATTTTGCAAAATATGGAGGTTATAAATTTTCATAGTCCACTAATCGGCCGTACATTAAAAAAGCAATATCTCCGGCTCTATTTATCGTATAAATGCCGTTCTTTCTCCTTTTTATTATTCTTTATGTTTGCGTTCGCAAAGTATAACCGTGGAATTTTTTAATTGTTTATTTATAAAAAATAATAACAATGAACTTGCTTAAATCAGTTTTTCATGCTTGCTCCCACAACTTGAAAAAATACCATTATATTCGTTATTTTTTAATCTAAAAGCTCATATTTTTGAAAAGTGCGGTCTCTATTAGGTCGGAAAATATTAAATAATTTCGAACGTGCGTCATGCGGCGCGCGCCTCGCGCACCGGTGTTTAACGGAGTCTCGGTCTCGTCCATTTCTTGCTTTTGAAAGGTCGTCCTTTTATATCAGTACGTCCATATGGAAATTATATATAGATATATATATATATACATATATATATATATATATATATATATATATATATATATATATATATATATATATATGTATGTATATATATATATATATATATATATATATATATATATATATATATATATATATATATATGTTACAGTAGAGGTTTTCACGGATGGTGAAATGTAATACATTAAAATTCCGGGTTTCAATCGCTCGCTCGAAGCTCGAAGTTAGCTTCGAGCGGTAGTAACAGCATGATCATAGTGTCCAGTAGCAGCAGGAGCAAGAGCAAATTCCAAATGAGATTTTGGCGAAATGTCGTGTAAATTCATTGTTATCCACAAAACGAATAAGTAGAAAGTGATGATGAAATGTTTAAATACACACTCATCGAAAATTTAGAAACGTAATTATTGAATACTGGAACAGAGACACACTCAGCTGAAATCCAATATTACAATTTTGTTTATAATAAAAAACGATCGGAGTATTCAGTTGAATGTTCCTGAAGGGAAAAATGCTTCGCTCTTGCTTTTTTTTTCGTGATTTTATCATGCAATGATATGTATTTAGAACCATTTTAAATTTGTCTTTAATTTTTTTGCTTCTTCAATATATTCTTTATTCTCTACAAATTTCATTGACATGTTAGGAAGAAACTCAGCTATCTATTCAAATAATTCTTCTGGCTTTTGCATTGGATTGATTACTCTTTGAAGGCTGGTTCTAGCAGCCAACCTTTTCAAAGTCCTACCTAAGGTATCGCATGCTCCCTCGCCATCGGACGCTGGAAAAAATTGCCACTCTGCAACTAAACCAAAATCTTTCAGATAATGAGTGAGACTGATAATTTTTTTTTGTTTTTGTATTGCGCACTTGTCCTATCAGAAAAATATGTAATTTTTTTTTTCATTTCAGCTCTTTTCCAGTATTCAATGACAGTGCATTTGAACATTTAGTCTAATAATAAGGATCACTTTTTACTTGGTTCGTTTTTGGAAAATGTATTTGTATTTTCGTATAGAAGTACTGATATAAAAGGATGACCTTTCAAAAGCAAGAAATGGGCACAAACGCGATCGAGACTCCCTTAGAACTCTTGCTCGAAATTATTTAATATTTTCCGAGCTCATAGAGACGCCACTTTTGAAAAATATGGGTTTTTTAGATCAAAACATAGCGAATGTAATGGCACTTTTTTTCGATTTTGTGGGAGCAAGCATGAAAAAATTATTTAAACTATTTTATTGTTATTATCTTTCATAACTAAAAATTTAAAAAATTTCACTGTTATACTGTGCGAGAGCCCACATAAAGAGCAATAAAATGGCGAAATAACGAAGTTTATATGATAATTAGAATCAAAGATATTGTTTTTTTGATGTACAGCCGATTAGTTGACTACGATAATTTATAACATCCATATTTTGCAAAATGTACATTTGGAAAAAAAATCTCGATATATGTGTCGACTAATTTTATTTATACAAGCCATAAAAAATTTTTCAGGCAAATCAAAAATGTGAAGACAAAATAGGTTTGTAAAAGAATGACCCATATCTGTGAATTTTAGCTTTGATATTTGATGATCATAAGATTAAAAAAACTACTTTCATAACTTTCAACTACAATTTTTTTTTACTCCTTACTGATTAGAACATTGGCATTTTTTTGTGGATGGAAATTTTAACCACAAAATAAACGTTAATAAAGCAGTTCTTGATGATTTAAAAGATGTTGAAGCTTGTAAATGCTAAGCTGGACATTCATGACCCACCGCTTGCTTCGCTCGCACCTCCTGCATTTGCTTTGGCTTCCGCGTCGTCCATGCCAATGGCACCTCTCTAGTACTTGTAACTTTCGGTAAGACGTCTACGATAGGCAGAGTTAGTCACGTTTAGTTACCGATTTATTAAGAAGCTCAAAAATGCAATATAAATTAGGTTCAACGAACCAAACCGAATTAAATGTCATCTCAAAAATGACATTATTTATTACTTACTTAATCCTTATGCCTTTCTACCGCTTTACAGGTGCAAGGCCTATGGAGTTGAGTTATTCTATATTTGTCTTTTCCACATTTCCTTCCACCTCTTTTTATCCTGTGTAGCTCGTCTTGCGTGTTCCCACTCTATTCCTCTTCTGGTCACTGCCTCTCTAACATCCCCCAACCATACCTTACTAGGTCGACTTCTTGTTCTTTTCTTGCTCACTTTGGCTTCAAATACTTGTCTAACTATTCTTCGTTCAGGCATATTTTCGACGTGACCATACCATCTTAGTTGTGCTTCCACAATCTTTTCCATGTCCATCCCTATAAATTTCATTTCTGTAGCCGTTAACTTTCTTTTCTGTCTTTCTGTCATTGTCCTCCGTATAAAAGAATTGGTGTTGCAACCTTCACGAATACTTGGACTTTAATATTTTTTGGTATCTTTCTTTCTTAGGAATGTATTCTTTATACTATTAAATAATCTTTCTCCTGTTATTATTCGCCCCTTGATCTCCTCTTCCATCCTTCCATCGTCCGTTATCGTTGATCCTAAATATTTAAACTTGTTCACTTGGTCCAGCCTTTGCTCTCCTATCTTTATTTCATTTCATGTTGTTGTTTTTGTTTTCCTATTATCATAGTCTGTCTTTTCTTTATTAATTTTCATGTTTATTTTTTCCAATGTTTCTTTAGATATCAGTATGTCCTTATTAAGCGTTTCCTCGTCTTTTGCTATAATAACCATGTCAACTGCATATCATAGTTCGGATATTTCTATCTTTTTCATCTTCCAATAGCCTATCTGGTATGGTCTTACCCCTTTCTTCTTTGCTTGTTTTATTGCTTCATCTAGAACTATTGAGAAAAGCATGGGGCTCAGGATGCATCCCTGTCTAAGGCCTACAGTTGTTTCAAATATATCAGATCTGTATTATCTTGTTCTTATATAATTTGTTGATTCTTTGTATAAACTCTGTACGCCATTTATTATTATTTCTGGTATTTCTCGTTTTCTCAATATTTTCCATATGTCTTTTCTTTTAATCTTATCGAAAGCTTTTTGTAGGTCTATAAAACTCAAGTTAATTTGTCTATCTTCTCCTATTGTTTTTTCACATAACTGCCTCACTATAAATACTGCATCCTTTACCCCTCTACCAGGCCAAAAGCCAAACAGCGTTTCTTCCAATGTATGTTTAAGTTTCTTTCTTAGTATTTTTTTAGTATTCTAGTACGTTATTTAAAACTGCAAAATTGAAATACCAACGCGAAAAAATCGAGTTTATTAAAGTATATAAGTCATGTTAACCCCCACCAGCAAATAAGAATAATTAATAACTACTGAAATTGATATTTGGGCAATTATTTATTGTTCAAAGCAGCAACAACTGCCTAAAGGTTATTTAAGCAACAGTGATGGCGATATGCATCTGGGCTGCCTTTGGTCTAGTGCAGGTAAACTTTTTAATATTGGATTGACGTCGGAGTACTGATTCTTGCTGTTTGTTATTTGGCTTCTGATTTGGCTGACGAGTCGTAATACGACGAAACAAAACAAACACACAAACAAAATATTGGTATTTAATAAATAAAAATAAATTTATCTCAAAGTGTCATATTTTATGTTTTATTTAACACTTAATATTTATTGCTATCGGTATAAAGTACATTATATTTGTTGAAAGCCATTATGAAATAAGTTATCAAGTTAGATTTAAATACCTCTTTTCACTGTTATTTAAACAAAAAAAAAACACTGAAATTCAAATTTATATAAGTAAAAAAGTTTGATAAGCGAGAGCTAATTTAATCAATCTTCCTCGATAATGTTGCCTGTCAAAAAAATTTTATATATTTTTTCAGGATAAGAATATAACAATAGGAGATGTTATTTTAGACTTTTAAGGGGTAGATTAAGCATACAATGAATATTGTTTTTGACGTAAAGGACTTTCGAATAAATCTTAAGGACTGTTTGCTTTTGATTAATATTGTAAGAGGAACGTAATTGAATAATATTTTATCTGTGTCTGGTCGAAGAGTCGATAGAGATCGGTAAACCATTGGGTCATGAGGTATTCAGTGGTACACATACATTAGTGTATTAAAAAGCTGATTACATAATTATTGCAACTAGAGTATTTTTAAGTTATCTAGCCAGTCACGAAAATGATATAGAAAAAGCGCTTGAAATTATTGTCAGTCTTCTTAGTATTCTGATAAAATTTTGTATGCGTTTGTTGTATTTTAAAGTTTTTTTTTTATGGGTCTAGCACACGTGCTACAGGAAAGTCACTAAAGTGCTCCAGGAGCGGCATGTGTGCGGCACAAGCGATTCACGTTGTTTTTGAATCGCTGTAAATAGTACTCGGTGGTAATCACAGCCCTGGGAAAATCATTCCAAAGGGATGATGTTCTTCATAAAAAAGACTGCTTGAAAAGCGTTGTACGCGGAGTAACAAGCTGAACCTCATACGGATGTGAAGTATTAGCGCAACGTGTATTTCTAACATGCACCGCTCTGGGAGGAATTAAGCGGGGTACATCCTTTGAACCCTTTCCATGAAAATACTTGTAGAACAGACTCAAGTTGCCAACCGTTCTTCGATGTTCCAGCGAATCAAGGCCGCCGGCCAGTTCCGGGTCTCCAATCAGATGAACAGCTCTTCTCTGAACAGAATCCAACAAATGCAGTGTGTGTTTGGCAGCGGAGCCCCAAACATGGGAGCAGTATTCCATAGTTGGTCGAATTTGAGCTTTGTAAAGAATTAACAGTTGTTGTGGACTGTAAAGCTTTCTGGTTCGAAATAATATTCTCAACTTTTGAGAAGCTCTCCTTGCTATGCCTGCAACATGTTCATGCCAGGACATATTTGCTCACAAATTAACACCCAACAAATTGAGTGACGTTGCTAGGAGAATGGAGTGCCCCGACATGGCTATGTCGGGTTCAGCAACGTTAACTTGTTTAGAAAAAACTGCCGCCTGGGTTTTTATAGCGTTAAATTCCACTTGGTTACTGTCACCCCGGATATTCGCCTGAGTAGCCGATGTCCGAGCGTTCAAAGTGATTGAAGAGATAAGCGTACTATCATCTGCAAAGCTGTAAATTGGTTACCATAAGAGCGTAGCTTAGTCAACAGTCAATCATGCCAAACACGG
Source organism: Pachyrhynchus sulphureomaculatus (assembly GCA_019049505.1). Classification (NCBI taxonomy): domain Eukaryota; kingdom Metazoa; phylum Arthropoda; class Insecta; order Coleoptera; family Curculionidae; genus Pachyrhynchus; species Pachyrhynchus sulphureomaculatus. The sequence goes on from CM032446.1 coordinate 190,061,512, forward strand.
TCGAATGCCTTGGATATGTCAAGAGCAAATGCTCGAGATTCTGCAAAGTGTTCCATTGCGTTGTTCCAAACATGTGTTACATGAGTCAGAAGATCTCCTGTTGATCTATGTTTACGAAAGCCATATTGGTGGTCGCTAATAATGTTGAATCCTTTATGATATTTCAGAAGATGCTGATTGGTAACCTTTTCCATGACTTTCGATATTATTGAAAGCAGTGCGACCAGTCGGTAGTTATTTGGCAAGGTCTTCTTGCTAGGTATAGGCTGAACTGTGACACATTTTCAGCAGGAAGGAATTATTTCCTTTCTGTAGGATAGGTTGAAAAGTCTACAGAAAACTGGTGTTAGTTCCCTCGTACAGTTTTTAAGAACTATGGCAGGTATTCCGTCAGCGCCAGAAGCCTTTTTGGTGTCTAGCTTCATTAAAATACGCTTTATGTTACGCTCTCTGAAGACAACATCGGGCATCCTTAACTACAATATGAGAATACTAGGTGGTAATTTTTCTTGGAAATCGACAGTAGAATGTGAAGCAAAGAGTTCAGCCAACAAGTTCGCTTTCTCAACAGGTGTCGTTGCAATAGCTGGCCGTGTGAGTGGTGATATGATGGATTTTGATTAAATGCTTTAGCGACTGCCCAAAAGGACCTGGAATTGTTGGGACAAGCGAGAAGTTTGTATCTAATTCGTTGATTGTGTGCCCCTTGGTTTCGTCGATAATTCCTTTGCATTTGTTCCGGGCACGAACAAAAGTGTTACGATTTATGGTGTTAGGATTTTCACACCATTGTCGGTAGGCAAGACGTTTAGAAGCAACAGTCTCCTTGCATTTTCGGTCAAATCAAGGCTTGCCGTTGGAGAGACATTTCTCATTGTAAGATTCTCGATATCACTGTCACTGATTGGTATGACCGTGTAAATCTCCGGTTTGGTGGTTAAAAACAGATCAAGAAGACTGGCGAACTCCTCGCTTCGATCAGGGATCCGTGTTGGTTTGTCAATAAGCTGAGTTAAGCCACAACTGATTGAGAATGATTCAGCTTCACGACCTTGTTCGTCGGTAGTATTTGAATATTTAAGCCAGTTGATATTGTGGACATTAAAGTTGCCCAGGATGGCAATTTTGGCACTTGGATAGTTAGTTTGTAATTGATCGATGGAATAGTATTCACCAAGGAAAAAGTATACACCATGTTCAGTGTTCCGTATGGAACACTTATAAAATCATTTCGATGTCTGTCCGTCTCTCTGTCTGTCCGTCTGTCTGTCACACCAGATTTTTCACGAAAATATTTGACATAGAAAGTTGAAATTTGGTATTAACATAGGAATAGATTGCCCCATCAGAGACGTATAGTTTTAAAAGTTAAATTTTGACTTAAAGAATTAGTTCTGGGGGTGAAATCGGAAGTAGAAAAAGAATTTTTTTACCAGGTCATCGAGGGGATGTCAAAAGAAAGCTTGTGAAAACACGAGTTCAAAATTATACATAATGTAATACTTGCGCACACTTTTCTTTGTATTATTTTTAAAAAATTGCCAAAAATCGCTGTCCTCCCCTTATCTCAAAAAGTACTGATCAAAAAATTTTTAAAAAATTCTGGAATATTCTCAGTAGGATGTAGATTGAAGGAAAATGAAGGAAAATTATCAGGAGTGTACTACAAAGTTCAAGGTTATTAGTTTTCAACGAAAATCGGCAAAAATCTTTGTTGAAAACTCATTTGGGGTATGTTTAGTGAAGACATGGATCATTTTATACCTCCGTAACAAAAATTTCTATTTTAAAAGCAATCACTCTAGGGAACAATAATTGTGCAAATCTGACTTGCACTTGGCCGGTTATTTAAAATCACTATTTACATCGAGAGTAAACTTATTTTACTGATGACGTAACTCGGAATTGGTGTGTCTAATCGTGTTAAACTAAGAGTACCTTTTTTTCGCCAAAGATCTCAAGCTTCCCTAATCCGACGCGAAAATGCAATAAAAGTTATTGTAAAAAAAGTTAAGTCCATTTTTACCACGTCCTCTCCTATTTTTGACGCACCGCACAGTGTCTCGACTAGTACAAGCTAGCGGGACAATATTATTTCTTCACTTATTTCAATTGTTTATGTATATTCCAGGTATCTTAAGCTATTTTAAGAAAAAAAAAGTTGAAAAATGTGTACTGTATGTGTATTAATCGAAATATGTAGCTGCAAGACGGAAGTGGTTTACTAATGTGTCTCATTTGTTCACTATTGTCGCTAATTGTTCTTTATTTAGCTACATACGTCTACCTACTCATTATGTGTGAAAAGCCCAATCATGTTTGTTTACAAAGAAATTTCTAGGAAAAAAATAAAAATCATAATAATAGTACCCACATTTATTAATTTACAAAATATTATTTCTTTTAAAATAAATTAGTACAATAACAGTATCTATATATCAATTATTTACAATAACAAGGTGTATAAGTAAAAGACATATAATATTAAATAACTTATATACTAAGGCATGAATTATAAGCAACTACAACACACAATAAAATAAGAATAATAATTACAATAAAAAAATACTTAAATCTACTAATCACCATTAGATGAGTCGTCATCACCGCTCTCCCATTCTGTAGAATATTCAGAGAGTAAATAATCCTCCTCATTTAATTCGTGATGATGACTTACTGATGGTGTTTCGGATGGCAATGAAGGTGGGACAATCAACTGCAGAGCCTCCGATGACAAAGAAGTAAATTTTCTTCGCGGTAATTCTCTATACGAGTTGATAACAGGATCAGACGTAATTAAAAGCATTCTCAAAAGATCTGTATTTGTGGCAATACGTGACCGCTTCCTGGTGTGCCGTTCATGGAATCTACGACAGTCTTTATTTCTTGCCTCCTGGGCTTCTTCGGAGAGTTGCCCAATGGGAAGAAGAAAAAACTTTATAACTTCCGCGCTGTGTACAAGAATTTTATGCACAGTAACGGGCATGGAATACCACGAATACAGATCAAGGTATAATTTTCTAGTATCAACACAAAACTTTTCGAATTCTATATAATTTATGTCATATTCCGATGACAAAGTTCTTAAAATTACATGAAATCTACGAATAAGGTTTACGTCTAATCCTGTAATTTCGCTGCTCAATTCAGCTTTGGAAAAAATCTACGTGCTGTGTTTCCATCGTTTGTGTTAGCATACCCAGGTTTTGGTTTATCTACAATGAGACCCATTCGATCTTTAAACACTTTTTGTATCTCTTGTGAGCGTTGCTTCACATAGCTTTGTCGTTATCTCCCCTAACTTGCCACTTTTTTATTTCTAAACGATAGCTGATGTGAAGCAAACATTCAAACGTGCGGATCCATGCATGTAAAGTAGATAAACCAAATGCAAGGCGTTCTTCGTTGCTGGGATATTTCTTTGACTCGTCGTTCATAGTAGACGGGGTGGCATCGCAAATATAACACTTTTGTGTTGAACTTGTGTCTGTTAAGGCATTGCACACTTTGCCATCAGAGATTTGAGATCCAGCAACATTACATAATGTTGGAAGAAGCTGACTTACTTCATCTAAAATTTTAGAAGTTTCTTCTTTCGTAAACTCTTTTGTCTCCTTGGCAAAAATAAACTTAATAGGACGGCAATATAAAGTAGAGGAAGGTCTTGGATTTTGCCAGATCACAGTTTCGCCATCAAGCAGTCTCAAAGGGACAAATGAGTATACGAACAAAAATTCGTCTGTAGCGTTAGTGTTCTCAAATTTCTGCTTATACGTGCTATGCCCCGAACTCCCATCACAGCCCTATTTGCTTACCAACGTATAATATGAACGAGGTAACACACTTCGAATGACTTCCGTCTGAGCTTTAACTAATCTTTCAGCCGTTTTAACCAAAATCGCGTGAAGTTTAATTTCAGCTCGAGATTCAGTCACAGAAATATATTCGTCAGAAGGACAACAAGAAGCTTTGGACTTACCTAAACTATAAAACGATGGATACACTTGATGTCCCGCTTTCATTAACCATTTTCTTGTTTGTTTATATGAGTGAGAAGTCGATTTCGAGTCCACATGATAAGCTAAAGCTTCGTCTGGTGTTAACTGCCGACTTTGTTCAGAACACTTATTCTTTTTTCTAGTTTCACTGACCGCGACGTTATGGATCTGTTTAGCAACACTTCGATGCCCTTCTTTTCGAGTAGCTAACTCAGCTGCTGTAATAAGCTCACTTGCACTTCGCGATTCCAAAAGATCTTCTACTCTCCGTCTCTTCGTTTTCGTTGATGAGTCTTCAAATGATTTTCGGGGTAGCCCTACGGAAAGAGCCGCTGATGATGTTGAAGTGCACGGCTGGTTAACACACATCTGTATTTCGATTCCGGATCCCTCTAACCAATCTTTATGTTTGATTAGAAACATTTCTTTGTTACACTTTAAAGAAGTCCACTTTTGAATGAATTTTGCTGAAAGGCTTGATATTTTTATTTTGAGTCGTTTTAGAAAATCGTCAGAAACATCAGACATATTGAATTTTTCACTTATATAATAAAAAAATGCCACTGTTTCGTTCAGTTTTGTCATGTTTTAGCCATTCTTCAAAAAACTCCATTTTCGTCATAGTCACGACTCGTTCTGAAAAACATAAAATAATTTTACTTTCGGGCCTTTTCGGGGTCTATAATATATATGAATCTGTGCCTGAATGTTGTAGGTATTACATATAGAAAAATCTAGGTGGATATATGTGGATAAAAAAAGTTGCTACTTTTAAAGTTTACAATTAATGTAAAATTTGCTGGATTTATCTATATATTTACAAATTGATATTACACCAAAAGTATACATATTTTTTATAAAAAATATAAGTCATAATAGAGTACAAACCTTCAACAGAATATTCCATCACAAAAAACTCGTTTCACTTTGCTACCAATTATAAAATATGTTATCACAAGTGTGCATAAAATGCAACTGATTTGCAAATGAAAATGACCTCTCTTATAAGGGTTACTTTGACCCCCTGATAAGATACCTTTATGAGGTGATAAACAAATTAATTCTTGGAATTCGTTAAATGGGGGGGGGGTTGTTTACAAGTCGTTATCAGTGGTTCCTGGAAATTACGTCATGAATATTGTCTCGCTAGCATGTTCTTGCTAAATCACTGTGCACCGGTTGAATTATCGACGATTATAAGGTAAAATTCCGATTCAGCACATAAACTTTACTTTAGAATCTGAATTTCATGTTTTTATGTAGCTCCCTAACGGGAGGAAATAGGAGACATTTTTATAGGAACTTCTGACCTTATTTTGGTCCAATCTACTAGATCCTTCATTTTTGACCATACTTTTTCGGACACCCTATATATTCTTGAACTCGTGTTTTTACGAGCTTTCATTTGACACCCTATTCGATGACCTGGTAAAAAAAAAAATTTCACTTCTGATTTCACCCCCCAAAACTAGCCCCTCAAATCAAAATTTAACTCTCAAAACTACACAGCTCTGTTGAGGCCATCGATTCCTATATTGGTTAACTTTCTATGTCAAATAATTTCGGAGAAAATCGGGACGGACAGACACCGAAGTGATCTTATAAGTGTTCCGTACGGAAAACTAAAACATATTTATTATGTACAATAAAAAAAACCCTATATATAAGAGGACGCTATTCTCTCCATCGATGGGCTAGCGTAACCAACTACCAGTTGGCTACGCTACTGGTTGGTATGCTAGCACAGTAGTTAGTCAACCGTTTAAATAAAGCTAAGTGTTTAGCTAAAACGTTTTTTGTTGACCTTTGCTTTAGTTATTAATTAATATGTACGTAATTGACGTCTCTTGTTTTAGAGTATGACCTGCCTTCAACATAAATTAATAAATAAATTGCTTTTTCTTTATACTCAATCTCTATAAATATCTTAAATAACTTGTTTGCTGTTATCCGTTTTCCTTAAAACGTCTTATAAAACTTTCTTGACAACTACAATCCTATAAGATGATTGATTGTGTTGGCTTCCTTAAAAATAGATTTTTACTATTGTAGCAGGAAAAATTTCATATTTTAAAATTAAATAGAACATTTTGTCCAGACATACTTTTTAGAATTATTTCTACCAGTTGTTAAAAAAACCGAAGACTATTTTATGATCAAACTAGCCGTGCCCGCGGCTCCGCTCGGGTGATTGATTCACTATTATCGTCGCTTAATGCTTATGTTACTTAATGTAACATAGAACACATGTTTTTTTATTAAAAAGCACGTAAATCGGATAAGTGGTTCTTGAGTGTTAAGGGTACTAACGAACAGACAGACAGAGAGACATCGCGTTTTATATATATATTATAGAATTTTTTTGATAAATATTAAGGTAAGATTAAAAAAAACACGTAAATTGGATAAGTGGTTCTCGAATGATAAGCGCACTAATCCATATTTAACGGTTTAGACAGCGTATTGTAAGAGATTAGGTGTGATTCACAATTATCGTGACTGCTTATTTCTTTTATTACCTAACGTAATAAAATATATCCTATAACCTGGCCAGAGAACATATGTATAAACCTAAAAAACACGTAAATCGGATAAGTGTTTCTCGAGTGATAAGCACACTAACGAACAGACAGACAGACAGAGAGACGTTGCGTTTTATGTATATTATAGATTATAGATTATTATTACATAACCCGGAAAGAGAACATGTATGAATAAAAAAAAAACGTAATTCCGTTAAGTGGTTTTCGAGTGATAAGCGCACTAACGAATTGACATAAGACATACAGAGGTTGCATTTTATATATTATATTCTTTGCTGCATGATATTGTTCCATATTTAATGGATTAGGCAGTGTATTGCAAGAGAACGCCCTAGCGGCAAATTTTTTCCGACTTGAATCACTATTATCGTCACTGCTTATTATGTTACCTAACGTAATAAAATATATCCTATGTTACCTCATGTATTAAAATGTATTCTATAACCTGGTCAGGGAACATACGTATGTTTTAAAAAAAAGGACGTAAATCGGATAAGTGGTTCTCAAATGATAAGCGCACTGACGGACAGACAAACAGACAGACAGAGGGACGTTGCATTTTATATATAGTATAGAAGATTATAGATAACCTGGAGAGAACAAATGTATGAATTAAAAAAAAAAAAACATGTAAATCGGATAAGTGGTTCTTGAGTGATAAGCGCACTAACGGACAGATGTATTTTATACAAATTATGGAAGATTATAGATAACCTGGCCAGAGAATAAATGTATGAAGTAAAAAAAAATTACGTAAATCGGATAAGTGGTTTTCGAGTGATAAACGCACTAACGGACAAACAGACAGACAGACAGAGAGGTGTTGCATTTTATATATATTATAGAAAATTATAAATAACCTGGCCAGAGAACAAATGTATGAATTTAAAAAAAAAAACACTTAAATCGGATAAGTGGTTCTCGAGTGATAAGAGCACTAATGAACAAACAGACAGACAGACAGAGACACGCTGCATTATATATATATATATATATATATATATATATATATATATATATATATATATATATATATATATATATATATATATATATATATATATATATATATATATATATATATATATATATATATATATATATATATATATATATATATATATATATATATATGTATATATAATAGAAGATTATAGAAAACCTGGTCAGAAAACAAATGAATGTTTTAAAAAAAAAAAAAAAATTGTAAATCGGATAAGTGGTTCTCAAATCATAAGCGCACTAACGGACAGACAGACAGACGTTGCATTTTATATATATTATATTCTTTGCTACATGATATTGTTCCTTATTTTTAATGTTTTAGACAGTGGATTGCAAGAGAACGCGCTAGAGGCAAACTTTTTTCCGACTTGATTTGGTATTATCGTTACTGCTTATTCCTTATATTACTTAACGTAATAAAATATATCCTATAACCTGGCCAGAGAACATATGTATGTTTTAAAAAAAAAGCATGTAAAACGGATAAGTGGTTCTCGAGTGATAAGCGCACTAACGGACAGACAGACAAACAGAGAGAGAAAAAGAAATTTACGTCTATTAAACTACATGGACAAAAAAAAAATTGAAAGTTTTTAGCTAGATAAAAAAATATTTAAAAAAAGTAGTTATTGTAATTTTTTTATGTATATGCTCAAAATTTTATACGAGGACTGCTTTTTAAATTTTTTAAATTGAAACAAAAAAATTTTTTAGTATAGATCGTTTTATTGTTTCTCAAAATATTCTCCTTTAAGGTATTTCTTACGAGAAGTCAGAGAGAGCATTATGTTAGAGGAAGAGGCAAAATAATTTGGTTTTCAGGGTATAGTAAATGTGGCAACGTAGCTTTTCGCTTGCTTCCCGCCGCACGCAATCACGTGTTATTTATAATAATCTTGATATTTTTACATAATATGCAATAAAAATTATGTATAAAAAATTAAAACGATACTTTGGATTATTTATTAAACTTATATCAATTAAGTATTGTTAACTGAATAAATGCGAGTGCGAGACACGAGTTTATTCTAGTATCTTTTAAAAGAAAGTTCGATCAGTGCAATGCATATATGTGATTCAATATTTGAAAGAATGTCCGCGTCTGCACTCGCAGTCTTCTTCAAGCTACGTTGCTACAGAGAAAATTCACTTCATAAAATACATCAAAAAGTAATATTTATCTAATATTTTTGCAACAACTAGGAGGTAAACTTGTAAAAAACGCATGCTTTTGATCGAAGAAAAATTATGGATTCCTATCTTTTACGTGTTAAATATCTGAAACTTTGACAATTAATTATGGCAATATGGCGTGGTAAACCATCTTTATATTGAAGCAGTGAATGTATGATGCTAAAATCTATTATTTCTCAAAATTTCAAGCAAAATTACTTTTAACAGTTAACATACCCGTAAGAAATTCCTTAAGATTTGTACACTTTTGAAAGCGTTCGAACCAATTCTCGAGAGATTTTTTCACTCTCAAGTGGGTACCTCAAAAACATGGTTTGGGAAGGATTCAACAGCTTCTTGACTTGATGGCTGTCCACGCATTTTTTTTGACATTCGGGAACAAAAAGAAGTCGTTAGGCGATAAATCAGGTGAATACGGGCAATGAGACATTAACTCGATGTTTTTCTCCTTCAAATAATCAATTGTTTGAAGTGCTATGTGAGAGCTGGCATTGTCATGATGAAAAATGATGCGACGTTTTCGGTTGTTTTTCCGGATTTCATCGATGCCTTCTAACAAACAAATTGTTGTATACCATTCAGCATTAACTATTCTTCGATCTTCTAAAATAATAGTTGCAACATATCCAGTATAACCAAAGAAACAAGCGATCATTTTCTTGGAAGTGTTTCACGAACCAACCACTTTTATTGGATTCGATTCATCGTGGAACATCCACAGTTGATTGGTGGTTGATTTCCAGCTCGTATAAATATATCGAAGTTTCTTCTCCTGTTATGATGTTGTAAACGAATTTTGCGTGTCGTCGTCGGTCGAATTTTTTGAGCATTTCCTTACACCAACTGACACTAGCCTGCTTTTGAGTTTCGGTCAAATTATGCGGAATCCATCGAGAACAGTTCTTTTTCACAACTAAATGTTCATGCAAAATCGAATGTACCGCAGTCTTCGACATGCCTAAGGATGCCTTTATTTCACGGTAAGTCAAATGCTGATCTTTTTCAATCATGTTGCGCACAGCATCGATGTTTTTTACAACCCATTTTGGTCGACCTTCACAAAATTCATCGCTGACGGAAACACGATTATAACGAAATTCTGCAAACCAATTGTAAACAGTCTTTTCTGATGATGATTCATTACCAGCGGCACGTGTGCGGAAAAAGCGATTCACGTTGTTCTTGAATCGCTGTATATTTTACTCAGTGGGAAACACAGCGCTGGGCAAATTATTCCAAAGAGATGATGTTCTCCATATAAAAGACTGCTTGAAAAGCGTTGTACGAGGAGTAACAAGCTGAACCTCATACGGATGTGAAGCACCAGCGCGACGTATATTTCTAACATGCACCGCTTTGGGAGGAATTAAGCGGGCTACATCCTTCGAACACTTTCCATGAAAATACTTGTAGAACAGACTCAAGTCGCCAACCGTTCTTCGATGTTCCAGCGAATCAAGGTCGCCGGTCAGTTCCGGGTCTCCAATCAGACAAACCGCTCTTCTCTGAACAGAACCCAACAAAGGCAGTGTAAGTTTGGGAGGGGAGCCCCAAACATGGGAGGAGTAGTATTCCATAGTTGGTCGAATTTGAGCTTTGTAAAGTTTTGTGTCGTTTGCAAAAACCTCGTAAAAGGGTTCAAATAAATTCTAAACATTTTTTTTCCCCATGTGTTGCGAACTCTGCCGGTCACTATATAAATTATAGGCAGGCTAATCTTTTCGTATTTACGGTAGCTACTGTATCAGCTGCCTGCTTATTACTCATTTTAGAGTAAAAAATAAATGTCAGTGAAAGGCACGTCATCAGAAGTAAATAAAACTTGAGCATACTATTCGGAACGATTCCATCTCTTTATTTGACAGCTGATAAATGTTACGCTAATGTAGACGTCACGAGTTTAAGACATTTTGTAGCTAAAAATGATGACACAACGTTTTAAGCACCTTAAAGACAATCCGAAAGAAATGATGATGCGAAAATATACCATAAGTTGAAACTAAGAGTTAATCTAAAAATGGTTTCTTGCGATAGTGAAAACAGTATATTATGAAAATTTGTGAATTCATTTTGTACTTAAAGTTTATGAGGTAGAAGATTACAAATTCTTTATCTTTGTTTACCCCGTTAAAATGGCAGATCTAATGTGGTGTACTAAAAGTTTAAACGTCATCAGTATAATGTGTTTACTCTTCATGTAAATAGCGATTTTAAAAAAGAAACTATTTAGTGTTCCGTACGGAACACTTATAAGATCACTTCGGTGTCTGTCCGTCTGTCTGTCCATCTGTCCGTCTGTCCGTCTGTCCGTCCGTCTGTCACACCCGATTTTCTATGAAACTATTTGTCATAGAAAGTTGAAATTTGGTAGTAATATAGGAATTGATTGCCTCATCAGAGCCATGTAGTTTTGAAAGTTAAATTTTGACTTAAGGGGTTAGTTTTGGGGGGTGAAATCGGAAGTGAAAAAAAAATTTTTTTACTAGGTAATCGAGTGTGCTGTCAAATGAAAGCTTGTGAAAACATGAGTAAAAAATATATATATGATGTAATACTTGCACGCACTTTTCTTTGTATTATTTTTAAAAAATCGCGAAAAATCGCTGTCCACCCGCCTTATCTCAGAAAATACTTATCACGAGTGCATTATCTGTAATAATTTATCTGGTATATAAAAAAACAGAAATTTCAAGGTCATCAATTTTCAGTAAAGATTGGAAATAAACTTTGTTGAAAACTTATTTGGGGTGTGTTTTGTGAAGTCACTGATCATTTTATATCACCGTAACATAAATTTTGACTTAAGGGATTCGTTTTGAGGGGTGAAATCGGAAGTGAAAAAAAAATTTTTTACTAGTTCATCGAGTCGAGTGTCAAATGAAAGCTTGTGAAAACACGAGTAAAAAATATATATATATATATAATGTAATACTTGCGCACACGTTTCTTCGTATTACTTTTAAAAAATCGTGAAAAATCGCTGTCCCCTACCTTATCTCGAAAAGTACTGATCAAAGAATTTTGAAAAAGTCCTGGAATATTATCCACGGGGTATAGATTGAACGAAAATTATCATTACCTTTAATAATTTATCTGGTATAGAAAAAAAACCAAAATTTCAAGGTCACCAGTTTTCAGTAAAGATTGGAAGCAAACTTTATTGAAAACTCATTTGGGGTGTGTTTTGTGAAGTCACTGATCATATACCACCCTAACAAAATTTTCTATTTTAAAAACAATCGTACGGAACACTAATTGTGCAGGTTCAACTTGCACTTGACCGGTTTTTTTTTATTTTAAATTTGCCATAAAATTTTACTCTTTGAATTCGGCGTCATAGAAGCTTTTTTATAAACAATCTTATACTCTGTTGGGAATGTGGAATCTTTGGCACAATGACACTACTCAATATATGGCACAATGACACTACTCAGCGATGGTTGACTGCCGTTATACTGTCTCATTCACTAAATTTCCTCATTTACTAAAAAGGTTTTACCACAGTAAAAATAGACCCAGTAGCGACTCGGCACCTTTGATCTCAAGGCGTTTAAATTTGTAATGATCACATAGCCTGTCACCATATTGCCGGTATAATTCCTGCGAGTTTTTGAAATATTCAAATTCTTTTTTTCCAGAAAAATCCTATTCTCTACAATGAATTTTACTTGAAAGGAAGAAAAAAATTAGAAAAGTTTTTGTTTTTTTTTTTTATCATAATCTTTATATAATATATTGAAGAATAGAAATAAAGAATTATGAATAAATTACCATTTAGGATCTGTGGGAAATTTAAAAAAACTAACTTCTTTGGAAATACTACATATATTTTTACAAGCACTAACCGCACAACAGGAACTTCCTCTTGACATCTTTTTTATAATTATTATCAATTATAACGTCAAAAAAGTCATTTCATTCTTATAATTATTAATTATTATTATTGAATTATTAATAATGAATTTCGGAGCACGTTATTTCTATAACATGCTCCGAAAGCACGTTATAAAAAGATTCCCCTTAAAATCCAGATATAAACAGAACCCGCGACCGGGGACGCATGAGTGATAAAAAACAAGACCTCTCTAGGAGCGTCGCTACTGTGTGTGTTTTATGTTTACTTTCTAACTGGTCTAATTATAGGGGTTTAACTTGATAATACCACCAGGAAAATAACTAACATATTCATGTTGTGCTGTAGAGGGTGAGTCAACGATAAAGTTCATTATCTCATTTATTTCGGAAATGACGAAAAATATTTTAGGGAATGTTAAGGTGCTCAGTTTAAAATTATTTGTGAGTATACAGGGTACTTCAAAAAAGTGCGGCCAATATAACATATGTTTTTTTTTAAATGGAACATCCTATTTTCTAATTTATTATTAAATTCTGCGTGAAATTTTATAACTTTTTTATTAATAATGTTATATATCTAAACCTAGTATTTTTATAATATTTCATTTTTTTTTTTTAAACTAGTTTTCAGTTTTGTAAAAAAATTGCTAGTAGCGCCATTATTTTTGAAGGTGGAATACTCATAACGGATACGAGCGTTCTATAGAGATGAAAAAAAAATATATGTAAAGGAATTTGAGCTTTGATGCTACAGGTTGTTCAAAATAAATTTATGCATTTCGACTATTTTAAATTGAAAAATCTCAACATTTTTAAATGACACACCCTATATATTATCATTTTTTCTGGTAGATTTTGCAAAACTCTCCAACTTTTATTAAGTATGTCATATACCTATTTCTAATAATTTTCGATTTATTTTGAATTTTCCAATTTTTACCCTTGTTTCTAATACACTTACGCTATTGTGAAAACATAAACAAATAGTTAATTAAAATTTTAACATAGTTTAACTTATCTAATGATTAATTATTATGAAGTAATAAATGTTCAAAATATGCCCGTCTACTTGAATACACATGTTTAGTCGTTTTACTCTATTTTCCTTCACTTTCTTTAGCATAAAGGGCGTTATTGTCCTGCATGCATCCCGTAACCTGTTTTCCATATCTACTGGTGTTGTAGGGGGATTCACATAAACACAATCTTTAATGTAGCCCCACAAAAAAAGTCTAAAGGTATTAAGTCACATGATCGAGGGGGCCACTGAATGAATCCATCCCTACCGATCCATTTTTTGTGGGTAACGATCGTTTAAAAATTCCCGAACTTCCGGTGGTAATGAGCAGGAGCTCCATCTTGTTGAATCTACATTTGTTCCCTTTCAAAGGTATTACCTTCTTCAAGAAGCTGGGGTAATTCGTTTTGCAAACAATTTAGATATCTAGGCCCGTTAACCGATTCGCGGAAAGATATGGACCAATAATTTGAAAATTTAATATTCCACACCATACATTAAGCGACCAATGGTTTTGGTTTTGAACTTCCCAAACCCAAAATGGATTAACTGTTGAATAATAATGCATGTTATGGCTGTTAACTGCTCCATTATTGTGTAGCTTCATCAGAAAACATTATTTTGGATAAAAAATTTGGATCGGCCTCTATTGCTCCATTCATGGTGGTACAAAAGGTTGCTCGTCATTCAAAATCACTTGAAGTTCTTAGTGTAGTTCCATATGAAAGGGAGGATACTTCTATTTTCTCGTGGTGCGATTAGCCGTAGATTGAGATGTGTCAGATAAGTCAGCTAGTTGATGGCTGCTGACCTGGGGATTATCTTCAACAAGAAGTAAAATCTCCATTTCTTTTTCCTCATTGGTAGTATTCTGGTTTACTATTTTCCGTTTCGTATACTCAACGCTACCACTACTATCAAACCGTTCCATTAACACTGAAAGGATTTTCTAGATGATATACGTCTATTAGGGTACTTCACTCCGTATAGCCTTACTGCCAAAAGACAATTTTTTCCCGCCTTGCCCAGTATATAACCATATCAATTAATTCATTTTTAAGAAAAATCCATAACTATTACCCTTATACGTTACTTACTACAACAAATTAAACTACTTTTACTTGCTTAATAGACTTGCCAAAATTTTATAATGCCTACATTATGATATTACATGTTTTTAATATACTTATATTAAAAACATGGGTAAAAATTTAGAAATTCAAAATAAATCGAAAACTATTAGAATTAGTTATATGACATACTTAATAAAAGTTAGAGGGTTATGTAAAATCTATCAGAAAAAATAATAATATACATGGTGTGCCATTTAAAAAATTTAAGATTTTTCAATTTAAGATAGTCGAAAATTTACTTTGTACACCCTGTAGCATCTAACTCAAATTTCTTTACATGTATCTCTTTTTTCATCTCTATAGAACGCTCGTACCAATTATGAGTATTCCACATGGCAATTTTTTACAAAACTGAAAACTAGTATTTGTTTAAAAAAATTGAAATATTAGAAAAACTACTAGGTTTAGGTATATAACATTATTAATAAAAAAGTTTAAAATCAATTAGAAAATAGGATGTTCCATTTAAAAAAAATATGTGTTATATCGGCCACATTTTTTTGAAGTATCTTGTATACTCAAAAAAATCTTAAACTGTGCACCTTAACATTCCCTAAAAGTATTGTTTTTAACATTTTTCGTCATTCCCGAAACAAATGAGATAATGAACTTTACTCTATCGTTGACTCACCCTGTACATGACCAGAAAATTCATCATTATGATTGAACTGATAAAAATAAAAGTTTTTAAAGAATATTTAATTTGTGACCGGATCCAAAGTGTTACTTCTCGATTTTATTTATGACTTTTCCAATCGAAATATAACAGTGTCATTAAGAAAGGTTATCTAGACAACTAGATCGGATCTAAGTTTCAAACAATTTTACTTAACTTGAACGTTAAAATTTTACTTTTAAAACTGCTCTATTTTGGGTAGATAGGGGTTTGAACTGACAATTTCACCAGTAAGCCAAGTAAAGTTATAAATTTGGTTTTATTTAAGACTAACTATTAATTTTTTTACCTGTTTTAGGGTCTTGTTTCTAAATTTTATGTTAGGTTTTCTGATAAAGACGTTCCTTTGGTAACATTTACTAAAAGAAATGTGACAATGTTAAAATCCAGAGCAGATATAAGTTTTGGGCCATTTTAGTGAATTTGGCTGTAAAAGTTTATCGTAGAGATCTAGTGCAGTATACACAGAATTCTTAGGGACTTACATCATAGTATGTTAAAAACTTGGTCCCACCTTGAAAAAGCAAAATTTTATAATATGTTCAAAAATATTATTTTATAATTTTTACGAGTTTTTTGAAGTCTGCGTGATTGTTTTTAAAATAAAAATTTTTATTGCAGAGGTATAAAATGATTAATCACTTCATGTCTTGGGTCGGTGTAATTTTTTGAAAAAATATTTTTTTTTTTATTTGCTTAATCGATGCTTTTGCATCTCAAAAATATGATAGAAATCGTTTTATACTGAAAACATATTAGTCAAGAAAGTTATGCCGTATCGGTACGAAATTACGTATTTCGCGCGCTTCGGATGTTTCACTATCATAGTAAAAATGAGACCTATATTTACCATGTGTTTTGGAACGTAATAATAGAGGGCGCCTATAAGTATCCTCTATTTAAGTTTTTTAACATAATGTCGATACGACTGTTAAAACCACGCAGTTTACCCTAAGTTCGACGCACGCGTAGTAAGTGCGAGTACACGCTGTAAAAAAGAGATTTTGCAATTTTTTTTTAGAATTCAGTTCCGTTTTTATAATAATCAAGTGAATTATGAATCAAAATAGAGTTTATCGTGGCAAAAAAGGCACGAAAAGCTCCACGCGGTCCGCAAGAAGGAGCAACGTTTCAAAGAGGCGAGGCGGTCGCTGAATAGACACGAGACGGAGTCGGAGGGAGACCCGCTCGGCCTCCAAATCCGCGAGAAGGACAGAAGACGAAGAAAATACCAATTTAGAAGGCCAATTGTATGTGCCGGGATCGCAGACTAATGGTAAAATTTTTTATTATAGCAATTTTCAATTTTAAAAGCTAGAAATTAGTAGTTGAAACTTTAAACTCAATCTCTCTCTCAAATCTATGTTTTTCAAATCGGCTTGCAACATAACTCAAACAATTTTTATCCGATTGACTTCAAATTTTAACTGTAGCTTCTGTATTAGATTCTGAAGAGAAGTAAGTAGGATTTTTGGGAAATATTAAAAATTTCAAAAGTTGTTAACAAATGTCTGTCAATTTCTTCTGCGGAAATCATTTTTTTTTAAAAAGCTTGTATTTTTTGCAAAATCAATATTTTGAAAATATTCTACGTACTTCTCTAGCTATTTACATGTAGACTAAGCATTTTTTGTGTTACAGGACCAAATTTACTCAAGATATGCTGCAAGCCCCGGAGCCCTTTTTAAAAAGATGTCTTAAAAAACTGCACTCTGCCGCCATTTTGTGAATATATATTATATCAAAAAATATGTTTTTGTACCTCAATACATATGTAACCATCTGGTATAGTTTATTTTTTAAATAACATTTTTTTTCAATCCGAAAAAAGCTATTTAAAAGTTCGTTCATTTTCATACCTCTACAGTAGCCTAAGGCCTTCACAAAACACTCCAAATAAGTTTACAAAAATCAATATTTAGAATTTGGAGACAAAGTTTTTTGTGATGGCTAAAAAAACTTTCTACAACGTGAATTTCTAAATTATTAGGAAAATTGTAAAACATATTGTCTATCAAGGGTAGAACTAGTTTCTTGTAGGAAAGTGGATAGACAATTATTAACATGTTACAAAAAGATAAGAGAAATATTTTCTTTGCAAAACATTTTATAGAAATAATCTGCAGGGTTTTTAAGTATTTTAGCTGTAAATATTTCATTGTAAATCTCTATATAGTGCTACAATATTGATAAAATATATAACATGTGGCTAGTTTTAAATGTTATTAAATACGTAATAAATAACTTCAAATAGTTATTATACAACATAAATATCTATACCTCTATTTTACTTAATCCTACTTAGTTCTTGCATTTATTATACTCTAAATATTAGTTTTCGAAAAACTGTCCATTCGAACATTTTTCCGTTCGAAATACTGTCTGTTCGAACAATTGTCCATTTGAACATTAGTTCGTCCGTTCAACAATTTGTCTTTCGAAGTTGTGTCTTTCGATATTTGATCCGGGACCCAGTCTACACCTTATGGAAAAATATTATAGATTTTTTCGGTATTTTTTGATTTGTACTCTTAGAGATAGGGTGGGGGGATAGCAATATTGGACAATTTTTTACAGTAATATAAAGAAAAGTTTGCGCGACTATTACATTATATAAATTTTTGAACTCGTGTTTTCACAAGTTTTCATTTGACACCTCACTCGATGATTATTAAAAAAATAATATTTTTCACTTCAGAATTCACCACCCAAAACTAACCCCTTAAGGCAAAATTTAACTTTCGAAACTACACGGCTGTGATTAGGTCATCAATTCCTATATTTGTGACAAATTTTAACTTTCTATGTCAAATAGCAGAAAACTGGGTCTGACAGATAGACGGACGGACAGCGAAGTGATCCCATAAATGTTCTCTACGGACCACTAACATCAAGTTTTTTTCTTACATTGCTTGAAAACACGGGTTTTTGGGCTTTATCTTAAATTATTGATTAATTTCATACACCACAGATGTTGACGCCCACATTACAGTAACACCTTCATTTTACCGGAAACACAATATACTACATAGTTCGAGATCTCATAAATCAAATCTTAAAATGTATGGTAGTAGATGTTGGTAGTAATGCCATTTTGCCATAAATCACCTTGAAGTTCAAATTCAATTTAACAATTTATAGTTACGCTGTTCGAAGTATTTCTGTATCTGTATCGATTTACGGTCAAGTGAATTATGAGTATGCAACAAGGCACTTCTGTGTGATGTAAGTTGTTGCGCTTCCTCATATAAATATACCGAGTGTTTCTGAAAGTTATGCAGAAAATGTAATTGGAGATTCGATAGCCTAAAATAAGAAGTTGATTTATTTATTGACGTACACTGGCGTTTTTCATTATTTAGCCGAGGTGAGGAGCCCAATCGCAGACGCCCAGTATCAGCATGACAGATTTAAATGGCATAAACACAAAAGGGTCAGAAGCCAGCAAACCTCAGCGCCATTTGGTGTGAAGTCGCCAAAACTTTTAATTTAAAAGCACAACGTATAGGTAAAATAGGATTTGGTACCTTTGCTGCTATAAGCGATTAAGGTACTAATAGTGCTATTAAATAAACAAGTGTAACTTTAAAAATATTGTACTAAGAGCACTTTTGGGTGTTAAGAGGTAACTCAATATCAAGATCAACATAAACGGAAACACTGACCTCTTTAGAAATTCACCCTCATCTTCGGTTTTTGACAATTTTTGTTGAAATTGGAAACCTGACCTGCCAAAAAATCGATGACTGGGGTGCGATACTAAAGAGATCTCTATACCGGGATCAGCAGTATTCCCGTTTATATTGATCTTTATTTTTTTAGAGTTACCGCTAAACATCCAATAATAGTACTCTGTTTTACTCTGATATTCATTCAGTGGTGGTGTTCATACTTTCACTTGTAACAACAAAGGTACTAAATCTTATTTTACACATAGGTTTTGCTTAATTAAAAATGTTAGCCTTTTGATATAAGAGTAAGGAGCGCTATTCTCGTTTACTAAAATCGATATACGTATATACACACACACACACACACATATGTATATATATATATATATATATATATATATATATATATATATATATATATATATATATAATATATGTATATATAATATATATATATATATATATATATATATATATATACATACATATATATATACATACATATATATATATATATATATATATATATATATATATATATATATATATATATATATATATATATATATATATATATATATATATATATATATATATATATATATATACATACATAATTTTCATGCACCAGCTCTGATGGGACTCCTGATAACATTGTGGCCAAATGTTTTTTTTTTTTGTAACATCATCTTTAGTTAAAAAATATTCTTTTAAGACAATCGTTCTTGCAGTAAAATACAACAAAAGGTGTTTTTAAATAAGACCATAGTGCTAAAATATGCTTTTTCAAGTATTATTGTAAATATCTTCCGAACTGAGCAGTATTTTTTAAATGTTTGTCTTTTGCAATAAAAACTTTACCTGACTAAATTATTAAATATGTTGTTACAATAAATTACGTTTCCATAAAAAAAAATTAGACATTACACTTCTCAAACTTATCAAACGACCTACCATTATTAAAATCGAAACACCATACTAAAATTCATTAATGAAATGAGATATTTTTAACTCCTAAATGAATATTTTTTTATAAAATTATTAGGAACACACCACAAAGACAAACGCTCAAAAGATAAGTGTATGTTTAAAACCTAAAATACGCATTAGATTGAGCCAGTAATCGGACATGACGAAATTAATACTGTTTGGCTTTAAATTGTATGTAACATATGGGTTAATCGCGTAGGATATCGGACATCAAATAAATACAATGATTTAGTAGTACGAGCGAGTGAATTGCAACAAGAAGAGCTTGTAAACACCACACGAATTAGTTTTTGTTATTAAAACGGTCGTTGTACTGAAGGCACTGATAAAATATTATACAGTGAATCGTAATACATTGCTTCGTAAATAAAACTATAATTATAGTTCTGCTTTAGATGAAAAGTTGTTTCATTGGCGAATATTTTGTTTCAGAATACTGAATTTCAGATGTTGCTTTTTTAACTCGAAAGGTGAAATTCTTCTGATTTGTTAGAAAATAGAACCACAAACTAATAATTTCAGACATGACATTTTAGATGTGTCTATTTGACAGGCACAGGATTCCATTCATCTATATATATATATATATATATATATATATATATATATATATATATATATATACATATATATATATATATATATATATATATATATATATATATATATATATATATATATATATAATTCCCGATGAAAGAACGGATGAAATAATGAACGCCTT
>CM032446.1:190087318-190090523 GCA_019049505.1 Pachyrhynchus sulphureomaculatus
CGACTAAACGTGTGTATTCAAGTAGACGGGCATATTTTTAAAAAATTATTACGTCATAATAATTAATCATTAGATAAGATAAACTATATTAAAATTATTGTTAACTATTTATTCGTGTTTTCACAATAGCGTAAGTGTATTAAAAACAAGGGTAAAAATTCAAAATAAATCGAAAACTATCAGAAATAGGTATATGACATACTTAATAAAAGTTGGAGGGTTTTGTAAAATCCATCAGAAAAAATAATAATATACAGGGTGTGCCAAAATACTCGAAATGCATAAATTTATTTTGAACACCCTGTACCATCTAACTCAAATTTCTTTACATATATCTTTTTTCATCTCTATAGAACGCTCTTACCAATTATGGGTATTCTACTTTCAGAAAATTGCTCTACTGGCAATTTTTTACGAAACTGAAAACTAGTATTTTTTCAAAAAAATTGAAATATTAGAAAAACTACTAGGTTTAGGTATATAACATTATTAATAAAAAAGTTATAAAAATTTACGCAGAATTTAAAAATAAATTAGAAAATAGGATGTTCTATTTAAGAAAACAAATTTTATATCGGCCACACTTTTTTGAAGTACCCTGTATACTCAAAAATAATTTTAAACTGTGCACCTTAACATTCCCTAAAACTATTATTTCCAACATTTTTTCGTCATTCCCGAAGCAAATGAGATAATGAATTTTACTCTATCGTAGACTCACCCTGTACAGTATGATTTTTAATAGCGACGAATATTTAACACATTTGCTACTAAGTAACTATTAAATTTTTTAATGACTTAAAATTTTTACAGTATCCTATACATTTTCTTATATATATCAGGAAAATATTTAAAGGAAAAGACATAACCACAAGATAATTAAAAAAAAAAAAACGTTTTTTTCAGGGCGATCTCAATCATTTTATAATTCATTCTGTTATTGCAAAGGACACACTCATATTTTACATACGACGTTTCATCTACTGGGACCCATCATGAACTTCATTATTTTAATACGGACCTGGATTTTTTATTTAATTGTTTGACCGCCCCCCATCACAAACGTAACGTGGCCGTAGACAAATTACACCAAATCATCGTTTGATTTTGTGTAGTTTATCGAGCAGGAATTGCAACTATCGACTCTTTATTTTAATCTTCATCATATTTGTAATAAATTTCCGCAACTATAACGCGTTGTTTCTTATTATAGCTTTCTATAACTACCGGAGCAGATGGCAAGTGTTTCAAAGCGTTAAATTTAAATTGTGCGCTTCTCTCTCTGATTTAATACCACTAACAAGTGTTTAAAGAGTGTAAAAAATGCATTGTATCGTATTTTTTTTTTTGACGAGCTGTTTATTATGTTTCCTTGAAACCTAAAAGACTTTAAATTTCTCTTAGAAAATCTATGTTTACATTAATGAATAGTCAGTCCCTAATCTACGGATAAAATATTCAAGAGAAGATTAAAGAAATGTAAAAAATCCAATTTTCCATTTCAACGTCATTCTAAGTATTGCTTTTATATTTTCGACCCTACAACAGTCATTTATAACTCAACAAAAGAAATATATGCCTAACGGAGTTATTTACATAACTTCCCGTTATGGATAATTTACCATGTCACGTTAATGTTAATCTCCAGCTGTTTTTGATTTATGACATGATTGGCATATTTGTGTTATCCGCGATTAGGTTAAGGACGCCAATAAACGATGTTAGACTCGTGAGTTCTCTATAACATATAGATTTATTAAGAGTGCTTATTATTCGAGCTGGGAAGATAATAGTGCGTCTGATTAATAATTCCTTAATTTTATTTCTTGAATTTCATTACTGCAGAAGATGTAAAAATAATGGAAAAGTACTTTTTAAAAAGTTTGTCGACGTATCGAAATATTTTATTCCTTCCTTCATCATCATCATCGGCTATGCGGTCCATCGTCGGTCATAAGCCGCGCCTAAGTACGTCCATCTTCTTCGGTTTTCGGTCTTATTTATCGAGCTGGATCCCGCTAGTCTGTTAATGTCATCAGACCATCGAGTTTGCGGGCGTCATTTACTTCTTTTCTTATTTCAGGGCCTCTAGTTGATTACTTTATGGATCCATCGAATATCTTGCGATGTGACCCGCCAGCTCTACTTCAAGTTGGTTACTCTCTCAGCTACATCGGTTATCTTGTACTTTCCTCGAATTTCTTCATTGGTCAGCCTATCCCTCAACGATATTCTCAACATCCTCCTTTCCATTGCTCGTTGATCTACTTGTAGGCGATTTATAATTTCTTGATTCAGAGCCCACGTTTCCGTTCCGTATCTCATCTGTTTCAAATGTGTTCGCTTTTAGTATATTTAAGGAAGATGCAATCTGCTAATCGCCGAGCAACCCAATGATATTCTTCTTGGTAAATCCTTTTTCAAGTTTTCTTTGGATATTACTATTTTTTGTCAAAGATATGAGTCCGCTCTTGATTTCTTCCTTAGGATAGCATAAATATTACAAAACAGATATAATTACACATAATATAAAAAATAATAAATTAATAGTCAATCTTTTTTTTAATATTCAGGCAAAAAGGGAAGAATAAGACCGGTAAAGTACTACGAGGATGGATTGAAAAGTTTGCGGCCTCACCAAAAAATAATTATAATATTTTTATTGTAGTACCCTCAATAAGTTCATACTTTTTTTGGTTGTCACAGCGTAAAATTTTGTTACTGTGGAATTTGTGGTTTTTAGGTTAGAAACGAGTTTAGTGAAACCAAGTGCAGCGTTTTTGAAAAAATGGAAAAAATTTAACAACGTGTCAATCAAGTACCTATTTAAAAAAAGATTAACACCAAAGGAGATACACGATGATATGAAAACAATACTAGGGGAATCTGCTCCGTCATATACCACTGTGAAAAAATTGGTTGCAGAATTTAAACGTGGACGAGAGAGCATCGAAGATGACCCTCGCTCCGGCCGGCCCACGACGTCTACGACTGAAGAAAACATCGGCAAAGTGTGTGATCTCATATTGGGAAGACCGTAGACTAACTATTAGGGAGTTGCAGACACTATAGGTATTTCGTATGAAAGAACACTAAACAACATTGCCAACGAACTCGGATTTTCTAAGGTTTCCGCTAGGTGGGTCCCCAGATTGCTTTCAGTTAAACAAAAACAAATTCGACTCACGATTTCTCGCTACTGTTT
>CM032446.1:190090623-190307556 GCA_019049505.1 Pachyrhynchus sulphureomaculatus
TAATTGAAAAAATGACAGGGTAAGCATTTGTGTAAATATTTTTGCTCATTTGATTTGCTATGTACAGTTCATAAGTGGCAATAATGTGATCTCGTTTGCAAAAGTATTACTGTTAGTGTCATGTTTCGAGACTTGTTCAAGATCCTTGATACTATTATATCCGAAGATCATTTGAAGTGAGATATTGGTGTCTGTATTGATGTTGCTCTTTCTATGTCTTATTGTTATGGAGGATACTACGTACTTATTAAAAGCAAAGCACCTGGTGTGCCCCTTTCGTTATTCACAGGGAATTACTTACATCAAAATCTCTAAATCCTACATTGAACAAGGTCTTAAAATATGTAATAAATTTAGTAAACTTAATAAAAACTCCGGTACTTTGCAAAGTTTCCGGTGATAATGTTTTGTGTACGTTTGAACTGCCACAGAAAATTTATATTTTTCTAGAAGAAGGCTACAAGTGTACTAAAAATTTTGTGTTTTCAGTTCGCTATTATATTTCTTAGTCACCAAAAAGCGTGGATTATGCTTTAAAAAAATCGGTAAAGAGATTTACTCAGTACTTCCTAAAATTATAGGTAAAAATGTTGTCCAATAGGGTACTAAAAAAAGAGGTGGAAGTTTTCACGGGACTGGTAGAATGTATTACAATAAAATTCCGTGTTTCAATCCATTCGTCTAACAATGAATTTGCACGACGTTTTGCCAAAATCTCATTTGACATTTTCAAGTGCTCTTGCTGCTGCTGCTCCTCGATACTGTGATCTTGCCGCTAAAGGCTAACTGAGAAACCGACGTGCGGTTACTGTCTTTTATAGGTCGGCGTCTACACAGATTGTAGGCGGGAGGGGGTCGGAAGTGTTCGTCCGAGTATCGGTGTTTGCCGGCTGGGTGGTAATTACGGGTTCCGGCGCGATGTTGACTGTTGTCTTCTCGATGTTTTGATTATTCCTTGGTTATTTATCTGTCCATTCTTTTTATAATGTGAAATCGAGTCTATTTGTTTAGATCCCTCAAAATTGTTGTTGTGACCAGTATCAAGATGGCGCTGAAAAAGAGCTGTTGTTTGTTTGTTTGGTTGTTTTTTGATACTTATTTTATGTTCTTGGAACCGGGTGGACATTCTTCTGTTTGTTTGTCCTATGTACAATTTGTGGCAGTCTCCGCATGGGATGCTGTAAACTCCCCGTCCCCAGTCCCATATATTTTAAGGTATATATCTTAAATGCTGAAAATATAAGCTTGGAAACATAAAAAAATGCTGTTATAATACGTTGTGAAATTTACCCCAAATATAACCAACGAAATTCGTGCCTACGTTAAAGAATAAAATGTGGACGATATAGGTAAAAAATTGTTCTAATAAAATAAAATTAAACCTTTTTTGTGATGTTTGGCTAGATTATTATTTTTGCGATATTTATTATTATTTATTATCAGGTTGGAAGATATGTTTTTCGTGATCCAAAAACCCTAAGACCCGAAGAAAAGAAATATTTTGAAGAGTAATTTTTTCCGGAATACAATACTTCCCGTTAGCAGAAAAGAAAATATAATAATTTACTTACTGTTCCATAAGTATAGTTCCACCAACTTAACAGTTTGTGTCTCTAAAATTTATACTATATTTAACTTAACATTTTTTTTTAAGTTACTCTGTAATAAGATCTTAATCTCTTCTATACACTATTTTTTGTTAAAATTGAAAATAGTGGAAAAACGATAACGATGAAATAGAAGTATATTACGACATACAGGTAATCACTCTTTTAGCCCTCTATCTCATCTCTTTCACCCAAAAATATTTTACCATATAGAAATTATGTTATAATTAATATCCAATATTTCAACAAAAACTAGAACATTTTTTTACAATACTATTGAAACGGTACAACGACCCGCACCACTTAAACCAATTTCCTCTTCTATTTGCTCCCTGGACTCGAGCCTCATATATTCTTTTTGTTAGTTTTTCTTCCGTCATCCTGTATATATGTCCCAGATATCCTACTTATCTGTCCTGAATTTTTGTCACTATTGGTTTTATTTTAAATTTGTTTCTGAATACTTCGTTCCTGATTTTGCTCCTTCTTGATTTTCCATCTATTTCTCCTGAAGAATCTGATTTCCGTTACGTTCATTCTACTCTTGTCTTTACTTGTGAGGGTCCATGCTTTTCTACCGGATAATAATGTAGAGTTTACTATTTTTTTAACTACCTCAATCTTTTTATCTGTTGTTATTTCTCTTTTCTCAAGGAATGTTTTTCTTAAACCATTGTATATTCTTCCTGCTTTTGGCATTTCTCCGTTTATTTCCTTTTCCAGTTTTCCGTTTCCTTCTATTATTGATTCTAGGTATTTGAACTCTTCAACGTGTTCTGTACTCAGTCCATTTATTCTGATGTGTTTTTTATTATCTTGTCCTATTATCATCGATTTCGTCTTCTGTATATTTATTCCTATATTTATATTATTCAATTCCTCGTTTAGATTTTTTTAGGTTGTGCTGTAAATTTTCTTCTGTATCTGCTATTATCGCCATATCGTCCGCAAAAAAGTAGTTTGGGTATTTCGATATTTTGCATTCTTCAGTATCCCAGGATCATTGGTCTCATTTTCTGCTTAGCTCTTTTCACTGCCTCGTTTAGCACTATTTCGAATAATAAAGGGCTCGGCACACATCCTTGTTTTTAGGCCGCTTGTTATTCGAAATATCTTGACTCTTCGTTATCTATTCTTACCCTATTTTTTGTTGTGTCGTACATACTTTTTATCACTTCCGTTATTTCTATGTCTACTCCACATCTCTGTAGGCTTTCCCATATATCCTTTCGTCTTACTCTATCGAATTCCTTTTCCAAGTCGATGGAAGCTATATGTAGTTCTTTATTTTTAGTTATGCACTTCTCTATACTCTGGCTTAATATAAATATGGGGTCCTGTGTACTCCTGACTTTTCTAAAACCATATTGGCTTTCTTCTAGAGAGTTTTCTATCTGGTCTTTTATTCTTGTTTCTATTATTCTAACGAGTATTTTGACTGGTAGACTCATTAATGTTATACCTCTATAGTTTTGGCACTCTCCTACGTCTCCCTTTTTTATGAATTGGCAGTGTTTCATTCTCTGGGTACTCTCATTTCTTTTACGATCTTATTTAATAACTTGATGAAATCTGTTCTTCCCTCTTCCTCTAGGCTTTTCAGCATTTCCGGTGCGATTTCGTCGACTCCAGCTGCTTTGCCTGTCTTCAATTTCGCTATGGCTTCATTGACGTCATCTTCAGAAATAGTTAATTCTGCAGGCCTTCTTTCTTTTCTCATTTCGATTACCTGTACCTTTGTGTTATTTGATTCTGTTATTTCCTGAAAGTATTCTCTCCATCTGTACATTATGTTGACTTCATCTGTTATTATATTTCCATTTTTGTCCTTCACATTTCTCATGCTATAGCCTTTCTTAGTTGTTTCAATGTTCTGTAAAATAGTTTCTGGTTGTCTCTGAAATTTTCCTTCATATTCTGTCCGAAATTTCTCTAAGACAAAATATATTAAAGCATACAATTTATTATATTAACGCATACAATATGTATACTCCGACCGAAACTTACTTATTTTATCTAAGTATAACGAAGATTCTAAAACATTTAAAAATTAAATATCTAGTTAGGTTTAGGACTGAGTAAAAAAACGAATATATTTCTGAAAATCTGATAAATTTTTAAATACCGTTTAAAGTAATGACTTCTCCACTCAATATAAAATAACATCTTAAACCAAAAAATTTTTACACGACAACCAAATAAACACTTGATACAACTTGTATATTCTTATAAATTTGATATAAAATACTTACAGAAGAAAACTTAAAGGTTTAGTAGGAGTTAAGTCCTTTTCGCATAAAATGCAAATTCTAACCATTTTGTAATTTTGTAAATATTTTATCAAATCAGTCCAAAAAACTACGAAATATATCATCGAACAGTCACATGATGCTTTTTTACATCGCCGGCGCCGGAATTCAGCGCTCAAGCGCAGAGTAAGAGAGATAGAATTGACTCATATTATTTCCTTCTCTTTTAACGACTATATACGCTTTCGATTACATATATAAAACAACGGAAATGAGTAACTAATAAGCATAAGATTTCTGAATGTGATATTATTATACAATACTTTTTTCTAGCTAGGAAAGTAAAAATGTAATTTTTTTTTAGATTGCCTATTAGGATTTTTACTTTCTTTTACATTAACCTTAGATTATAATGTTCATTCTGCAGAGCAGTTACTATACCATTATATCTTTATGAATATTCAGCAAAAAGTTCAGAAATGATAAAATGTAATTTTTTTTTTTTTCATATATCATTTTATATAATTTCTGCATATTTTCGAACCTGCAATGTTGATAATATAACAAAGAAATATGCCTAACAGTATTATTCACATAAGTCTTCGTTGTAGATAATTTATCGTATCCCGTTAACATTAATTATTGGTTATTTTTGATTTATCTGGCCATTCATTTATTCATATTATGAGTGATTTGATTCTAGACGATTAATATTAATTGTGACTCGTGTGAATTTATGATTATTTTCTCATTCCCATGTTTAGTTAAATGATATAATAACGGTTTGTGATGGCAAAATTCTAATAAGTTTCAAGAAATTTTTTTGGAAAGTAATTTAAAGCTATGCATAAGACATAAACAATTATGTTACGGTGTATAAGTTGTGATCTTGGAGAGACATGAAGCTTAATTAGGCGATGACAAGTACGATTAATCAAACGATGATAGTTACGACAGTCCGGCTGTGACTGATTAGCTGAAAAGAAAGATAATCATTATTATTTATTTCGATGTTGAACTTATGCCCAAAATAGGCTTTAACCAGTACAAGAAATCTCATAACCTATGTCATTAATGTGGCGATCAACGAAATTAATAATAAGTCTCAAATGGTTACGATTTGATGTATCTAAGGCATTCGACTCTGACATTTTGCTAGATGTCATGTTTCTTCAAAAGCTTTGATGTGACAGATAGATTTTTCTAAACAATGATATTACAGATTTTTTAAAACATTGGTATTAAAGGACCAGACATTATTGTATCAGGAGACTCTATACATATAAACGTCAACTTTGGAGAAAATTTATCTTCGCAAGATAACGATGCGTGCATAATTCAATAGTTTTGAAGCATTATTTTGGACTAAAAGCTCCATACTTCAAACTAGCTTTTAAAAATTTTTAGTGTTCCGTACGGAACACTTGTAAGATGACTTCGGTGTCTGTCAGTCTGTCTGTCCGTCTGTCTGTTTGTCTGTCACACTCGATTTTCTCCGAAACTATTTGTCATAGAAAGTTGAAATTTGGTAATAATGTAGGAATTGAATAGT
This sequence comes from Pachyrhynchus sulphureomaculatus, assembly GCA_019049505.1. Taxonomy (NCBI): domain Eukaryota; kingdom Metazoa; phylum Arthropoda; class Insecta; order Coleoptera; family Curculionidae; genus Pachyrhynchus; species Pachyrhynchus sulphureomaculatus. The sequence goes on from CM032446.1 coordinate 190,096,032, forward strand.
TTTGAAAATTAAATTTTGACTTAAGGGGTTAGTTTTGGGGGATGAAATCAGAAGTAAAAAAAAATTTACTAGGTCGTCGAGTGTGGTGTCAAATGAAAGCTTGTGAAAACACGAGTAAAATATATATATATATCTTATATATATATATATATATATATATATATATATATATATATATATATATATATATATATAATGTAATACTTGCGCACACTTTTCTTTGTATTATTTTTAAAAAATAGCGAAAAATCGCTGTCTCCCCATCTTATTTCCAAAAGTACTGATCGAAAAATTTTGAAAAAATTCTGGAATATTCTCCACGGGGTGTAGATTAAACGAAAATTAACACAAATGCATTACCTTTAATAATTTATCTGGTATATAAAAAAACAAAAATTTCAAGGTCATCAGTTTTCAGTAAAGACTGGAAACAAACTTTGTTGAAAACTCATTTGGGGTGTGTTTTGTGAAGTCACTGATCATTTTATACCACCGTAAAAAAATTTTTTATTTTGAAAGCAATCAACGTACGGAACACTAATTGTGCAAGTTCAACTTGCACTTGAGCGGTTATTATATTTAAACCCTGATTCTTTGGAATAGACTGTCTGTGTCTGTGTTTCCAGACAAGTGCAAACAGCATCAATTTAAGACCAATGTAAATTGTATCTTCTGTAAGCTTACCATTTTTGTAGTGATCTAATAATTTATGTGCAGCAAGGCATCTGGGTTCATAAAAAACTTTCAGTCTTTACAAGTTAAGTAAAATGCGAAGTTATAAAAAAATCTCAGTTTACTATTTTTTAAGTTTTCCTCTCTATCCACAAGATAGTATGTACATGTTAGAAAATAAAATAGTTTTCTCAAATATAATTACTTCTAAAATCACTTTACTGTTGTAAGCTTTCCCCTTAAATCTGTAAAAGAAATTAAATGCAACATCGTATGATAGATAATTACATCAAAATGGCCTCTAGTAACACGTTTCGGTCCTCTAGTAATGAATTCCCTAATTAAGTACTGACCTGCGATCCTATTAAAGTTAAATTTAGAATCTCGTTTGCGTACAGTTGTTAAGTAAATGAAGGTGATTCTAACGAATATAATCATTTAGTATTATTATACCTCAAAAAATTATTACTTTTTTCTATGAATTTCAAGAATCATATAATTTTATTGCCGTACATTTAACTAGATAATAGGATTCACAAGTATGTTTGTAAATATACTTGGTCATCTCGATTGTCATATTCTATTATGTTCGGTTCATAACTTACTTACTACCTCTTGCTTCTTAGTATTTAGCTGAATTCTTTAGTCGAAGCTTTAGGAAGAAAAGGGCGAGAGTATGGTAAAATGGTACACAATTGTACATTGACTACAAGTCCTCACATTTATCTCTTTTGAGCTTCCTCTGTGTTAATTAAATTTTCAACTTTACCACCCCATTATGTTGTAATACAGCGTGTACAAGAAATCAGCATGTATGCATCTGGGATGGATTTTTACCAAGATACACTCGATTGCATCTGTGGCATTGTCAAGAAAGGGCCAGAGAAAGCACATGCTCTTTACCGTGAGTGTTAATGTAAAAATACTCCTCTTAAAAATATTTTTTTTGATATTGTTCTGTTGAAACTGCACACATACGAGGTGAATACCACTACCTATCATTCCCTCAACATAGACTTACTCGCTCCGATTTGCCCAAATTGTACCGAGGAGGAAAATTCTGGAAAATCTCAGGATGTCATTGCTACATACAATATTCCTGCCAAAAAGGATACAATCAATAGCCACTCATTAATATTTATTATCTATCTTAATACACGTACTCTTCCCCCTAAGATCAAAACTGGCTGGTACTCATTACGAGTCCGTACTTATATCCTTAACCTTCCCTGTTGCTTGAAATTAACCTCCCCTCATCAATTTTTCACTTGAAAAATTCTCTAAGTTATATTTTTCTAACATCACGATTAACACTTAATTCAAATAAATTATAAATGAAAATTATACTGACTGTACGAGGTGAGTGATGTAACCGTACTAGCAAATATAAAAATGACCTTCAAACAAAACCCTGACTCTTTCATTTTTCCAGCTGAACTACTGTCTATACTAAAGGGCACCAGAATTGCAATAAACATTGAAATTGCGTAGCCTCTATTCCCCCATATGCCTAGAATATTCTTGACCTATTATACACATGCTGCCTAAAAAAAGCTAAATACCTTTCTATTGATCCCCAGCTACGATATAAGGGACAATGAGACAGCTGTTATTAAAGCCAAAGAGACCACTCTTTACGAGCCATACATAGTTTATATTGGTAATCCTGCAGACTACTTCAATTAAATAAAAAAAAAAATTAAGAGCTTGTTTCAACTAGATTGGGATCTTTAAGAAAACGAAGACAAGCTGTGGCCGTAAAATCCATTGTTTGTCTCCACCCTTTTATGTAGAGAGAATACAGTATGGCTGATGGCAATTGCTCACGCCTGTCTCTGTCACTACCATCTCTTAACGGCTAACCGTCCCTACATTGTCTCTTCTGCCAAACCACATTTACAATCCACAACGTTCTCACCATAACATCCTCACCTCTTCCCACTCAACACTAAAACCAAGCAAAACCTCTATCATGAATTTTCTTGTATACCTAATCTTACAGTGCAATCGATTAAAAATTTCCACGCAAACACAACAATATCGGTCCCTCAAGGATTCTTGATAGAGATCAGCGAGAACAGTTTTATATACTCACATTGATACAATAAACTAACAGGAAAAACTCATGATAATGGGCGATCTCAATGCTAGAATAGGCAACGAACAACAGAGAAACATAACGCAAAGATTTAACGAAGAAGAGACAAAGGATAATGGCGATATGTTGAAATCCTTCTGTGCTCTAAACACCTTAAAAATAAATAAAACTTTTTTCAAACATGATATGAAATACAAATATACTTAGCAGAACTCCAGGAGCCAACAGTCAGTAATAGATTATGTTATAACCAACAGAAAATTTATGCCAGTAATAATAGTAGATATACGAACGCTGTATTCGGCTAATGTAGGTAGTGATCACAAGTTAGTCCTATGTAAACTTAGACCTAAAATAAAAACCACACCGAAACTAAAACCTATATACGTTAACAAATATAACATCGAGTCCTTCGACATCGAAAGTACAAAACAATTATATGAGAACTCTATACAAAATCAGCGAACAAGAAAACAGAGACCAACAGTGGACATTCTTAAAACAAAACATTATTAACGCGGCAAAGGAAACCTTAGGCCAGAGATGAGTAAATATCAACAAAACAAATAAAACACCTTGGTTCACGCCAGAAATAAAAGAGCTGGCAAAGAAAAAAAAGGAGGAATATATACATTACATACACAACAAAACCCAAAGACAACTGGAACGCATATATCGAAGAAAGAATCTTAATTAATAAAAGAAGAAAAACAAATTCATGATGAATATTGCGAGACATTTACTAAATGGGTGGAAAGTGATCTGTATGGGGCTCAAGGGAAAGTCTGGAAAATGTTAAGATGGAACAAACTTAATATAAAAGACACGGTACAAACTAATAAAATTAAAATTCAAGAATGCCAAACATACTTTGAGAAATTATATAAAGAAGAAGAAAATAATTAAACCATACTTGAAGAAGTGGAAGAAGTAAATCTAGAAGTAACTTTAGAACAGACAGAAAGAATTAAAAGAAGTCTCAAAACAGAAAAGCCTTAGGACCAGACGACATTACAAATTAAATATTAGAATAAGGAGGCGAAAACCTATATTAACAACTAGCACAGTTCGTTACAAACATAGTCAAACTTGGACAAACAACAATCCCAATATTCGAAAAAGGATAAAAGGCGTCACCCGAAAACTACCGAAGAATAACGCTCCTAAATACTACCTTAAAAGTATTAACAAAAATCATACTTGAAGAAATGAGCAAGGATATTCAAATAAGAGAGGAACAACAGGGATTCCGCAAAAATCGATCGACCATAAAATGCCATATTGTGAGGCAGATAATGGAAAAAGCTAAACAATTTAACACACCTGTGTATATGTGTTTCGTCGACATGACTCAAGCCTTTGATAGAGTGCAATGAACAGATTTTACAGGAAAAGCAGACAAATCAGAAGCTAATAGAAATCATATATGACATTAACACAGAATGTACGAGTAGGTCAAATATAAAAATGGGACATCTACTGAGCAAGGAAGTAAAAAATAATGCCGGAATAAGACAAGACGATTCACTTAGTGCATTTATCTTCAACCTTGTCATGGACAGAATAGTGGAGAATCTTCCAAAAACCAGAGGATACAAAATAAGTGACACACACTTCCACACAATCTGCTACGCCGATGATGCAGTCCTCATCTCCGATTTTGAGGACAACCTTCAGAAGATCTTTCATGTCTTCAATTTGGAAGCGAGAAAACTAAACATGATTAGCAACACAACCAAGACAAAATGTATGGTAGCTTTAAAAGAATTATTAAGATGCAAGCTGAAGATTCACGGAAGTATTATGGAACGTATTAATGATTTTAAATACCTGGGAACAATTATAACAAGCTACGTACACTTAAACAGAGAAGTAAAACAACAGTCTATGAAGGCATCACTATTAGCAGGTTGTTTGATGGATATAGTATGGAAAAATAAATACCTCACAGTGGAAAGTAAAATAAGAATATACAAGACAACAGTGAGACCGATATGCTGTAAAAACAAAAGCTGACACATGTAAAACAGTACAAATGATGAAGATAACAGAAATGAAGGTGGTTAGGGACATACATGGAAAAACTATCTACGACAGAATCCGCAACAAAGATCTACAAGAATCAAGTAAGATCCAAGAAATATCCAAATGACCAGAACTAGAAGAAAATAGTGGATAAACACGTAGATCGGATAGACGACAACAGACTGGTAAAAAGGGCCAAACTCAATAAACCCTGCGGTAGAAGAACTAGGGGCAGAGCTCCGAAAAGGTGAAAGGAATGCTGGACGTCCACATTGGAAGAGGCCTAATGGGGATAAAACAGGCAGTATGCATACTTATATGATACACCATATAAGAAAGAAGAACGAGAAAGATCCCTGATATTGTCGCCACCTAAACCCACTAAAAATTTCTCTCTCTGTCTTACTTCTGTTTGAATCATTTAATAGACAAGTTAATATAATTTGAACCGTTATTGAGTAAATTCAGCAAATACTTAAGCGGAGTTACTAATTAGAAAAATAAGCTGAATATGTACTTTCTCCACCAGTGATGAATATTGAGAATATTTTTCTTAATTTTTTCGGCTTACAAAACAATAAATAAATGCCTTTTGCAGTACGTAACCCAAAATTAAGATTCCTATATGATACAAAATAATATGTTTTGTGAGGATCTTAAGAACTAATAGCAATTCGAATATTATGAAAATGTTTTCCGAATTTTTACTATAAGTAATCAACTATCAATTGGTTTGTGTTAAAAATTAAAAACCTGAAAATACAAACTGTCGCCAGTAACAATAAATATGTATCAGTTTAATGCAAGGGAACGTGTCAACGGCAGTGAGAGTTTATTTATCGACTTCCACTGAAAAAAGCACTAGTATCAAAATTTGCCACACGTTTATATTATTTAGCTCTCTGGAATTATTTAATGCATACAGAAAAATTATACTATACAAAAATTAATTTTGTTGATTCTTGCCGTTTTAAGTGGGAAATATAAAAATTCTCATCTTTTGTTTATGATAGGTTGCAGGGATGGACTTTTTTTTATGCATTAATACAAATAAATAAAATTATAAGTGTTTTTGGAGATGATTATGTATAGATACATATAAAAACAAATGGATAAGAAGTACAAATATACAGTTTGAACGAATGGGGCTTACAAGAGGGGACATATTGTATAAATAAAAATATATTTTAACTTAAGCCTAATTCGGTTTCACTATCGCTGTCATCAGCTGAGGTAATTATCAGTGGTTTTATATTATTTACATAAATATATGAATCTTCTACTTTAACAACGTGCTGAATGGAATTCTTTCAGCTTACACAAGTTATATCATGTATAACTTTTTAGTGTTCCGTACGGAACACCTATAAGATGACTTCGGTGTCTGTCCGTCTGTCAGTCCATCCGTCTGTCTGTTCGTCTGTATGTCTGTCCGTCTGTCACACTCGATTTTCTCATATTTGTCATAGAAAGTTGAAATTTGGTAATAATATAGGAATTGATGGCCTCATCAGAACCATGTAGTTTTGTAAGTTAAATTTTCACTTAAGGGGTTAGTTTTGGTGGGTGAAATCGGAAATGAAAAAAAAAAAATTTTACTAGGTCATCGAGTGTGGCGTCAAATGAAAACTTGTGAAAAGACGAGTAAAATATATATATTATATATATATATATATATATATATATATATATATATATATATATATATATATATATATATATATATATATGGTAATACTTGCGCGCACTTTTTTTTGTTTTATTAGATTGAACGAAAATTAACACGAGTGAATGACCTTTAATAATTTATCTGGTATATAAAAAAAACAAAAATTTCAAGGTCATCAGTTTTCAGTAAAGATTGGAAACAAACTTTGTTGAAAACTCATTTGGAGTGTGTTTTGTGAAGTCACTGATCATTTTATATCTCCGTAACAATTTTTTTTTATTTTAAAAGCAATCAACGTACGGAACACTAATTGCGCAAGTTCAACTTGCACTTGACCGGTTATTTTTGATTTAACTTGATGCCAAATAACATATGTTCAATTGGATAAAACACACAATAATACGGAGGAAGCCGCAAAACAGGGGGTCCCATTTTCTCAGCCATATTTTCAAAAACATATTTCTTTTTCAATTTATAGCCTTTTAAAACTTCCAAAAGATCACTATTTTTTTATAACTAAAGTCAAAATAAATGTCATTTTCTAACATATATTCCTGTATTTCTGATTTGGTGTGGGCTGCATTAGAAACCTTATTTAATAGGCGACTATGGTAACTTGCATTGCCATAACTATAACACTTTGTTCGGGGACATTTGGCAAAAGGGAATTTTGAAGCTAATTTTCAAAAAGTTCTGCGGTCGTCTCTTCGTCATAGTCCAAACTAGAATCTTTTATGTTTTTTGCAGATAATAGTAGACAATTTGAAACCCAGCCCTTTTCAGATCTAGCATGCAAAATGGTTATTCGTTTATCTTTATTTGAAGGTGCGTTAGTTTGACATTTTGTACTGCTGTCAACCTACCCTTTTTGCACAGTGTCATGGGTATCGAACCATGTTGCGTCAAGGTAAATTATTGGCCAATGTTCTGATCGATACTTTTTAATTTCTTGTAAATAAGTATGTCGCAAGATTCATAATCTTTTTGACTCCATCACTACTTGCCTTTTGTTGATTTTTCGGAATGTGAATCCCATTCTTAAGAGAATTTTGTGAAGGGTTGATCGGCCACAATGTATATTGTTCCCGTCCTGCACCAGTCTTAATTTTATTTTGTCTAGTGTCTGCACCAACTGCTCTTCATACATAGAATATATTTTTCTTCTGATGACGTCTTTTTCACAATCGTCTACATGATGCATTTGAAAATCTTTCCGTTTTTTTCCTGAGTGATGGTTTTCCTACAATACCCTTAATCGTAGAAATTGGGATTTTGTTAGTTCACTGGTTTCTTGTTTATTCAAATTTCTTTTTACCAAACTGTCGTAAACATTTTTCACTATTTGTTTAGCGTCAAGTGATAAATGTTTTCTCTTGCGATAGCCACTATTGCAATTTTCCCACGGACGCAACATAATTAAAATCGAATCGTTACGTTGTAAGTTGTAAGAAAAACTAAAAATAAAAATAATAAAAAGTATCTTTCGAAACTTAATGGGGACCGGTGGTCATTAGGCCTATATTATTAAATACTTAAAGGGCTCCAAATCGAGTTGCCAGGTAGTAAATATATAGGTAAAAATAGATCCAATATGATTGCAGGTGCAAGTTAGGGCGGTATACAAAGCAGGTAAAATAAAAATACGTTTATCATAATACCTGGCAACTATTCACAAGACTATAATAGGGTAGTTTATTGGCTCATTGTACGGACGTAAATGTAGAATGCGTTCAAGTGTTAATTGTCGAGAATATCGGCCTTTTAATATGTAAATTAGCCCTAAATGTGCTAAGGAGTTCCTCACACCGTAGTCTTCGGAATTACTAATGTCTAACTACCCACAAGACATAGCTTGTAAGAGAATTAAAGCCAACTATTACTGCTCAAAGGCTCAGTTTCATTATCCATATTAGTGCTTTTCAACATTTACCAATAATCTTAACGTCCTCGTCACACAATTGCGGTTACTAGATCTTAAACTAAAGCCTTTATATTTCTCTAAAGTGAGAGCTTGGAGTAATTATTACACGTCGGAATGTGAAATAATCGGCCCGTATCTCTCGGAGAATGATTGAGAATACAAGACGACTATTAATGCGATGCGTTATGTGGAGATAATTGAGAGCTTTTTTACACTCGCTGTACAAAATTTTGATGGTTGTAATTAGAGAGTCTGGTTTCAATTGAATTGGCCAACATCAAACATTTCAATTATATTTTTATATTTTTGTCTGTACAGGGTGATCATTTTTAGACGCCCGACCTCGATTTATGGAAAATTGTTGGATATTTATTGTTTTTAAAATGTAGAGTGGTATAGTGCATGTCAAGAAGTATACTGACATATTTGATATTTGGTGGTGAAAATGATGCTGGGCGCCGCGACGCCAAACAACCTTTTGTAACACGGCTTGGGAAAGCCCTAATTTTTTTCAACATTTTTTCCTGAAATTGTTTATTTCTAATTTGTTTTGCAAAAAAGGAATGTAGCAAAAACCCTCTAAAATATTATTTTTTGGTCATCGCTGTTACCATGCCGCCACGTTTGACGGTTTTTAAACAATTTATCTAGTAGGCGGCTGTCATACTTTAATCTGACAGCTCTTCTTTGCAAACAGTGTGTTAATAGCTTCTGGTTGAAGCGGTTTCTCACCTTGAAAAAGTAGATATGATTCTTATTTATGGAGAAGCCGTTAGACTGTATCGAAAACGTTACCCCGACAGGTATATCTCGGATTACACTATGTTTTGTTGATTAGAACAAAATTTGAGGAGCAATGTGGATTCATTTTCTGGGCAGAAAGGTGTTTCTAAACTCAAAAATTGTTTTAATAGATGAAAAAGTAGCTGAAATTATGCAATATTTTCAAAGCCATCCATATAATTCAATCAGACAAGCAAACAGGCAACTGAATATATCTTATGGCGCTATTCAGAATTCTCTTAAACCTAACAAGTACAATGACTACAAGATGCATAATTTTCAGTTATTAACACAATTTGATTCGGAACGACGACTGAATTTTGTAGCAGAAATGATGATTAAATATAACTAAAAACGTTATTCTCTGAATCATATATTATGGACAGATGAAAGTCATTTTGTCAGCAACGGCAAACCTCATAGAAAAAGTTGTCATTACTGGGCTGACGAGGATCCATTCAAAACTGCGACAAATGATATTGAGCACTTAAAGGTAAAAATATCAGATGCGTGTAATAGTATATCGGGAGAAATTATTTATAAAGCAAGATAGAAGAAGGAAGCCGCTTCAGATATTTCTATTTTTTTTAGCTTCCAGTATCCAATTGTTATTCTTTTCACTTTTATTTCGCATTTCTTGATTATTTCATCTATGTATACAGTGAATAATGTTGAGCTTCCTCCCTGCCTCAAACCTTCTAGTGTTGTAAATCCCGCCGACTTTATGTTGTTTTTTTATTACATACTGCACATTGTTGCTGTATATTCCCTTTATGATTCTTATTGTCTTTTTGTTTATTCCCTTGTTTTCTAGGCTTTTCCACACTTTATTTCTCGGCACACTGTCAAATGCTTTTTCTAAGTTTATGAAAGCAAGGTGTAGACTTTTATTTTGTTTTGATCTTTTCTCGATAATCTGTTTCAGGGTAAATATGTAGTCTTGTGTACTTGTTGCTGGTCTAAATTCACTTTGCGATTCCGATAGTTATGGTTCTATTATTTTCTTTATCCTATTATTAATGATGCCCTAATAAATTTTGTCAATTGTGTTAAGTATAGTAATTCCTCTATAATTATTGCAATTCTTGTGATCTTTCTTTTTGTAGATTGATGTAATAAACGATATTCCCCATTCAGCCATCAAATTTTTCTTCTGCCCATGCATTATTAATTATTTCTAACAATATTGTTTTTCCTTTCTTCCCCATGTATTTAATCATTTCAGACGTTATCTTATCGCTGCCTGAGACTTTCCCATTTTTCAATTTTCTTATAACTTCCTCCAACTCTTTCCATTCGATTTGTTCCCTATTTTCTGTTTCTTCCATATTTCGTTGTTCCAAGTCTTCATAATTTGTATTCTCTTTTTCTTCATTATCTTCCAATAGTTCTTCAAAGTATTATTTCCATTTTTCCATTATTGCTTTCTCTGATGTTAGGATTTCTTGGTTTTTGTTTTTCACATATAATTCAGTTATAGCTTGATCCTTCCTGAATGACTTAAGAACTCTGTGGTGCAACCTGGCATAGAAGAACATGTTTGTTTGCACCTACAAAAATTTCTGAAAATCGGGAGTTATAGTGTAAAAAATACATATTAACAGTGCATAAATGAGTTTGGACGGGATACCTGAACAGTACGAAGGGAGGAAGATACAATAAATAAAAATTTGTGAGTAAACAGGTATAAGAAAAGGGCTTAGAACATTTATTGCAAGAGGTTAACTGATCGACGAAAGTATCAAGTCCGGGCGCGGCGAAAACAGCGGCGTTGCCGGATTGCCGTAGAAGTATAAAGTGACAAATGAATATCGATCTGAGAAGTAAGGGACCTCCGAAGAGTAGATCTGAGTAACTTACTTACCGCAGAACGATATAAAGAAAAAGAAAAATGAGTAGTGAAGGGGAATATACAACAGATGAGGGAAAACGAAACAAATCGAGCGGAGGCCTTGCTAAAACCTTTGGAAAGAGTACTAAAACAAGAGCATCTTCGGACAGAAGAAATAAAAATGAAGATAAAATGGAATTGTTAATAGAAATAATCTAGGAAATAAAAACTGATATGAAGGAAATCAAACAAGAACAAAAAAATACCAGAATGAAATTATGGAGGTTAAAAAGGAAAATTTAAGACTAACAGAAGAAAATAAGGAATTAAAGGGAAACATGCAACGTATGAATGTAAAGCTGGAGAACATAGAAAGAGAAGAAAGAAGGAACAACATAGTCTTACAAGGCCTGACAGTCAATACCAATTACGAAGATACGTTAAAGGAAGACATTACAACATTCATTAGGAAATATATGTGAGTGGAAAGTAAAAACGCAAGAAAAATGGGGGAAAAACTTGCCTGCTGGAATTGGAAAATGGAAGAGATAAACGAACACTAATGGAAAATAAAAATAAGCTGAAAGGAATAAAGGAACAGAAGATCTACATCAATGATGATATGTCGCCAGAACAAAGACTAATACAGAAGAAAATTAGAATGCAAGCCTAACAGGAGGAAAGAAATGGGAAGAGAAGGTGGGGTTTGGAAGAATGATGATAGATGGAGGAAGATGGAACTGGAATATAGAGAGGGACATGCTTGAAAAATGTAAAAAGAAAGAAAATCCAAAAAACCAATAGAAACAAGGAGGAAAAACCAAGAAAATATGATGGCGAAAACCGCAATGAAAAAGGACAAGGGAACGGGAAAGGAAGGAGAAAAGGAACAAGAACTTAATATGGAAGAGAGGAGAGAAAGAACAATAGAAACTTGGAAACTGGGCACATGGAACGTAAGAGGACTGAATGGGAAGGAGGTGGAATTGATAGATGAGTTTGAAGGGACGGGCTTGGAAATATTGACAATTAGCGAAACAAAGAGAAAGGGACAAGGAAGCATAAGTTTAAATAATGAACATACATTGAGATACAGTGGAGTGCAAGAAAGCCAAAGAGCAGCGGCTGGGGTTGGATGCATAATACACAGAAGAATAAACAAAAATACATTGGAAAGCAGTATCTGAAAGAGTACTCACAGTAGAACTGAAAAATGGCAAAGGAAAAATAATCACAGTGATAGCGGTATATGCGCCAGATGAAAATGAAAAGGCCGAACAAAAGGACAAATTTTGGGAAGAATTGAGTACAATAACGGAAGAAGCCAGAGGAAGGCTGTATATTGCCGGGGACTTTAATGCTAGAGTAGGCAGAAGAAACAATACAAGAACAACATCAATAGGACAGCACGGTGAAGAACTTAGAAATAATAATGGAGAAAGGATGCTAGATTATTGCCAAATACATGATCTCATCATAACAAACACATTTTACCAACATAGAGACATACATAAGTACATAAGGGTTCAAAATACAAAACAAGAGAGGTCAATTATAGACTATATACTGGTACAAAGGGGCAAAAGAAAATATGTGAGAAACGTAAGAATAAGAAGAGGAGCCGAAATATACAGTGATCATTACCTACTAGCAGGAATAATCAAAGAAAGGTTGCCAAAAGATGAAAACCCCAGCAATAAGAAAATATAAATCGATAAGGACATATAAACTAAGAAATGAAGAAATTATGATCAAATATCTACAAATAACTGATGAGAAATTCGAAAAAGGATACAGGAACATAAAATATGCAAGTTTGGAAGAAAAATCTTCATTTTTCATCTTCAAGAATATAATCCTGGACGAGGCTACCAAAGTATGCGGAGTGTGCAACGCAAACAACAATAAAAGACAAACAACTTGGTGGAATAGTAATATCCAAGAAGAAATTATTGCGAAGAAGAAAGAACGGAAAAAATATCTCAAAACAAAAGCGCCTACTAGATAAATTGTTTGAAAACCACCAAACGTGGCATACGATTCATGGCAACTGTGATAACCAAAAAATAATATTTTTGAGGGTTTTCGCTGCATAACTTTTTTGACAAAAACAAATTAGGAAAAAAGAGTTTCAGAAAAAATATTTGAAAAAAAATAGGGTTTTCCAATGCTGTTTTACAAAATGTATGTCAATGGAAAAAAAAAAGTTGTTTGATGTTGCGGGGTCCAGCATTGTTTTCACTACTAAATGTCAAATACGTCAGTATACTCTTTGACATGCACTATACCTACATTTAAAAAAAAATAATAAATATTCAACAATAATTCATAAATCGAGACCGGGCGTCTAAAAATGATCACTCTGTACATGGTGCATCAATAAGATGTAGTTTGAAAAGGCTATTAATTTTAGAGGGGCATCCGGTTTATTTTTAGACAAATAGAATGTTTAGATGATTTTAATTATATATACTGATGTTCAATAAAAAGATACCGGGTGCTTCATTAAGTGAAGTATGGTCATTATAACACTTTTTACAAAAAAAAATAGTTGAGGTGTTCATTTTAAAGATATTCTTTGTTATACATGTTCTACAAAAATTTGAACTGTCTGGTTAAAGGAGTTAATAGAAAAACCAGAAGCAATGGCGGGTTGATTCCTTACCTGATGTTGGAATTTTCAACCTGTAAACAGTAAAAACATGCATCAGAGCTTATGAGATTTTTATCCCTTTTAGCCATTTTACTGTATCTCTTTAAGATATTGATGTCATAATATTTGTTAACCTCGCCCAGGTGTCGAAACATACATTTGTATGTTACTGCACTTGTAAGACAGCGCGGTATTGTATCGCTACATCAACTTCTACTTATAAACTAATATAACATCCAGTCGATGGTCAGTATCGAACCGGCGAGCATCAGACTTTATACCCCTAAGCCACCTAGGCCGACATACCCTGGTCTGACGAATTCTGCTCAATAGTTGTTAGTACTCTTTTAGCGAGACTTGGCTACTGTACTTTTAATTACACGTGTAGGTAAAAACTGGCTATGATACATAACTGTCTGTACGTTTAGAAGGTCACATGCTAAAATACAAATTCGACAACTAAGATAATTGGGTATTACATTCAGAAAATTAACATAACATTGGAAAGTCAGAAAAGGAGGACGTGTAGCTCGCGGTCAAATTTGCGCGCGGTCATATTTTTTATTGGTCGTAGTAAGTACTTTTTAATGTTCCGTACGGAACACTTCGGTGTCTGTGCGTCTGTCACACCCGATTTTCTCCGAAACTATTTGTCATAGAAAGTTGAAATTTTGGTAATAATATAGAAATTGATGGCCTCATTAGAGCCATGTAGTTTTGAAAGTTAAATTTTGACTTAAGGGGTTAGTTTTGGGGGGTGAAATCGGAAGCGAAAAAAAAATTTTTTTACTAGGTAATCGAGTGTGGTGTCAAATGAAAGCTTGTGAAAACACGAGTAAAATATATATATATATATATATATATATATATATATATATATATATATATATATATATATATATATATATATATATATATATAATGTAATACTTGCGCGCACTTTTCTTTGTATTATTTTTAAAAAATCGCGAAAAATCGTTGTCCACCCGCCTTTTCTCGAAAAGTACTTCTCAAAAAATTTTGAAAAAATTCTGGAATTTTCTCCACGGGATGTAGATTGAACGAAAATTATCACGAGTGCATTACCTGTAATAATTTATCTGGTATATAAAAAAACAGAAATCTCAAGGTCATCAATTTTCAGTAAAGATTGGAAATAAACTTTGTTGAAAACTCATTTGGGGTGTGTTTTGTGAAGTCACTGATCATTTTATACTTCCGTTACAACATATTTTATTTTTAAAGCAATAAACGTACTGAACACTAATTGCGCAAGTTCAACTTGCACTTGACCTGTTATTTAAAATTATGTACTTAATATTTTTTGTACAATCTATGCAGTTTTTTAGGCAATTTTATGTCGAGTAAAATGAATTTTTCTCTGATGCATAATAACGAACAGAAACTGAGATATTTAAGAAATAGTGAGCCGAAAGTGCTAAAATGTCAAAAAATGCACTAAAATAGAAGAAAATTGGCCTTGCGGTCAAAATTAGGCTAAGATTTTACATTATGTTGGCACTATTTTAAAGTAGCTGTACCCAAAAATTTTGGAAAATCATGATTTTATGGCATTTGCGGCCATTACGTGGTAATATAAGATATTATATACATCTCGCAGAACTAAATATCAGGAAATTGCAAACATATTACTTTATTTAATTAAAAACCTTCCAAAATAACTAAGTAATTTAAATAAAAGCAAAATTAAAACTGAAAACGATGACAACCTTTCACGGACTTGCCTTTTTCTATATTCGTGATCTTGCTATCAAAGTATATGCTTCCAACTGAATGTATCCCATTACCTTAATTCCATTAAACGGATATGTGAACTTTGCCTTAACGGGCAAGATAAAGTAGAAAACGGAAGGAAAAAGATACTGGATTTCGTATTTTTTATTCTGTTATTATTCGTTCCATTAAATCCGCTACTCATATTGGGACTCACGCAGATTTCACCTTACCTTCAAATTAAGTGAATGTATAAAGAAATGAAACCTTTTAAATAACATTCAGTTTATTAGGGCGTCTTTCTTAATAACATAAACACCAAGATAGAAAGCTGTGGTTTCGTATTTTGGAGATAAATTGATTAAAAAGGATGTCAGAGGTTGACTAACAAGAGACGTGAAAGAACGTTTCTAAATCATAACTATTACTCAAGTTAAATAGGTTAATATATTAACCTTTTTTAACTTAAGTATGTTAAGTTATACGATTATTACAACGATTCATTATCCTTGAAAAAACGATTAATGTATTAACGAAAGCTGGCCTTAGTAGTACATAGCTTCGAGCAATATACAACTTTTACAAGAATTCACAAAGTACGATAAAGACTGGAAACGAAGTATCTTCGTTATTTAAAGTAACTAAAGGCTTCAAAGAGGAATGTTATATGTCATCCACTCTTTTTAAAATATGTACTTAATATTTTTTTGTTCAATCTATGCAGTTTTTTAGGCAATTTTATGACGAGTAAAATGAATATTTCTCTGTCGTATAATAACGAACAGAAGCTGAGATATTTAAGAAATAGTGAGCCGAAAGCGTTAAAATGTCAAAAAAGGTACTAAAATAGAAGAAAATTGGCCTTGCGGTCAAAATTAGGCTAAAATTTTACATTACGTTGGCACTATTTCAAAGTAGTTAAATCAATTTCCAAGCTGTACCCAATAATTTTGGAAAATCATAATTTTATGGCATTTGCTGCCACTACATGGTAATATAAAATATTATATACATCTCGTAGAACTAAATATCAAGAAATTGCAAACATATTACTTTATTTAATTAAGAACGTTTCAAAATAACTAAGAAATTTAAATAAAAGCAAAATTAAAACTGAAAACGATGATAACCTTTTACGGACTGGCCTTTTTCTATATTCGTGATCTTGCTATCAAAGTATATGCTTCCAACTGAATGTATCCCATTACCTTAATTCTATTAAACGGATATGTGAACTTTGCCTTAACGGGTAAGGTAAAGTAGAAAACGGAAGGAAAAAGATACTGGTTTTCGTATTTTTTATTCTGTTATTATTCGTTCCATTAAATCCGCTACACATGTTGGGACTCACGCAGATTTCCCCTTACCTTCAAATAAAGTGAATGTATAGAGAAATGATAGAGTACCTTTTAAATAACATTCAGTTTATTAGGGCGTCTTTCTTAATAACATAAACACCAAGATAGAAAGCTGTGGTTTCGTATTTTGGAGATAAATTGATTAAAAAGGATGTCTGAGGTTGAGGTAGCAATTCCACCTATTAGGCTAAGGTTTTTTTGTAATAACGGAACTGAAAAAGTTAGAACTTTTAAGTTAATCATTAATAAATCTTTTTTTTTTTGTTTAAGGCTACTGTTTTCACTGTACTACCTATCTTACTTTTCAGGACAAAAGGGTTGTACCATATCAAAATTTTCCTTAACAACTACAGAAACCCTTCAGTGTTTTTTTCATTTTTTTAGCTGACGTTAGATCCTTTTTATTTTAAAATGAATGGTGCTCAAAATTTGTACAACCAAAAATTTTAAACAACTATAGAGACTATTTCCAAAAAGACGTACAAAAATTATCTCTTACTCATATTACTCGGCCAAGAAAAACTGAGCTAGTGTATGTTTAATTTCTTTAGTTCTTTTAATATTAGTATCCACTCAATCCATTCTCAGAAATTATAAGGGGCTGCAAAATTGCGCCTCAATGTGCGGGCGAAGTGACAAGCCACAAGGTCACATGCTAAAATACAAATTCGACAACTAACATAATTGTTATTACATTCAGAAAATTACCATAGATGGGGTTGGAAAGTCAGAAACAGGAGGACGTGCAGCGCGCGTTCATTTTTTTTATTTGTCGTAGTAAGTACTTTTTTTAAAATCATGTACTTAATATGTTTCTGGGCAATCTATGCAGTTTTTTAGGCAATTTTATGACAAGTAAAAGGAATTTTTCTCTGTCGCATAATAACGAACAGAAGCTGAGATATTTAAGAAATAGTGAGCCGAAAGCTTTAAAATGTCAAAAAATGCACTAAAATAAAAGAAAATTGACCTTGCGGTCAAAATTAGGCTAAGATTTTACATTATGTTGGCACTGTTTTAAAGTAGTTAAATCAATTTCCAAGCTGTACCCAATAATTTTGGAAAATCATAATTTTACGGCATTTGCTGCCACTACGTGGTAATATAAAATATTATATACATCTCGTAGAACTAAATATCAGGAAATTGCAAACATATTACTTTATTTAATTAAAAACGTTCCAAAATAACTAAGTAATTTAAATAAAAGCAAAAACGATGACAACCTTTTACGGACTTGCCTTTTTCTATATTCGTGATCTTGCTATCAAAGTATATGCTTCCAACTGAATGTATCCCATTACCTTAATTCCATTAAACGGATATGTGAACTTTGCCTTAACGGGTAAGGTAAAGTAGAAAACGGAAGGAAAAAGATACTGGTTTTCGTATTTTTTATTCTGTTATTATTCGTTCCATTAAATCCTCTACACATGTTGGGACTCACGCAGATTTCCCTTTACCTTCAAATAAAGTGAATGTATAAAGAAATGATAGAGTACCTTTTAAATAGCATTCAGTTTATTAGGGCGTCTTTCTTAATAACATAAACACCAAGATAGAAAGCTGTGGTTTCGTATTTTGGAGATAAATTGACTAAAAAGGATGTCTGAGGTTGACTAACAAGAGACGTGAAAGAACGTCTTTAAATCAAAACCATTACTCAAGTTAAATAGGTTAATATATTAACCTTTTTTTAACTTAAGTATGCTAAGTGTTACGATTATTACGACGATTCATTACCCTTGAAAAATCGGTTAATGGATTAACGAAAGCTGGCCTTAGCAGTACATACCTTTGAGCAATATACAACATTTACAAGAATTTACAAAGTGCGATAAAGGCTGGAAACGAAATATTTTCATTATTTAAAGTAACTAAAGGTTCAAACAGGAATGATATATGTCAACCACTCTTTATAAAATATATTTACAGGAAGCATTATAAATACGGAGGAGAAAGTGTACAAGAATGGTGATAGAGAGTGGTAACCAGTTCTCAACAACCCTATTCTTCGCAGATGATCAGCTACTCGTAACAAATTGCGAAGATGACCTGGACTATATGATGGGAAAGCTGAAAGAAGAATACGAAAAGTGGGGTTTGAACATAAATATTAAGGAAACAGAATATAAGAGGGTGAGTGGGGATGGGGAAGAAGAACCAGTTTTGAAATTGAGGGAAATAACAAGATACAAAGAGCTTAAGTACTTGGGAAGTGTAATTTTCAAGAAAGGATCTTTAGAGAAAGACATAAAGTACAGGACTCAACAGGGGATTCTAAACTCTTTACTTTGGTCAGACCCGATAAAAATGAAAACAAAACTGACAATCTACAGGGCAACAGTAGAGCCGATATTGACATATGGCTCAGAACGTTAGTAAATGACAAAAAAGGATAAGCAAAGGATAGACGTGATAAATGGATTGTTTAAAAATATCATGTCGAATATCTTAACAGAAGCACGTCCAAAATGAAGAGATCAGAAGAATACATACAACAGCCGAAAGAATAGGAAGAAAACAGTTAATTTGGTAGGAACACGCGAAAAGAATGTCCGATACTAGACGATCAAAAAGTCCTTTTGAATATATTCCGTCAAACAGAAGAAAGAAAGGAAGACCAGCGCAAACATGGATCAACGAAATAATAGATATAGTGAGCTATACACGAGAACGATTAGAAAGACAGAAAAACATGTCGGTCCAAATGCTAGATGCTGCAGAAGCTGTAGGATTGTCATTATTATTATATGTTAAGTAGTAGTAGCAGATAAAGAAATGTGTAGATGAGTTATTCTGGGAATACATCGGTTCGTTTGTTACAAACTGAGTGGAATTTTGTAGATGTTTAGTTAGTGTCTCACTTGGTATGTGCTGACTCGCTGGCGTACAGCGCCTTACTGAGAGATTACGTTGCTGAGGTATATTTATAACTGCGTCAGAGATTACATTCTGCCCGTTTTCTCCGAAACTATTTGAGATAGAAAGTTGAAATTTGGCACAAATATAGGAATTGATGGCCGAATCAGAACCATGTAGTTTTGAAAGTCAAATTTTAACTTAAGGGAGTAATTTTGAGGGAACTGAAGTGAAAAAAAAAATTGTATGGTCATTGGTTGGGGATGTCGAATGAGAGCTTGTGAAAATTCGAGTTAAAAAATATATATGATGTAATACTTGAGCATACTTTTCATTGGATTATTAAAAAAAAAGGGGGCAAAAAGCTCTGTATTCCCACCTTATCTCAAAAAGTACTGATCGAAAAATTCTGGAATATTTTGAAATGTTTAGAGTTATTTTGTAATTAGAGACCGGATTATATGCATTTACATGTTTTCATATGCATTTGCATATTTAGATCATTCTCACCGATTATTGCATATTTTACCCAAAATCTAGTAATGATGCATATTTTCCCTATATTTACAATATTTCTCGGTATTAGTAGGCAATTGAATTGCTCAGGGTATTGTTAATGTCGCCGTCTGGAACCGATTTTATCGCCGGGACATTACCTGCAATAGTCTAAATATCGATTAGGTTATAGTTCCAAGGGAATACCCAAAATTACTACGGTATTTTATTCCTTTGTTTCTTGGTCGGGATATTAAGTGATAAGTAGTTAGTTTCTAAGAATATTTGTTTGAGCGTGGATCAAATAAACAATTTTCTGGAAGACGAATTTTTTATTTTAAAACAAGATATCAGTTTTAACATTATTGTTGATGCGCTTGCATCAGTGTAGTCTTTTTGCAATTTTTAACGTGCTGTGTTAAAGTTTAACGTGTACCATGCCACCCGCAAAAAAAGTGTCTCTTCGTGGGTAGCTGATTATCCTGGAACATTAACATACGACGGAAATGTTTTATATTGTCGAGTTTGCGAGAAAAATGTTTCGTGCACAAAAAAGTTTCAAATTGACCAGCATGTCAAGACAAGTCTTTATATCGCAGGATTGCAAAAAAAGGCAGTAATTCAACTTCTATAGGCAAATAAAAAAAGACTTTGGCATGGATTTATGTGAAGTATTGCTTGCAAGTAATATTCCTCTCCACAAACTTACAAATCCTACATTCAAAGATTTTCTGCAAAAATATTGCTTGAATCAAAAAATACCAGACGAATCAACACTGCGTAAAAATTACATACCAACATGTTCTGGAAGAAATACGTAATGAACTTAAGGAAGACATTATCTGGATTTCAGCTGATGAAACTACCGACAGTTGTGGTCGCTATATTGCGAATTTAATTGTGGGTGCATTAAGATTAGAGCCTTCTTCTTCCTATTTGGTGACCTGAAAAGAACTTGACAAGACAAATCATTCTACCAGCGCCAGATTTGTGAATGAGGGTATTAAAAAAATATTTCCTGAATCTTCTGCAGATGAAAGAGTGTTTATATTTCTCTGAAATGCTGCTCCCTATATGATTAAGGCAGCTAAAGTCCTCCAAGTATTTTATCCAAATTTAATTCCTGTGATGTGCTTTACTCACGGAGTCTATCGACTCGCTGAAGAAGTACGATCCACGTTCGGAAATGTAAATAAACTAATTTCATCAGCAAAGAAAGTGTTTCTTAAGGCACCTTAATGGACATTTCGAGGCCATCAAAGGTGTAGTAAATGACTTCGATAGTGCAGAGGCTATGGCAGTTCGTCAATCCAAGGAAGTATTTAACGATTCTGATATTAAAAAAAAACTTAGCTTTGATTAGCACTCACTTTTCCCACATACCTGCGGGTATTAAAAAGCTTGAAACTCGAGGTTTGGCGTTGTGCGAATCAATTCAGTTAATGAATAAAATCCGTCAAATAAACTCCACATTGCCAGATGTATTCCCGCGTAAAGTTAAAGAAAAGTTTGAAAACATTTTGTGCAATAACCCAGGCTTTGAATCTTTATGTTATATTGATAATTTTATTAATGGGACGGGTGAACTTTTGCCAGAAACAATAAGTGCTAACATAGACCCAAATTCAAATACTTCCCAGTTACCTCAGTGAATGTGAAACGGTCTTTTTCCACTTTTAAGTGATCGAAGACACAATCTTACTACCCAACATTTGAAACAATACCTTACTGTTTACGTGTACAAGAAAACAAATGTTTAAAAAATGTTAAATAATTGTTAATTAAATTTAAACATCGTTGATAACTGATTTTGAACTGAACTAAAAATTACTACTTTTATTATTATTTAATATTGCATATTTTGACCCTTTTCATGCATATTTTCAGCATTTTTCATGCATATTTGTATGCATATTTCAAGATTGTTATGTTGCATATAATCCGGTCTCTATTTATAACAGTCGCACCAGGTATATAAAATTAAAAGTAGATTACATTGAATAAACAATTTTATTTTTGAGATTTGCTTTCTATGCTAGGCTAGAAACGTATCAATACGCCCTCATATGATTTTGTTCAATGGAATATTTTCAGTAACGCTGGCCTACTATACCTCAACTGGGTTAAATGTTCCCTAAAACGTACTTCTCGTTACGATAACTATAACTTATCTAAACTATTCTACTTTTGTACGTTCTTAGATTTTGTTGTTTTGGATTTTCTAAGATATTTTTGTCAGATGACTGATAGTAAGATGTGTGGATTATCTTTATAAATACCTTATTCAGTACCATAATAATGATATTGATATATACATATATATTTTACTAACGAGTAAAGAAGGTGCAATTATGAATATTTAACCTAAACTTACATCTATCAAAAACTTTGATAATTTTTCGCCAAAGATCGAAAACAAACTTTGTTGAAAACTTTTTGGGGTATGTTTTGTGAAATAATTGATCATTTGATACCTCCGTTATAAAAAAATTATTTTAAAAGCAATCAACGTACGGAACACTAATTGCGCAAGTCCGACTTGCACTTGGCCGTTTTTTTTTTAAATTATCTGAGCATTCGAATTTACGTTATGTAAATCATATTGAAAGTGAAATTCTCAAAGCAAATGTATTGTTTTTTTTAAATTTTTGCATATTACAGAAATGCTTCGCCCCGATGAAACGCTCCACAGAAACTATTTCTCAGCACCAGGGTTCCAATTTCTGGCAACCCTTATTCGTTACAGGTTTAGTAAAACAAATTTAAACTTACTTATTGAACTTCCTGTACTTTACACCAATGATCATTGAGGCAAAAAGGTAATATAACAACGTAAATTCTGTCATAATTTATATTTAGTAAAGTTAATACACTTCCTAAACACTATTAATTACTGTGAAATATTTTAAAAGACAATAACGCCCAATATAACAGTCTTATGGTTTTTTTACCTTTCCTGTTTATTTTATGTTTTCACTTCTCTCTTCTTGGAGCAATTTTATAGTAATGTTTTACCTTTCCTGTCTACTTCGTGTTTCTCTTCTCCTCTCCTTTGTCACTCTTCCATCTGAAACGCCATCGGCAATTTGTATATTACATCAGCTACAGCGCGTCAAAATGGTACATAAAAATGTCACAGTATAATCTAATAAACAGAACAAAATAAAATTATGTGCCGGGATTATTTTTTTAAGAATTTTTATTTTATAACAGAATAAAAGAAACTGTCTTTATAAATAATACTTACTTGTTTTAAAGGTTTTAGGTCAATACCTCGTTTGACAGGTTTATTTCCACTCTACTGACAATGCCTTTAGGTGGTTGAAACTGATGACCGAAAGAGAATCGCGAATATGGATGGTTTCTTTTTTCCCTGTACTGAGACCTCTTTTACACCCAATGTATTCTTTGCAATTTTATGACATTCTTCGATACTAAATATGACATTTTTATGTAGATATTATACAAATTTACTAATCATTCAATAACTATCTGATAGCTCCAACCTGTGGAGTCGCTGGTTATGCGGCTCCTAACTGAAAAAAAAAACATTGAGTCATTTTTTACTGTAGACCTAGATTTATTAATCACGTGCTTTAATCATAATATAATCTATTTCAATTGTGTGTGAGTACGCATATGTTTAGTGTATACAAATTTATATTTTGTTGATTGGGGTTATTACAAAATATTTTTTTCTAATAAAAAAGTATGTTTTTAAATGCATAAATTAGATCCAGTACATACTGGCTTTCTATGGTCTGTATATGAAAAAGGACAGTATTTTCTTACTGAAATAATAATTTTTTACTTACCTTTATTTTTTCAATCATTTAAATCTCAACAGATGGCGCAAGGTTCTGTATCGAAAATCTCAACAGATGGCGTAAGGTTCTGTATTGCCCAACGAGTAGTATCTCGTTTATTTAAGGTACCATGATTGCTATAAGCCAGCGAGAGTCATTCCAAGTTGATTCTCCACGGTACTCGGATCTTCACGATCGATATCGTTGCCTAAAGCCTACCTGATGAAAAGTATAGGCTCAGAAACTAGTCGTAGGAGGAAAGGCATGGAATATAGCATTCATGGGATTTTTGTTGGTCATTTTGCATGTGCAAATTTCTCGACTTTATGTTGTAGTGACCAATCAAGTAGCAAACCATATTCCGAAATTTTGTTTCGGAATATCGATTATGGTAAAATATGGTTTAAATTGAAGAAAAGACAGAATTTTGTCCAGCACAGTGAGGCGAACGCTCACTGTACGTCATCTCAATAAAAAACACCTAGAGCAATGGAAGAAAATAAATAAATATACTGATTTAAAATAACTCATCGATGTTATTTTTCTTAAGCCACTGCCCATTTACCTTATTTCTAGTAACTTTTCTTTCATTAGTATTTTCATTTTGATATTATATTCAGTGATTTTGGACATATAACTCTTTATTTTCTATAATAGAAATAAAAATACTACTATTGGTATAAAAATATTTCAAACCCATCAGTACCGTACTTACAATTTATGTATGAATAATTATTTTGTGAGTATTGTGAGTTTGTATGTGTATGTATACTAATGAATATATGTGCATATGTATGTATTTTATTTAGCTATTAATTGCAGATTTTTTTTTTCATTTTACAAATTTTTCCTTTTAAGTGTAAGGTGTAGTGTTTCTGCTTTTCAGATAAATACCAACTCTACCAAGATAAAAATACAAAGTCTGTATTTATCTTGTATTTTTATCTTCGATAATAAAAGTATTTATAATTTCTATTCTAACTTTCCTTAGAAATGGCACTTTCATTTTACGGAATCTAAACTACTTACATTTACTACATTTTGCCTTAATCTAAATTTAGTAAAATATACAGTATTATAATATAATTGGGGACGGCTCATTACAATTGTAAATTTCCTTGGGATTTAGATAAAAACAAGTTTTAGGTTGACCAGGTTTTAAGTCACCTAATATTATTATGTAAGCTCGGAAAGACTTAATCAGGGAACCTGAATTTGAAGTTGCCACAGAAAGGCAAAGTTCAGGTCAAAAAAAAAATGGACACAGCCCATCCGCTGCGCGGAAATCCCTAGAACGCTATATAAGCGATGCATTTGCGAAAAAAAGGATTCACGTTGTTGGTCTTGAATTTCTGCAAATTGTACTCTGTGGAAATGACAGTTTTAGGCAAGTCATTTGAATGGAGTTCGCCATATAAAAGAATTGTTAAAAGGAGTGGTACGTGAAGTGTCACGCTAAACCTTATATGTGTGATGTATTGTTGTGACGTGTATTTCTAGTATGTTTCACTAGGAAAGGAATTAAGTAGGCTACATTTATCGAAGGCCCTTCATAGAAAGACTTATAGAATAGACTCAAGACGCCAATTTTTTCGATGCTGGTGAATTCTGAGACTCCGGTCAGACAAAAGTTGAACTTTGTACAGGACTAAAGGTTGTTGTGGAGTGTAATATTTTCTAGTGCGAAATAAAACTATTAACTCTTCAGAAATTCTATTTGCTTGTTCTTACCAAGATATATTTGCTTCTAAGCAAATTGAATGACGGTAGTAGGAGGAAAGGAGTATCCCACGCAATTACCGTTTGTTCGGTAACGTTAATTTGGGTTTTTACAGCGTTTAATTCTATTTGGTTACTGAAGAATACTGAAGATAGAATTTTTGTTATGTTGAACAACTCCTGCTATCTGGGGATATTTGCATGAGCAGCTGATGTGAGCAAAGAAAAAACCAGCGTACTGTACTGTTATAAGCAAAGCTATAGATTGGATCCCTGGTCTTTTCTAGCAGATTATTAATGTAAAGGAAAAATAAAATAAGAGACAATATGAAGCCTTCCGGTACACTTGTGTTGATAGTAAAGAAATTAGAAAAAACTCGTTAACTGTTGTAAACAACACTGTCTGAGGGGAAAGAGAGCCATAAAAGAAAGTTTCTCATAAATGTATAGCATAGCCAACAATTCATTATGCCAAACACGTCGAATGCCTTGGATTTATCAAGTGCATCCGCTCGAGACTAAATTCCTCTAGATATTACTAAAAGCTATGGTTAGTAGTTACTTAGCAAGGTATTTTTACATTTTTTGGGTGTCGGCTACATTTTAGGGCATTTTCAGCAGGAAGGAAACATTTCGTTCCTTTATGGGGGTTTAGAAAGTCTACTAAAAGAATCTGGTGTTCGTTCGTTTTAGAAGAATTACGTTAATACCTCTTAAACAAAAATTAAAATATTTCAAGAAAAAAAAATAGTTTTAAAGATCAGTAATGAAAGAAATTGCTAGACTGACGATAATATTATAATGTTCTGATGAAAACTACATAAAAAATCGTAAAAGTTATAAATATACCTATACATATCTTATTTGCACTAATTTTCTTTTTGAAATCAGTATATTACTTTTTTTATTATAGGTTTAATTAAAGTTAACATTTAGAATTCTAGACGATTGGTTAATATACTTTTTAATCCTTCAGATTAATTTTCAATTCATTTTCACTGCCAACATATACGAGTATGATAATTTTGACAGGAAAGTTATGAATCTAATTCTTCTGCATTTCTCCCGTGTCCTTTGAATAAAAGTAATGCTTACGTTTCGCCGATCATCCTGCCAGCTTCTTCAAAGTTTATTCTGAGAACGGACTTTTTCGGAATGTAGCACGAAACTAGTTTTCTACATAATTTTTAAGTTAATTTCATACGTCATCTAAATATATAAATAAAATTTGATAAAGCTCAATGTAATGGGTGAAACGACATTAAAATTTTAGGGTTTTATAACATAAAAATAACCTCAAACGAACCTATACCCAAGAGCAAACAATCAAGAATATATATATATACATATATATATATATATATATATATATATATATATATATATATATATATATACATATATATATATATATATATATATATATATATATATATATATATATATATATAATTTTTCTTTTTATACCAAAAATGCGTCCACTGGGCTCAGCAAACACAAAGCTGAATATAAGCACAGTTTTAATTTTAAAGACACTAAGATCCTAAACAAAGACCGGAGTTATGCCAAGATGCAGATCAAAGAAATGATTGAAAACAAAAAAGATAAGAACGCAGTGAATGATAGGACTGACGTAAGAGGTGTCAGTCACATTTACACAAATTTAATTAAGAATTAAATGTACGAAAACAAAATAAAAATATACATCCTCTTAATGGTGGAAATTGGTATATATACTTACTATTTTAAATAGATACATTATGTACACATAATAAAAACAAAAAATGAAAACCAAAAAAATTTATCAAAGTTGAGAATGCGATTATTGATAAGAACTATAAAATAAAATTCACTGGTGCACCGACAACGAAACTTTCAAGGTAGTGATATTATTATATTATATTTGTGTTCAATTTTAAGGGGTTTAAATAAATGTATTATATAGTGTGATGTTTGTAAAATAATTATATGTGTTGTATTATAAAAATTTTATTATGTTTTTAGATGTAAACAAAAAATTTTTTGAGAATGCTCAAAATAATAAGGCGAAACGTTAATTAAGTGGTTAAAAATTTTAAGAAGAACCTAATAGCCAAGAAAATATACATACATAAGTTTATATATATATATATATATATATATATATATATATATATATATATATATATATATATATATATATATGATTATCGGGAATCGGTCTGGACTGTAAATAAAACTCTTGTCTTCTTTAAAACTCAATATTTCGTTATCGTTTGATAACTTCTTCAGGAGTAACTACAAAATTAATACACCTATATTAACACACTATTCTCTTTCGTCAAGGCATTAAAATATTGAAATATAAAACAAACAATTATGAAACAAACGAACAATCAATTAAAACACGTACGAAAATGCGAGTTTGTCCTGGAAACCAACATTCAACATCTCGATTTACTACAACAAACTGAGAGTAAATAGCCTCGGTACATATGCACTGCCGTGAATTCCAAGCGAAACGGAAAAAACAGCAACAGAAAAACGTCTTTAATTTACTTTATACTAAGAGGTGGCAAATCTTTATTTGTTATTATTGCTGTAATTGTAAATGATTAATACCTATTAATTATGTTGCTATATATAATACTAAGTTGATTAGTGTCTGATTTATAGTTAATTGACTTTGGGTCCCTGTTGATATGGTACATTTCTTTGAAAAGTCTCCCTTTATAGTTGCTGTCATGAGCTAAGATTTTAACGTTGTTATAGTCAAAATTATGACCCGTTTTCAAATTATGTTGCACCACAACACACGTATTCTTTCCCAATCGGGAGTCACTCCTGTGCTGTGTGAGTCTCTGTTTCAACCACTGACCTGTCTGCCCAATATAACTCGCTTCACATTGTAAACAAGATAATCTATAAACTACAGAGTTATTATATAAAATAGGTGTTCTATCCTTTATTTTTGAAAACAGGTCAGAACCTCGTATGCTGTTATATTTCGCAATTTTTATATTTGGAAAATCTCTGAATAAGGCGACAATTGAGTTTGTGATTGGCTTTATAAATTGTAGCTTCCTGTATATCCTATGCTGCGCAGGCGTCTCGTCAGTAGGGGCATCAACACTATCCGAATTATAAATTAATTTTCGTAAAATGTGTTTAGGATAGGCATTGTTGACAAAAATGTTATACAGCTCGTCTAGGTTTCTTTTTCGAAACCTATCATCACTGATGCGTATGACCCTGTTTTTCATTGCTATTACGGTATTAATTTTTGATTTTTTGGGTGATTAGAGAAATAATTAATGAATCTGCCTGACACTGTGGGTTTTTATACCAGTCAAGTATACTACTGTTGTCACTCGTTCTTATTACTTTAGTGTCCAAAAAAGGAACACTGAAGTCCTGTTCTATTTCGATAGTGAATTGTATATGTGTGTTGAATGCATTCAAATGGTTTAAAATGATTTCTGTATTACCCTTGGGTACAGCGCAAATCAGATCATCAACATACTTGTACAAAAAGGGTAGGCTGAATAGTAATTGAGGAACCACCGTTTCCAAAAGATGGTCCAACACCACCTTGGCCTAAACAGGACTGATAGGAGACCCCATTGGAGTTCCAAAAATTTGTTTGAAAAATTTTTGGTTGAAACTGAAATATGTGTTGTTGAAGATGAATTTAATGAGAATCAAGAAATTATGCTTTGAAATCATGGTTTTTGTTTGAATCAGTTCCCACTTTTTTTCCAGAATAGTTAGGATTAAGTCTAGAGGTATATTTGGAAACAACGATACTACATCCAAAGATATTAATACATACTCTTCTGGTAATGTCACTCCCTTTATTTTGTTGACAAACGAGAAGGTGTCTCTAACATTGTAATCCGTCTCATCCTCAAAAGCAACACTCAAAATTTTAGCTAAGTATTTTGATAGATTGTATGTCGTTGAATTCACTGAACTTATAATTGGTCTCAGAGGAGTGTTTGTTTTGTGAATTTTGGGTAAACAGTAGAGTTTGGGAAATGTGGAATTGTAAATCACTAACTTCTTGTACAGTTGTTCATCTATTTCGCCTTTGTTCTTTAAAAATTTTATTAAATCATTAAAAGAACCGATTCCCGATAATCATATATATATATATCAGATTGATGCACGGTCGATAACATATCACCAAATCTTATATATATATATATATATATATATATATATATATATATATATATATATATATATATATATATATATATATATTCCGCCTATTTTCAGTAAGAAAAAAACAATAAGTCTCCATCTATATTATGAAATCCCATTTTCAAAACTACTCAGTAAACTGTGTGCGAAAAGATTTATTATTTATTTGTTCCTCTTCACTTCCTTGAAAAAATGTTTCCTATTGCGGGCACTCTCTCAAAAAACTTAATGAAAATATCTTTATTTCCCACAAATCGGTCTGTAGCATTGGAGCGTTTCGCCGATCATCCTGCCAGCTTCTTCAAAGTTTATTCTGAGAACTGACTTTTTCGAAATATAGCACGAAACTAGTTTCCTATATAATTTTTAATTTAATTAAATAAAAATTAAATTAATAAATTTGATAAAGCTCAATGTAATGGGCGAAAAGACATTAAAAATTTAGGATTTCATAATATAAAAATAACCTCAATCAAACCTGTACTCAAGAGCAAACAACCAAGTATATATATATATATATATATATATATATATATATATATATATATATATATATATATATATATATATATATATATATTTGCGCCTATTTTCAGTAAGAAAAAAACAATAACTCTCCATCGATATTCTAAAATACACATTTCCGAGATTACTCAGTAAATTCTTTTGTAAAAAAAATGCGTACATGAGTTTCGTGCGAAAAGATTTATTATTTATTTGTCCCTCTTCACTTCCTTTTTTTTAAAAAACTTAATGAAAATATCTTTATTTCTCACAATCGGTCTCTAGCATTGGAGCGTGTTCACTGGTTTTTGTCACTTAAAGGGTAAGTTAAAGAGCATTGAGAAAAGCCTAGATAACTCTCAACTGATATTCAACTCCCGCTTATTAAGCGAAATACTTTACTTTTTGCTATTTCCCTGTCGTGCTCTCCGCAGAATCTTAATACACAGTCCGGTTTCTCCTACTACCGCTATTTACAGGCCGTCAATTTTAACAAATAATAAGTTAACTAAAATAAAATTAAATTCTTCATTTATTTTTAAAATTTTTTACAAAAGAATTTAAAAAAAAAATGTGTTATTGACTTTTTTTTAGCCTCTGTATGTAGTGAAATACTTAAATTGATACATTATATTATATACGTATAAAAATACTAAGCTATTTTATTTTTCTTGCAGCTAAAAACTTTAAATCCATATTATAAAAAGCTTATAATTAAGAGCAAAAAAATTGTAAAGTATTTGCCTTAAAAATACACAATTCTATAGTAAAGACCCAATTTGACTTCTCACCCTTAAGAGTAGCCTTGTAGATGCATTTTTTTTTTTGAAATTTTCAAGAAAATGGTAAGATATCAATTACAATAAAAAGTTAAGGAAGGTTTTCAAAGATGCTAACTCTTCATACCATATCATTTAATCGCAAAAAAGGGATAAAATAACAACATTTTCAGATTTCTATGCTTCAAGAACACTAAAAAAGATAGATCGTTCAAAGCAATCCTTCTAACTCCCTACACCTTTAATCCCTCTTATGTTTGACTATAAGTAATAATGGTTAAAATTGATTTAATAAAAAAACCAAAGTCCAAAAAGAGTTTTGATAATAGGTTTATTAAAATTTGTAGACTATCACCTATTTGATGCTCTTCTCCTGAAATGGAATCGGTAAAAAACTATAGATTTATTTCCTACTTAAATTACCCTATTTGAAACCGATGTCCCAATTTGTTATATAGTCATACAATAAAAGACAAAAAGAGAGACCGTCGAAAATTAGGAAACAATGATTCTTATAATTTATAGACCTTGAAACATTAACAATTACCATACATCAGTTAGCACTACTCCAAAAAATACTTTATTTTTGCATTTGACGCGCTTTTTGCTGACGATGTTAGCATCATCAGGAGCAATGATTGACTAGTTAGTTATGGCTTATATTTCATGATGTCATTGTGTCATGGATTTTCAAATCCCAATGAAGTATAAAGAAATACAGTGATCTCCGAGAGAAATTTTTTTTTACGAATACAATACTTATGTGATTGAGTGAAGTAAAAAATCATTATTTTTCTTGTAGCGTAGTTAAAGGGGAAGGATGATAAAAGCAGGGGGCATTCTTGCAAAAAAGAGCCGTTTTATATAGTGAAATTTTAAAAACTTAAGCCCTGTCATAAAATCAAGTACTGAGAAAGAAGGAAAGATTTTTCTCAAAAAGGAACTGTGATATTTTAAAAACTTAAACTTCATTTAAAATTCGATAACTGGGGTGTGGAGTTTCACTGTTTGAAAGGGTTCTTTTTTGTGAAAAATCTCCACCCCCTGTTCACTGATCTCTAGTTTAATGTGCTAGAAAGTGCCCAAAATTTTAGACTTTCTGAGTTACAAGGATTTTTTTTATCATTGTTGCCATTTGGAACTGTCCAGTTTATCCATTAGCGATCTCTCCTTCGCAGTTTCACCTTTAGTGTTAAGTTTTTTCTTTCAAGAACCGCTTTTTGTATTCCTATGCTTTTCCGACCGTCCTTTTATCTTGAATAGGCCAATCATCTTAACTGAAGTCACTGACCATCTAATTTAAATTAAAAATTAGATAGTCTGTCTTAATCTACTTTATATTACTAACACTAAAAGAATTTTTGAAATTGTTCTGAAGAGGCAAAAATCAGTTTGCAAAAAGTGAAGAATTTCTCATTCAAAACGTTTGAATATAACTGATTTTTCTTCATTTCCATCTTAGTATAAGATATTGTCTTGTTCTCCTCTTCAAGAGTGCTGCCCGGTTTTGCTCATTCTTGTGATGCCGACGTCTAGCTTTTTGGTGGCCTTTCAGCGAGCGGGTCAGATGTATTTGGTATTACCTGTTTAATGATTTTTGTTAGTCTACTTTCAGGTATTCTATCCACATCTCCAAGCCCTTCTTCTAATTACTGACCATCTGACTATGTCCTGGATGTTACACATACTTCTTATTTCTTCGTTTCGTTTTCTATCGTGGAGTGTGTGATCGGTAATAGATCGTAGAGTTCTCATTTATGTTATTCTGGGCATTTGTTTAGTAACTGCTGCTGTCTCTGCTATTTTTTTTTTGTAGCATAGGTCATGATGCACGTTTTATATATTCCTATTTTGCCTTTTACGTTCATATTTCTGTTTATCCAAATTATGCCCCGCAGGAATCCTGAGGCCATAGCATCCTTTGTTGTTTGCGATTTTACCTCCTCCTTCAGATATCTGGTGCTGGTTATATTGCTTCCTAAATATTCGAGGCCCATAACCTGCTATATGCTTACCTCATACACTGCTAATTTACATTTTTGTGGTTACCTGGAGATTGTCAGCGAATGGGTTTTCTGTGCAGAGATGATTATATTTAATTGTTTTGCAATTGTTTCAAACTTAACTAGCAAGCAAATCTGCAAATTGTTCTCGTCTTCTGATATGATCCCTATATCACAGCTAGTAAACTTAATCTCTTGCTCAACCATAATTACATTGAAAAGGATCGGGCTAAGACTATCACCTTGTCTAATACCGGCTTATACTGATACTTTACTGGATATCTTATTTTCGACTCTTATAAATGTGCTATTGCCAGTAGTTAATTCTTTAACTACTGTAAGGGTAATGGGGTCTAACTTTTTCTTCTTCAGTTATGTTAAGACGACACCAAGTTTAACTCAGTCGAAAATTAGTGTCAGGTCGACAAAATACATTTAGGCAGTTTTGTTGCATTCCATCTACATTTCTGCTATTTAACAAAGGAAGAATATCGCATCTGTGATAGACTTGTTTTAACTGAATCCTTGTTGTTCTTCACTAATCCCACTCTTTACCATTTTTTAATCCCTTTTTGAAGATGACTATCGTTATACTTTCCACTACATTGGGACCTTAATCTTACGAAACAGGGTGTACAGTGCTTCGATCAACGCCTGTCCTCCATATTCTGGCGGTTCATTATTAATATTATCTAGTCCTGGGGCTTTTCGGGCTGTCTGAATTCTACCTTTCGTCAAAAATTCTTGCTGTTTTTTGCTTTCTTCTATATCAACATGTACTTCTTGTCGTTAGATTTCATCTGTGCATAGCGTTTGAATGCTTGTGTCGTTATTTTGGTGATACCGACATACTCGTTGACGGTCTTTTTGCGGTTTCTTAATATGTGTCACACTCTTCTCTCACTGTCATACAGATCGTGTTCCATATCCAACGAGAGCCTCACCCAGAAACTGCGTTTGATCGTTTTAATTGCTCCATTCACTCTATTTAATACAATTTAACTGACTTTATAGCAAAATTATTTCTATATATATTTTTTTGAGTATGAGCTGAGTATTATTTTAAAGAACTTGTAACTTTTCTTGTAAAAGAACATAAGTAAAGCAAAATGAACAAGATCACAAACAAAAGAATTCCTATTTTAAGTGGTATTTTATTTCTTCTCTTTAGCCGTATTTTAAAGTTTTCTTTGTTCTGAAAATAACATTTTTTTACCTGTACTTCTAGGCACAGAAACCAACTACAACATATACGACTAATAATCCTTAATAAAAAAAATAAGGTAAACAATACCTTTTCAGTTTCGCTGACATATCGTCAACAGGGTCGGACTAAGATTTTAGTAGATACAAAATATATATGATTTGAAATTGTCTCAAATAAAACATCTTAAGAAAAATAGTGCTGTTTGGGTTGTGTAATTTTGATGAGGTCGCTTCGTTCGTTTGGCAAGGATTAAACTTGTTAAACAAAATGAATCCTTTTTCGATGTGTGCACAGAAAAATACTTTTTTAAAGGATTAGACTAACTCGACTGAGAAGTAGACTGCCTTTTAACAGTTAATTTTTCCCGTACATAAAAAAATCTTTCTTCAATTTATTTTTTATAATTGTCGGTTCATAAATTAAGAAAAGAGGACATGTTTAAATGTCTTGTTAAATTGTGGGTAAGTTAGGTATATTTAAAGTTTTTACTCCACTTAATAAGTATTGTACATACATATATATATATATATATATATATATATATATATATATATATATATATATATATATATAAATATATATATATATATATATATATATATATATATATATATATATATATATATATATAAAATATATATATATATATATATATATATATATATATATATATATATATATATATATGTATATATATATATATATATATATATATATATATATATATATATATATATATATATATATATATATATATAATTTAGAATCTTTTTAGGTCTCGAAAACCAAAAAATTAAATCAATGTAAAATAGAGCATCTTTTTTCCTATTATTACATAACGTTGATTATGGATGACACAGAAAAATGTTTGTACCATCTCTTCAGAAAAGATGTCATTTAATTTTGTTCTCTCTTAAGTATCTGTTGAATTATATGTGTATATAATTGCTGCTGAAAAAGTATTTCTTTAAGAAAGAACTGAAATCATTTTAATATGTAGTAATACTCCTAGAATATGTAAATATATGTATATATATATATATATATATATATATATATATATATATATATATATATATATATATATATACCAGGTGTACAAGTATAAAATGCGGATTTTAGACAACAGGTGGTGCACCAATGCAGTTTGTGCTATAAAGATTTGACACTGCGCCATTTTATTGTGTTATCAACAAGCGTCAGACGCGCAAGAGTGATAAATTGGAAAAGTGTGTGCATAGTGTTGTGTTCAATATGTCGAAATTTATACCAAACAAAGAGCATTCGCGGACCGCCTTAATTTTTTGTTTTCATTTGAAGAGAACTGCTGTTGAATCATATCGATTACTTCGAGAAGCTTATGGTGAACATGCTCCATTGCGAGATACGTGTGAACGATGGTTTCGGCGTTTCAAAAGTGGTGACTTCGATGTTGCAGACAAAGAACGCAAAAAAAATACGAAGATGTGGAATTGCAAGCATTGTTGGATGAAGATGATTCGCACACAAAAACAACTCGCCGAGCAATTGGGCGTTAGTCAAAAAGCTGTTTCCAATCGGCTATGAGAGATGGGAAAGATTCAGAAGACCGGTAGATGGGTACCACATGAGTTGAACAACAGGCAAATGGAAAAGCGCAAAAACACGTGTGACATTTTGTTCGCTCCGTATGAAAGGAAGTCGTTTTTGCGTCGTATAGTTACAGGGGATGAAAAGTGGATTTATTTTAAGAATCCCAAGAGCAAAAAATCATGGGTAGACCCAGGTGCACCATCCACATCGACCGCAAGAGCGAATCGCTTTGGCGGAAAGACGATGCTCTGTGTTTAGTGGGACCAGAGGGGCGTGGTCTATTATGAGCTGTTAAAACCTCTGGAAACGGTAAATACTAAACTTAACCAACAACGATTGACCGATTTGAACCGTTTGCTGCTTGAAAAAAACGCCAGAATACCGAAAGAGGCAACACAAAGTCATTTTTCTTCATGACAATGCTTCATCACATACGGCAAAACTAGTTCGTGACATGTTGGAAGCACTCAGCTGGGAAGTTCTACCCCATGCGGCTTACTCACCAGACTTGGCTCCTTCCGATTACCACTTGTTTGCATTGATGGGTCACGCACTTGCTGAGCAGCGCTTTGGTTCGTACGAAGATGTGAAAAAATTGCTCGATGAATGGTTCGCAGCAAAAGGGGAAGATTTTTACTGGCGTGGTATTCACAAATTGCCCGAAAGATGGGAAAAATGTATAACAAGCGATGGAGCATACTTTGAATAAAGCACTTTTTATCATTCTTCCAAATTTAACATGTTTTTTTAGAAAAAAATCCGCATTTCATACTTGTACACCTGGTATATTTACACTACCGTCAGAAAATGTTTGCCCACCTAGTTATTTCAATCCTAAGACAACAAAAACCCAGATAATATATTTTTTTAAATTTTAATGAATTATTTACAATCTAGAAAATCAGAAAAATATTCATGATTTCTATATGACCTCCTTTGTTTTTAATTACTGCTTTACAGAGTTTCGGCATTCTGGTTTGAGTTTTCAAACACACTTGTCTAAATGGTCCCACAGCAATTCGATGGGGTTTATGTCATCACTTCCAGGACGTCATCGGATTTCCATTGGTCTAAAAGTTCTCTAATTTGTTTAGCAGAATGTTTAGGGTCGTTGTCATGCTGAAAAATAAGTTTCCCCTGAAAAATATCTCTTCCAGAAGTATTTGAGTTAGCAAAATTTCTTGATACTGTTCTTTTCGCATGATTCCTTCTATCCTAAAGACTTCTCCAACTTTACCGTTCCCAAAACAACCCCAAACTATTACTGAACTTCCACATGTTTTACTGTAGGCAACTGACAGACTTCTAACATCCTCTCTCCAGCTGAACGCCGCACGTAAACTAGTCGATTGACGGAATTCCATTGTTCTAATGTCCAATTTTCATCTTCTCGGGCCCATTCTAATCGTTTACGTTTATTTACTTGCCTAAGAAGTAGTTTCCTCACTGCAGCTCTCCCGTGTAGTGCACC
Organism: Pachyrhynchus sulphureomaculatus; assembly: GCA_019049505.1. Classification (NCBI taxonomy): domain Eukaryota; kingdom Metazoa; phylum Arthropoda; class Insecta; order Coleoptera; family Curculionidae; genus Pachyrhynchus; species Pachyrhynchus sulphureomaculatus. The sequence goes on from CM032446.1 coordinate 190,133,379, forward strand.
TTCTGCTGACCTGTTCTTCACGGTTGTCACGCTAATGGAGATGGGCCACTCCAGGTTTACTTGAGCCGTGATTTTTAGTGCGGTTAGGCGGCGATTACGTCTGCTGCACATTGCTATAGCTCTGTCTTCAGCGAGAGTCGTTTTTCGAGGCCTTTCTGAACGTTTTTGGATGGGAATTCCATGTCCCTCAGAAATTTTTTTTACGATATCGTCAACCGTTATCCTTGGCATCCGTATATCACTCGCGATTTGTCGACTCGAGTGTGTCTCGCAATTATCAGAGCCCGATTTTCAACGGAAACTCCTTTCGTTTTTGGCATTTTCACAAAACAATTAAGTCTGTATTAATGACAAAGTACTGTTTGGAATGGTGAATTTCCAAAAGGGCAATGGTATTTATAGCATAGTTTTTATCATAAAATGTCACTAGGAATTTCCATAATCGCTAGAAACTTGAAATGAGTTCTTACTTCAATTGCAATTCTCAGAAATCGTCTCAAAACGATTATCATGCAAAACTTGGAAATTTGTTCTAATTGGTTTTTAATTTGTGATATCACCAAAAAGTCTTATCTAAACAATTTCATGATGGACACTTGTTAAGAACAATTAAATTTACCTAATATAATAAAAGGGTTTAATTAGGTATTATATTTTGGCAGTTACATAGGTGGGCAAATATTACAAATATATAAATATATATATATATATATATATATATATATATATATATATATATATATATATATATATATATATATGTATGTATGTATGTATATATATTTACATATTCTGGGAGTATTTCACGAACTTTCATAATTATCGCTACATATTAAAATGATTTCAGTTCTTTCTTAAAGAGATAATTTTTCAGCAGCAATTATACACAAGTATAATTCGACAGATACTTAAGAGAGAAGAAAATTAAAAGACATCCTTTCTGAAGAGATGATAGAAACATTTTTCTGTATCATCCATAATCAACTTTATGTAATAATAGAAAAAAAGATGCGCTATTTTACTTTCATTTAGTTTTTTGGTTTTCGAGACATAAAAAGATTTTAAATTTTTACTCAAATATTGTGGATGGGTTGTATGTTTATTATAAATGTACACATGGCATGACAGTATACGTAAATACAAATTTATAGTGTAAGGATAATCTCAAAAACACTTAAAGTATTAAAATAAATTTATCGTATGCTAATATTCAACAAGAGACTTGTTTTATTTTATGTTTTGCATAAATTAAGATAGTAGAGCCGTTTAAAAAACAAAAATCTTAAACTGCAAGAAACTGTAAAACAAAATATAATTTGAAATCAAAAAATGGAAATCAAAAACTCACAAAACACGATTTATCTAAAATTTTGCAAAATGATATTCCAAACACTTTTCACTAATAAATGTTGACTTCAAACTTTAAAATATTCAAATGTCCAGGCAAACGATAAGTGACAATCAGCATAACAAAATGGTCTATTTGGTTTCGTTTCAAGTCATGCCGAATCGATCTATACACTCACCTTTCTTGTGAATTTAACAATAAAGATAAATCCCATATCTCTTATACTTTCTGTATGTCACTATATATATATATATATATATATATATATATATATATATATATATATATATATATATACCTTGAAAATTATAGACCGATCAGTGTGCTCTCCCATTTGTATAAGTGGTTCATTAAAATCATAACAAAACGCCTAGAGCGAAAACTAAATTTTTATCAACCAAGCGAACAGGCTGGAAATGGTGGTAACGATTATTTACAGACCATCAAAATCCTTATAGAGAAATCTATAGAATACAACAAGCCACCATATTAGTATTTGTGGATTTTAAAAAAGCTTTTGACACCGTGGCGTTGACGGCGATACTGTCAGCCCTACAGCAAATAAGAATAGACTACAGATAGAACGCAACAGCAAGTGTAAAACTCCATGAATCCACAAGTAAATACCGGGTGGAACGTGGAATCAGACAAGGTGATACGATCTTTTCTAAGCTTTTTACGGCGGTATTAGAATATGTTTTCAAGGAACTTAATTCAGATGGAAAAAGCTTAAATATGGATGACGAATACCTAAATCACCTGCGCTTTGCTGATAATGTTGTCATAATAGCCGACAATCTAGGTGATGCCCAACAAATGCTTACCAAATTGCAAATAACATCAGCAAATATTGGTCTAAATGTTAACTTTCAGAAACTTTAACAGTAATATGAAATTTAATGGAAGCGAGGTGGACCATGTCCAAAATTACCAGTATTTGGGTCGTGAATTACAAATTTGCAAAGATAACCAAACCCGTGAGATATATCGTAGTGTGGGTTAGGGAAGGACGGCTTTTGGAAAGATGAGAGATACGCTGCAAGGTAATTTGCCAATGTGCTTAAAAACGAAAGTTTATGAACAATGCGTTCTACTAGTAATCACTAATATTAACAAAACGGTCCGTAAACAAACTGAGAGTATCGCAACAGGCAATGGAGAGAGCTATGCTGGGTATCACAAGGAAGGATAGAATAACAAACATAGCTATCAGACAATGAACAAAAGTCATAATTATTATTCAAAAAATGGCGCAATTTAAATGGGGATATAGGCCATATAGCTCGAAGGGATGATAATCGATGGTGTAGAAGAATAATAAAATGGAGACTCAGAGAAAACAGAAGGAACTGAGGTAGACTACAAACAAGATGGAGCGATGACATCATATGAGTGGCAGAAAATTAGACAGAGATCAGTGAAAGTTCTTAGTGCGTTTGTCACTGGAGAACCACTTATCCGAATCATGTGCTTTTTTTTTTAAACATACATATGTTCTCTGGCCAGGTTATAGGCTACACTTTATTACGTTAGGTAACATAAGGAATAAGCAGTGACGATAATAGTGAATCAAGTTGGAAAAAAGTTTGCCTCTAGCGCGTTCTCTTGCAATACACTGCCTAAACCATTAAATATGGAATAATATCATGTAGCAAAGAATATAATATATATAAAATGCAACGCCTCTCTGTCTTTTCATACATATGTTCTCTTTCCAGGTTATATAATAATAACAATCTATAATATACATATAATGCAACGTCTCTCTATTTGTCTGTCTGTCCGTTAGTGCGCTTATCACTCGAGAACCACTTATCCAATTTGGGTGTTTCTTTTTTTGATTTATACATATGTTCTCTGGCCAGGTTATAGGATATATTTTATTACGTTAGGTACACGTAATATAAGATTTAATTCTTAACTTAATATTTATCAAAAAAATCTATAATATATATAAAAACGCAACATCATGGAGAGAATGGTTCACTCACGTCTATCATGGGTCCTGGAAACACGCAAAATGCTGTCTGAACACCAATACGGGTTCAGAACACACAGATTTGCAATGGAGTACTTAGCCTCACTGGAAAATGATATTAGACGGACAATTCACAGAAAACACCATATGTGTCTAATTTCAATGGACTTGCAAAACGCGTTTGACTCGATCAACAATAACCTAATTCTAAAGCAAATAAAAATCTCGAATTTAAAGGTCACCTTCCTAAGTTTATCCAAAACTTCTTATCCCCAAGAATCTTTCAAGTAAGATCTAAAGGCCTTCTTTCCAACCCACATAATTTAAACAGAGGAGGCCCTCAAGGATCAGTATTAAGTCCATCGCTATTTAACATAGCTATTCTATCCCTAACAAAAGAGATTTCTCCTGCAATAAATTACAAACTAGTTGCCGATGACTTCATCATTTATAAATCTGATTCTTACTCAAAGAATTTAACCCGCCACCTGCAATCTGCAGTAGCAAAAGTCAATGCGTGGGCTAGAAGTAACGATCTTTCTTTTTCCCCTCCTAAATCTGCTAGCATACATTTCTGCAAAGTACGAAGTTGTCCAAAAATAAATGCATTTACACTAAACAACCTAACTATTCCTACAAAGAACTCAGTCAAACTTCTTGGACTAACATTTGACAGTAAATTGAACTGGACTCCTCACATTAAGAAGCTAAAAATCCGAACAACTCAGGATCTAAACTTATTAAAATCTTTGTGTAGCACTAAATGGGGTGCTGACTTTCCTACGCTTATGAAACTATATAAGTCGTTGATATTACCCAAACTGAGATATGGAGATTTTCTATATGACTCAGCATCCCAAGGAATAAAAAAATCACTAAACCCAATTCAAAATCAAGCATTGAGACTGGCTACAGGAGCCTTCAGAACATCGCCAATTGCAAGCATTCAGTGTATATCATCAACTCCTCCACTCTATCTAAATAGGCAACACTCCTTAATGAAATTCTACGCATCCTCCCTCCAGAAATCCCATACAAAAAGGACAATTAACTTAACAAATTCTCATCGTCTCAACATGATAGCTCCAAAAAACTCAATTCACAACAGAATAAACAAGTTCATGTTATTACATAATCTCTCCCCGCCAAAATTCGACTACCCTTTCTGGAACAGCTTCCCACCTTGGAGGTCCCCACCCCCTAAGGTGGATTTTCATCTTCATTCCAATAAGGTAAAAGACAAAAACCCATTAGAAATCAAGTCGGAATTTCTCGAAAGAATACATTCTCAATATCCTAATCACTCTATTTTATATACCGACGGTTCTAAATCGGATCAGGGAGTGGGAGCCGCTTATATACATGACAAAGTCATAAAACGTTTTAAACTTCACCCCTACAACTCCATTTTCACAGCAGAACTGTTCGCCATCAAGGAAGCACTTAAATCTACTATAGCCACTGCCCAAGGGATAAACAAATTTCTTATAGCCTCTGATTCCTTGAGTTCGCTAAAACTCATTATCTCTAATAAAGCCAATAGTACTTACTTAAGTCAAATCAACGATCTCCTATATGTAGCTAAATTGAGAGATATTGAAATTTCATTCTTGTGGATCCCTGGGCACATGAACATTGGAGGTAACGACATGGCCGATAGAGAGGCTAAAAGGGCAGCAACAAGCGGAACTCCTTTCTCGGGGGAAAATAATAGTAATGATTTTACAAAGATGCTATGCTCAATTAAAAGAGATTTATTCCAACTGTAGTGGGACTTGGAGAATAATGAAAACAAACTATGGCCGATAAAACCTCACGTATTCCCTCCTCTACATAATTCAAATAACAAAAAATCCGACAATGTCTTGCTGAGAAGATTGGCCATAGGTCATTCTTACCAAACCCACTCATATCTCCTAAAAAAAGAACCATTGCCGAAGTGTGATGTATGCAGTTCCACTCTGACAGTCAAACACATATTTGAAGCAGACCACTCCTTCATCTGAGAATTAAATATAACATTCCTCACTCAATTAAACAGAACATCGAGCAATTCACATCAATCAAAGAAAATATTTTCAAATACCTAAAAGAACTAAAAATAACTATATAATTATTAAATACATCTAATGTGGGGCGCTAAATGACCTTAGCAGTCGATGCGCTCTGACCAATTAAAACCATAACAACAACAACAGCAACATCTCTCTGTTTCTCTATTAGTGTGCTTAGCACTCAAGAACCACTTATCCAATTTAGGTTTTTTTTTTATAAAATACGTATGTTCTCTGGCCAGGTTATAGGATATATTTTATTACGTTAGGTAACATAAGGAATAAGCAGTGACGATAATAGTAAATCAAGTTCGGCACGGTTAATATATATATATATATATATATATATATATATATATATATATATATATATATATATATATATATATATATATATATATCTCTATATGAATATATATATATATATATATATATATATATATATATATATATATATATATATATATATCTATATGAATATATATATATATATATATATATATATATATATATATATATATATATACATATATATATATATATATATATATATATATATATATATATATATATATATATATATATATAGTGACAGACAGAAAGTATGAGAGATATGGGATTTATCTTTATTTATTAAATTCAGGAAAAAAGTGAGTTTATAAATGGATTCGGCATGACTTGAAAACAAAAAATTTCTGTGCTGATTATCACTTATCGTTTCATTGGAATATTCTAAAGTTTGAAGTCAACATTTATTAGTAAAAAGTATTTGAAATATCATTTTGTGATAGTACGGAAAATTTTAGATAGATTGAACAAAAATCGTGTATTGTCAGTTCTTGACTAATCACAAAGAAATTTTTATTTTCTTGAATTTGAATTATACTTGTTAGATTGGTTCAAGTACTTAAGCATTTATTTTTTAATTGCAAATTATGTGTTACTCGTTTTACAATTAATAATTAAAAAACTCCGATTTTCCTAAAACTGCAACTGTCGCACGGACAATTATAGTCTATTTTACTCTATTTCTTGCAGTTTGAGATTTTGGTTTAATTAAAGGACACTCTACCATCATAATTTATGCAAAACATAAAGCAAAACAAATATGTTATTGAATATAATAACGTAAGATAAATTTATTTTAATACTTTAAATACTTTTGAGATTTTCCTTACACTACAAATTTGTATTTACATATATTGACATGTTATGTCATTCAACATTTACACAAAACATAGAACTCATCCACAATATTTAAGTAAAAATTTAAAATCTTTTTAGGTCTCGAAAACCAAAGAACTAAATGAACGTAAAATAGCGAATCTTTTTTCCTATTGTTACATAAAGTTAATTATGGATGATACAAAAAAATGTTTATATCATCTCTTCAGAAAGGATGTTATTTAATTTTCTTTTCTCTTAAGTATCTGTCGAATTATATGTGTGTATAATTGCTGCTGAAAAATTATCTCTTTAAGAAAGAATTGAAATCATTTTAATATGTAGCGATAATTATGAATGAATATATATGTATATATATATATATATATATATATATATATATATATATATATATATATGTACCTACTATATATACATATATATATATATATATATATATATATATATATATATATATATATATATATATATATAGTAGGTACATATATATATATATATATATATATATATATATATATATATATATATATATATATATATATATTACCTACTTCCCGTAAAGAACATAATGCCTTTAGCTTTTCATAAAGTTGGCTATGGATGAAACAGAAGAATATTTGTATCATCTCTTCAGAAAGGATGTCATATCATTTTCTTCTCTCTTTAGTATCTGTCAAATTGTATGTGTGTACAATTGCTACTGAAAAATTATCTCTTTAAGAAAGAATTGAAATCATTTTAATATGTAGCGATAATTATGAAAGTTCGCGAAATACTTCGAGAATATGTAACGAAAGGCAACTTGGTAAAAATGTTCATCAGACAAATCTCTTAAATATCCTTAAAGGACATGGTTTCATAGATAGCCGATACAAAGTTCATCATCGCAAGCCTCTTAGTAACGAATTTAATGTAATATTATCGACTGACCTCAGGGACGCTATTTGAAAGACGTGAAAGAAGTTGGAATGTCAGAACGGTCGATCAAGTTAGTTAATTTTAGTTCAAAACAAATTTAGTGCTTAAAACATCAAAATTTATTTACGTTTTACAAGAAAGGGCTTATGATGTTATATTAAATTTTGGTTCTCGGCTAGAAGGACAGAAGGAATAAGAGGTATATTTTTTTCAAAAACATCCTTTTTACCGACGAAGCTACATTTTGTTCTCATGGAGTGGTTAGCTCACAGAACTGCAGATAGCGGACAGACGAAAATCCAAATTTTGTTTTAGGAACTAAAAATCAGTACTACTTTAAAGTGAACATGTTTTGTGGGATGTGGAATATTTAAGTTTCTGGTCTGTGTTTTTCCGACAAAGTTCAACTTCGGAAAGCTACCTGCAAATCTTAAACACAGAAATGTTTAACTTTTTACATGAACTTCTACTTCGGCGGCGCAGGGAACTATTTATCAACAAGATGGCGTGTCCAGTCAGATTACGCTCTAAGTGAGAAAATAGCTAGATGAAAGATTTGAAGATCAGGAAGTTATTCTGTTATCCTTGGCCAGCAAGATCACCGGTCTTAACGCAGCTTGATTTTTTATGAGGCTACCTCAAGAACAAAGGTTGTGTTCAGAAATCTTTCAGAAAGACATGTCAAGAAATGTTTTAAAAGAATTACATTTTCGAGCAATTCGGTGCATAGAGTTGGACAGTGGGTACGTCGACATGTAAACTAGATCCTTTGTTTTAAGTTTTTTTTTATGGGTCTAGCACACGTGCTGCAGGGAGGTCCCTAAAGCTCTAAAGAAGCGACACGTGTGCGGAAAAAGCGATTTACGTTGTTCTTGAATCGCTGTAAATTGTACTCGGTTGGAAACAGTCCTGGGCAAATTGTTCCAAAGGGATGATGTTCTCCATATAAAAGACTGCTTGAAAAGCGTTGTACGAGGAGTAACAAGCTGAACGTCATACGAATATGAAGTATCAGCGCGACGTGTATTTCTAACATGCACCGCTCTGGGAGGAATTAAACGGGCCACATCCTCCGAACACTTTCCATGAAAATACTTGTAGAATAGGCTCAAGTCGCCAATCGTCCTTGGATGTTCCAGCGAATCAAGGTCAGTTCCGGTCCCCAATCAGATGAACAGCTCTTCTCTGAACAGAATCCAATAAATGCAGTGTATGTTTGGGAGCGGAGCCCCAAATTTGGGAGCAGTATTCTATAGTTGGTCGAATTTGAGCTTCGTAAAAAATTAACGTTGTGGAGTGTAAAGCTTTCTGGTTCGAAATAGTATTCCCAACTTTTGAGAAGCTCTTCTTGCTATGCCTGCAACATGCTCATGCCAGGACATAGTTGCTCCCAAATTAACGCCCAACAGGTTGAGTGACGATGTTAGAGGAATGGAGTGGAGTTTTGTTTATGTAATCTCTGAAATGTCTATAATTTATTTATGTTTTGTGTGATGTATAGTCAATGTCTTTGTTACCTTTAGTAAATATTAATTCACTAGTTTTCTTTTCTTTTTTTGTAATAAAATTGTGATTCTAGAGTATTCTTAAAAAAATAAAAATTTTGCACTCCACCATAAAAGGCAATTCTAAATACTTTTTCCTAATAAATGTGATATTTGAACAAACAGAGTAACTTTTGGATTTTATACTTTAGAAAATACAAATTTCCCTCCAAATGACAAATGAAAATCGGCACTGCAAAAAAAATATATTTGAAGTGTGCATGTGACATATAATTTTTGAGTAATCTCGTTTCAAGAGAAAGGGAAATCAGTGAAAGGGAAAGTCCGTCTAAAAATTTTGTATATGTTCTATATTATTGTTAGACTTTTTTAGGTTTTTAGCCGAGTGTAGGAGGGGTTGTTTAGTATCTTTTTCACAAAATATATTACTTTTTTATTATTTTTAATATTTGTTGGCAAACATATATAGGGTTAATAAGGTGGCGGATTGGGTTAGATGGTTTGCTGTGTATATGTTATATTATAGGTCCTTTTAGGAGCTCTTAGAGGAAAGGAATCTGAAAATTATGTTGTTTCTTCATTGTTTTTGATTTTAACAGAAGAGTATGCAGCAAGTACAGATAATGTCAGATTTTAGTTCTTCTCGCGAGTTTTTACTCTACTTAACTTTTTTTTGTAATTAATATAATACAATAAAATACCTAATCTTTAGAATCTTGACTTGTAGATTAAGTTATTTTTTAACGTTAAAAAAGAGAAATTTTGCACTTATTTTAGAACTGTGGTTTTGTAAGAGAAGTGCTGTATAAATTTGTTTTACTGATTTTTTTGTTTTTTTTCAAATATATAGGTATTTTAAAATAATTTTGTATTTATTTTAGACGATTTACGTAGTTTCAGATTTCTACTATTAATTTTTATAGTGCTCTTTTATCAAGTACCTCCCGGCAATTCGATAATGTTCTCTTAAAAATGGGTTCAGAAAGAAAGTTCGGTCTGGCAATTTCTCCTAAGTGAATTTTATCACATGCAGACGTCTTATCAAAATAGCTTTCCGAGACGTGGCTTATCCTGTCCTGGTTATAATTCAGAGGGGTATTTTTTCTCATCTTAAAATACTACAAAAAAAATATATTACTTTTGGATATTTTTATATTAACACATTTACTAATGGAATATTATCAAATATGTACGTATTGTGAAACTATATTTTCCAAAAATGAGTAGTTTTTCTAATAGGCAAAAAAATATTTTAACGTATACAACAAGGTTTGTAGAAATCGGACACTGCATATGGCCGCTTTGACAGTAACATTATAACGGCATACTTCCACATCCTTGCTTTTATCGTTTTAAGGGGATATTCTGGTCTACCGGTAGTCATTTTATGGTTTTTTTTGGAGAAAAAGTAAAATAGTTAGTGCAAAATGGTTTTTTACAATATGTTTATATATGCTTGAAATATGTTTGCAAATTACTATACTACTAAACAATTACAAATCAATGTTAAAACTATATGAAAATAACGCGAAGAAAAAAACTCGATGGCGACCATGATTTCAGCAGTCTATCCATCTGAAACAAAAAACCAAGGAGATTGTTAATTAGTAGGAACGTCGCTATAGTCGGTACTAGAATAAAAAAAAAATCGTGAAAATGGTGCCATGTAGAAAATTAAATATCGATTTTTGACCATTTTTTTTACCTTTAAAGAACTGTAAAAAATAAAAAACAAAAATTTTTGACTTCATCGTGGTAGGGGCTATAGCCTATATGCTGAAGATTTATGTATAAGCAGGACTCAATTGCTCAACTGGTTTTTGATATATCATGGTTGCCAATTTAAAAAACGTAATTTTGAGAAAAACGCGTTTAAAGTTTTATGTACTGACTACAGAGAGGCACTTTTACTTATGACCTATCACCTATTCTAGATCCGTAGAGTAAACCTTCTTGTTTCTTAAAAAAAACATGAGAGCTGATAATTCTTTGCTATGTTGTGCTCTTTTTTTCTCGAAGGAAGTCCGACGAGCGCAGCTCCGACCGAATGAGACAAGTACACATGTACGCGCGGCCTGAGCACTAAGCGCGCCTGATGCTACCTCCTATATAGTGCTATAACTTTATTAAAGTAAATCCCAACATATAAGATCCTGCCTTTTTGCTTTTTCAATGGGGCAATAAACGATCCTGTTAAGGTTTTGTGCATAGTTGCCAGGTATTACGATAAACGTTTTTTTATTTTACCTGCTTTGTATATTGCCCTCACTTGCACCTGCAATCATATTGGATCTATTTTTACCTATATATTGACTACCTGGCAATCCGCTTTGGAGCCCTTTAAGTATTTGATAATATAGGCCTAATGACCACAGGTCCCCATTAAGATTCGAAAGACACTTTTATTATTTTTATTTTTAGTTTTACTTACAACGTAACGGCTCTAGTTTAATTATGTGGAGTCCATGGGAAAATTGCAACAGTGGCTATCGCAAGAGAAAACCTTTATCCCTTGATGCTAAACAAATACTGAAAAATATTTACGACAGTTTGGTAAAAAGAAGTTTCAATAAACAAAGGGCTTTGCAAAAAACCATTGAACGAACAAAAACCCTAATTTCTACTATTAAGAGTATTGTAGGAAAACCACCACTCAGGAACAGGAAAAAACGGAAAGATTTTCAAATGCATCATGTAGACGATTGTGAAAAAGACGTCATCAGGAGAAAAATATATTCTATGTATGAAGGGCAGTTGGTGCCGACACTAGACAAAATAAAATTAAGACTGGTGCAAGACGGGAACAATATACATTGTGGCCGATCAACCCTTCACAGAATTCTCTTAAGAATGGGATTCACGTTCCGAAAAATCAACAAAAGGCAAGTAGTGATGGAGTCACACAGATTACGAATCTTGCGACATACTTATTTACAAGGAATTAAAAAGTATCGATCAGAGAATTGGCCAATAATTTACCTTGACGAAACATGGTTTGATACCCATGACACTGTGCAAAAAGGGTGGGTTGACAGCAGTACAAAATGTTAGACTAATGCACCTTCAAATAAAGGTAAACGAATAATCATTTTGCATGCTGGATCTGAAAAGGGCTGGGTTTCAAATTGTCTACTATTATCTGCAAGAAACATAAAAAAAGATTCTAGTTTGGACTATCACGAAGACACGACGGCAGAACTTTTTGAAAATTGGTTTCAAAATTCCCTTTTGCCAAATGTTCCCGAAGAGTGTTATAAGTTATGGACAATGCAAGTTACCATAGTCGCCTACTAAATAAGGTTCCTAATGCAGGCAACACCAAACCGGAAATACAGGAATATATGTTAGAAAATGACATTTATTTTGACTTTATTTATAAAAAAGTGATCTTTTGGAAGTTTTGAAAGACTATAAATTGAAAAAGAAATATGTTTGTGATAGTATGGCTAAGAAAATGGGACACACTGTTTTGCAGCTTCTTCTGTATTATTGTGTATTTAATTCAATTGAACATATTTAGCATCAAGTTAAATCAAAAATAAGCGCACTAAATGTTAAGTTAGTGGTTGAATTAGTAAAAAAAGTTATAAATGATATACCTCGTGAAAGCTGGAAGAATTCCATTTAGTATGTTGTTAAAGTTGAAGATTCATATATTTATGTAAATAATATAAAAACACTGTTAATTAACTCAGTTGATGACAGTGATAGTGAAACCGAATTAGGCTTAAATTAAAATAAATTTTCGTTTATACAGTATGTCCTCTCTTGTAAACCCCATTCATTCAAACTGTATATTTGTACTTCTTATCCATTTGTTTTTACATGCATCTATAAATAAACATCTCCAAAAACACTTATAATTTTATTTATTTGCATTAATGAATAAAATTCTAAGTCCATCTCTGCAACCTATCATAAACAAAAGGTCAGAATTTTTATATTGCCCACTTAAAACGGCAAAAAACAGGATCTTATATTTTGGGACAGGCTATAATATTGTGAATCGAGCGAAATAGTTTTGCAGAAATATTCCCTATACTAAATAGTTGCAAAATATGCAAGAAAAATCGCTACACCAGAATACACGCTTAAATACTCGATGTAATAATATTGACTGCCTTTTACAATATGGAATATTTACTTCCGATTAAATATCAATGAAGAATGTTTCTATTAGACGAAATCTTAACTATTAATTCATGCTCACTCACAATCTGGAAGAAATTGTGATTTGGGAAACAATATGCAGTTTTAGCCAAGTTGAAAAAGATTCATTTATAAAATATTAAACTACAAATACGTACTTATGTGTACGATTTTAATAATTTTATTTAAAAAGGGTCTGATTTAGCATATTTCCTTTGTCAAAACACTATTGACATACAAAAATGTGGACTCCCACTTACTCGCCTTTTATTCATACACTCAAAAAATGTACTTACTTCTAGTATTAGATGCGTACCATATTTAAAATCGGTATATCATGTCATTCGAGAGTTATCGTACCAACAGATCTACAAACAGACACACAGACTGGAAATGAAAACCATGTTTTTCGTCATATGCAGGGTTATAAAAAACGTTTAATATATTAAAAAAGGGAGACTCGTGGGGTTGTATAGAAACACATTCAATCCGATTTTTTTTTTTTTTTTAAATTGGAACATTTTTGAAATACTAAAAAAAGGCGAAACTGGATTTTACAGCCAAACTAACCAACACTTGAGATGAGATCAATGACTGGCATTGGTCCAAAGAAGATAAAAAGGCTTAATAGTATATGGATATTCCCCAGTATTGCCAAATACACTATTGTATTTAATAATTGTAAATTATTATAATATTATATATATGTATAATAAATATTATATATATATATATATATATATATATATATATATATATATATATATATATATATAAATATATATATATATATATATATATATATATATATATATATATATATATATATATTATATATATATATATATATATATATATATATATATATATATATATATATATATATATATATATATATATATATATATATCCGGTTTATAGCGTCACTCTGCGCCTTCCGTTTCCTAGCTTCCATTTTCGCTGATCATTCCAGTCACCTGGTCGTAGATTTCGTTCGGACATTGCTTTTGTTATGCCCATAGACCAGGTTATTTTCGGCCTTCCCTTTTTCTTTCTTTCTGTAGGTGTCCACTGTAGGATTTGTTTTGGGATTCTATGGTGTTCCATCCTTTGGACATGGCCGTACTACTTTAATTGTCTCTCCTGTATCTCCTCTATCAGTGTTCTTTTCATTTTTGACCGGACCCTTTCATTTGATATTCTATCGAGCTTGGAAATTCTTGCCGATCTTCGCCAAAAATCCATTTCCAGAGCATTTAACCTTTTTTGTTTACTTGCCATGTTTCGCACCCATATAGAAACTATACTTTTGAAGATGCCGTTGTAAATCTGTTGCTTTCTTTGCCTACTAACATTTTTTGACCACAGAATGGAATTCACGGCACCGATCAGTCCTTTCCCCTTTTCGATCCTCTCTTCCACTTTATTTTCTGTTCTTCCAGTGCTGTCTATTCTAGTTCCCAGGTAAGTATATTGGTAGCATGCTTCAATTTCGATGTTATTGTCCAGTTTCAGGTCCTGCCTATCCCCACCGATCCGCAAATACTTTGTTTTGCTCATGTTTACTCTGAGTCCCCAATTGTTATATTGGTCTATGAGCTTCCTTGTCATATATTCCAGATCTTCTGGATCTTGGGCGATAACCACCTGATCATCGGCAAAATGTAGCGTATAGAGTGTTGTCTCATGGTCTATTTCGATACCCATTCCTCGACAACTCTTCCTCCCATGATTGAGGGCAAATATTCAAATACTACCGACGAACAAGGTCGTGAAGCTGAATCATTCTCAGTCAGTTATGGCTTAACTCAGCTTATTGACACGGATCCCTGATCGAGACGGGGAGTTCGCCAGTCTTCTTGATCTGTTTTTAACCACCAGTCCGGAGATTTACACGGTCACCGTAAATCCGCCGTTAGGTTCTTCCGACCATAAACTGCTTTCGACATCGAGTCTCCTGCCAATCAGTGACAGAGAGGCGCCTAGGCTGCGCAAGATTTGGCACTACAAATCTGCTAAATGGGAAGATCTCATGGAATACTTTCGAACTTTCCCTTGAATGTTTTCGATCCGATAACCCATCTGACTGCGCCAGGGAGGTCTCTGCTGTTATTTTGGCTGGTATGGAAGCTTACATCCCTTTTTCGAAGAAATGCTCCTCCAACGGCAAGCCTTGGTTCGACCGAAAATGCAAAGAAGCTGTTGCTTCTAAACATATTGCCTACCGACAATGGTGTGAAAATCCTAACACCGTAAATCGTAACATCTTTGTTCGTGCCCGGAACAGATGCAAGGAAATTATCGACGAAACCAAGGAGGCACACAATCAACGAATTAGAAACAAACTTCTCGCTTGTCCCAACAATTCCAGGTCCTTTTGGGCAGTCGCTAAGGCAGTTAGTCAAAATTTTACCAAATCCACCATAACACCACTTACACGGCCAGATAATTCCATTGTAACCACACCTGTTGAGAGAGCGAACTTGTTGGCTGAACTCTTTGCTTCACATTCTACTGCCGATTTCCAAGGAAAAAACACCACCTACTATTCTCATATTGCAGTCAAGGATGCCCGATGTTGTCTTCAGACAGCGTATCATAAAGCGTATTTTAAGCTAGACACCAAGAAGGCTTCTGGCGCTGACGGAATACCTACCATAGTTTCTCAAAAACTGTACAAGGGAACTAACACCAGTTTCCTGTAGACTTTTTAACCTATCCTACAGAAAGGGAATATTTCCGTCCTGCTGGAAATGTGCTACGGTTTAGCCCATACCTAAAAAAGGCAAGAAGACCTTGCCAAATAACTACCGACCAGTTGCACTACTTTCAATAATATCGAAAGTCATGGAAAAGGTTATCAATGAGCATCTTCTAAAATATCTTGAACGATTCAATATTATTAGCGATCACCAATATGGTTTTCGTAAACATAGATCAACAGGAGATCTTCTGACTTATGTAACACATGTTTGGAACAACGCAATTAAACACTTTGGAGAATCTCGAGCGGTTGCTCTTGACATATCTAAGGCATTCGACCGTGTTTGGTACGATGGACTGTTGGCTAAGTTACGCTCTTGTGGTATGTCTGAAAGGTTCTGTTTGTAGCTCTTATGTTTCCTCAGAGAACGTTCTTTACGAGTGGCGGTCGACGGATTTCTTTCTAACACCCCCACTATCAACGCCGGTGTGCCCCAGGGCTCCATATTGTCTCCTACTCTCTTTCTCATTTACATTAACAATCTGCTGGAAAAGACCGGGAATCCAATTTACAGCTTTGCAGATGACAGTACGCTTGTCTCCTCATTCATCTTGAACGCTCGGACATCGGTTGCTCAGGCGAATATCCGCAGACAGCAGGAGGTCGTTCAACTTAACAAAGCCCTGGAAGAAATTCTATCTTGGGGTGACAGTAACCAAGTGGAATTTAACGCTACAAAAAACCCAGGCGGCAGTTTTTTTTAAAAAAGTTAACGTTGCTGAACCCGACATAGTTGTGTCGGGGCACTCCATTCCCCTGGCATCGTCGCTCAATTTGTTGGGCGTTAGTTTGGGAGCAAATATGTCCTGGCATGAACATGTTGCAGGCATAGCAAGGAGAGCTTCTCAAAAGTTGGGAATGTTATTTAGAACCAGAAAGCTTTGCATCCCATAACAACTGTTAATTCTTTACAAAGCCCAAATTCGACCAACTATGGAATACTGCTCCCACGTTTGGGGCTCCGCTCCCAAACATACACTGCATTTGTTGGATTCTGTTCAGAGAAGAGCGGTCCGTCTGATTGGGGACCCGGAATTGACCGGCGGCCTTGATTCGCTGGAACATCGAAGAACGGTTGGCGACTTGAGTCTGTTCTACAAGTATTTTCATGGAAAGTGTTCGGAGGATGTGGCCCGTTTAATTCCTCCCAGAGCGGTGCATGTTAGAAATACACGTCGCGCTGATACTTCATATTCGTATGACGTTCAGCTTGTTACTCCTCGTACAACGCTTTTCAAGCAGTCTTTTATATGGAGAACATCATCCCTTTGGAACAATTTGCCCAGCGCTGTGTTTCCCACTGAGTACAATTTACAGCGATTCAAGAACAACGTGAATCGCTTTTTTCCGCACTCATGCCGCTCTTGGAGCGCTTTAGGGACTTCCCTGCAGCACGTGTGCTAGACCCATAAAAAAAATATACTTTGAATAACGTTGGGGACAAGCAACACCCTTGTCTAAGACCTTTTGTGATGTGAAAGCTTTCAGATATTTCTTTACCAATTTTTGTTCTTGATTGACAATTTGAATATAGTTGTTTTATCGCTTGTATGGCGGTAACGTTAATATATATTCTTTCCAATACCTGCCACAGTTTCTTTATTGGTACATTATTGGTACATACTTGGTACATACTTAAAGAAATAATATTTAATTATATTAAAGAATATTTCCTATCTATTATTTTAAAAAATATTACTCGATAAGGGATGACAAGACCACGTCTTCCAGGTTTTTTCCCCTTAACAGCTGATGTTGACGTTACATGTTCGAGCAAAACGGAGCCAGAATTTAAGAAATGTTGTTTTAATTACAATTCCAAGAATAATACTGAAATAGTTAACAATTTTCTTTTGATAAATACAAGGTTTTTTAATCAGAGAGAAAAAATGAGAGGTATTTTTGATATAATAACACAAGGGTTGAGAGAATTTATTACTAATTACTTATTTTGTTGTGTTCTCGAATTAATAGTTAGTTAATGATCAGGTATTAACAATACACCGTTTAAAAACCTATGGTTTTTGTTATTTAAAATTAATATTTCGTATAAAATAAGACAAAATCAGCTAAATTTAGTAAAAACGAAACTAATTATTATTGTTGGCATGCTCATACCATTTTTTTTTGTTAAATTATTTTTATAAATTTTTTGTTATTTATATACCGTCACTGTCAAAAATGCAAATTTTATTAATTTTATATTTGTTTTCCAGCTAAATTAATTTGGAAATCCCTGGTCCATGAATCAGAAAGCTAGCAACGAATTTCAATGAGTTCTCATTTTATAGAAGCTATAAAAAAAATAAGATCACTGGTTCATACTTAAGTACTATTAATAAATAATAATTATTTGATTTTGATTTGGAAAACTGAATTAAGAATTCCTGTTGGTCGTTCAGGAATGTAAAGTACTCACAAAGCAAAGTTTAAATATAAGACAAAAAATTAAAAAATGTACACAGAAAATTTCTCCTACACTAAGCTTGATGCATGGTAAACCTTTATATATACTTTAGATAGTAGTTACTATAGTATACTTAGTGTCTTGAACCCTTAATAAGAGTGTCAATCTTCTTGATTCTAAAATCATTAAAAAAAAATTAAAATGCACATAGACAATTTGTTCCACATTACATCTGATGTATGCTATACTCCTTAAGACATTTTAACTAGAGGTTCTACAGATTCAAGTTTTGAACCTTTTATAAAGTCGCAAACTTCCCCCATTCAAAATTTTTTAGAGAATTATGAAGAAACTTACTTACAGAAATATCTCTAGAGGTATCACAGTTGTTAAACTCAAGGTCGAACAAGATTTCTCAGTATGTTTTTAATTTTATTAATAATTCTCCAATAAGGGTAGTTTACACCCTTATCAAGGGTTCGAAACGCGAAACTGTATAACCACTAGTTAGAATGATTTAAGGAATTCAGCTTATACTAAACTCAAGATGAAACTAATTTCCTGTATATTTTTTAATTTTCTTAATGATTTTAAAATAGATGGTTGACATTCTTACCAAGGTTTCAAGATTCTAAGTTGTGTAAGTGCTAGTTAAGGTATCTCTGGAGGTGGAGGTGTATTAAGCTCACGATGAAAGAGATTATCTGTGCATATTTTTTAAATTTTTTTATTAACCTTTACTTTATAAGTGTGTGACGTCCTTATCAAGGGTCAGCAAAAATTCATTACGAGATTTTTCAAATTAAAACCCTTCTGCGTGTAAAATTTCAATCAAATAATGACTAAGCATCAATCTGTTAATTTATTATGGGTAGCCTTTATAAAACGGAAACTCGTTGGTATATCGATTCATTTCGTTGTTAATTTCAATATGCAAACCATCATCTGTCTAATTTCAGTCAGCTGGTTTTGACGGTTACTGTCTACGAGTATTACTGGTTAAAATATGTTTATAGTAAAAAAGTAAATTATTAAAATACCAGTTTTAAATTACTACGGCAAAAATGCGATTCAAGACGTATTTTTTTGAAAAGTCGTTGTTAGATCGAAATACTACTCTAATTATTTTACAATAAACAAATAAAACAAGTCATATCGTAGCCGATATTTGAATAAATACTTTTTACACTACTCGTTTAGTTTAGTTCATTTTTTTCCTTCTTATTTTCAGCTATTTATGATGTTATTAAGTTGTTTCCAAATGTGAAATTTTTAGTTCAGTATAGTGAATTTTGTCAACAGTTTATCTTTTTGTTATGAAAGTTTTAGATAAAGCGCGGCAACATTGTATATCTCATTTGTTTTATTTAGCAGTGGCAGAATGAAAACCATCTTTTCATTTCATTCATTTCATTATTTCTTTAGGGTCGAATTTTTTCCGTTATAAAACACAACCGCTATTTATTAGTATTTTTGTCCAATTCGTTTTTTCTATAATGATACACCAGTTTTAATATATTAAACGATTTTTGTAACACCCCCTATATATCCTAATGGGCGATTTTTCCGAAAAAAATACTTGCCTTTAGCAAGGGAAGTGAAAAATAATATTTTGACAGAAACGATGAAACACGTGTCGAATATATTATATTATTTGATACGTGATATATGCGAATGATATTTACATACCTATCCTCATTATAACGGGTATTATTACTCTAGGCCCAATATATATTCAGGAGGCCCTGGTTTTATTTTCAGCGAAAATAGATATTCGGATTTACGTAATATAAATAAATTTATATTCAACTTATTTTCTCTAATTTAGTTATTTTAACCAAATGTATTGACTTTGGACTGATCGTCCAACTATACATGTAACCAATTTGTATGTAGCATAGAATAAGGCAGGGGTCGGCAACCTTTTAACTAAGGGGTGCCAGTTTTCATCCATACAACATTTTGCGTGCCGACATAGGTACTTACTACAACTAAAATTAACAAAAATTAACTTAAATTAACTTAAAATATTGCTTTTAGAAGGTTTAATTACACAAAAATTTTAACATTTAACAAATAATTTTATTATACTAGTCCTAGGACCTAGTGTGAACCCTGTGCTTGAAGTTCTTTAGAGAGTTTTCTTATATCCGGTTCATGTCTGGTTATTTTCAGTGTCACACATGCTTTTTTAGAGTTGTCTGTTGTCAGCCTGCTTCGGTACGGGTTTAAAAGCACTCTCACATGGGAAAAAAGTTGTTCACAGATATAGGATGATCCGAAAGCTGTAAGCATAGCAAACGCTACTTTCTTAAGACACATAAATTTCTCTGGTAAACTCATCCAACTATCTCGTTTGAATGGTTCTGGCAGTCACCTTCTAATACCCTTCTTAATTCTACAAATTTCGTGTTCCATAACTCGGAGCTTTTAAATTCAATGTATTGAAGATCAAAATTATTAATGTCCATCCATGAGAAAAGAGATATGTCAAAGCAACTGCTGGTTTGATTAAAAAAGCGAACATTGGACCATGTTTATCAAAATCCTGACCCCTCTCGATAAACTCCTCTTTTAAATTAGTCATATATCTAAGAATTTCGTCTATTAGTGCACCATCGTCGACACTGGATATATAAGTTTTTAAATTTGGAAAATATTTATATGTGTTTGTAGTAATATCGCCGATAAATAAATCTATTTTTAATTTGAATGATTTCCAGGATTCGTATAAATCCAGAACTGTTTTGCCTGAATCTTGTAAGTTAAAGTTGAGTTCACTGAGATGATTTGTAATATCAGTAAGAAACATTAACATATAGATCCAGTTCTTATCTTCTAGTTCAGGATAAGCATCCACTTGATTTTTTTCCAACAAGCACGATTTAATTTCGCCCAAGAATTGCACAAATCTAGAGAGCACTTTACCACGGCTGATCCAGCGCACATTATTGTGCAATGGTATATCTGAATATGCACTTTCTAATTCCTGCAGAAACGCCTTAAATTGTCTATGGATCAGTGAAGAACGATATACAATGTAGTTAACTATTTTAACCACCCTATCCATCACGGATTTTAAACTTCCAGCGGAGATTTTAGCGCACAAACTCTCTTGGTGAATTATGCATTGAAAGTTCAAAACTGATCGACCCATGCGTTGAATAAGAAGGGAAACAAATCCTTTATGTCTCCCAATCACAGCAGGAGCGCCATCTGTGGTTACGCAAAATTTTTTATTTAAATCAATGTTCTGCTTTTCAAAATGTTTAACAAATTCTGAAAATATATCCTCTCCTCTTGTAGTTCCCTGCAATGGGAGCAGACAAATCAGCTCTTCATATACACTGCCATCATCGAAGTATCGCGCAACGATTGCCAGACGGGCAATGTCATTAATATCGACACTTTCATCCAATGCTACACTAAATACAAAACTCCGTTTGATAGCGTCTCTCTGCTGTTTTTGGACATTTTGTGTCATTTCGGTAATTCGTCTCTCGATGGTCCGCGCTGATGCCGGTATATCCCTAATCCTGGCCAATATTGTATCCTTATTGGGCAAGTCGTCGAATAAAATCTCACCAGTACTCAAAAACGTTTGCTTCATAAATTCTCCGTTAGTGAACGGCCTACCCTTTTGTGCCAACGATTGTGCAATTTTGAAACTGCATTCAGTTACCTGATTTTTTCCTTGGAAAACTTTGCTAAAGAATGTTGACTGTTTCTCGTATTGTTTACTTGCTCTTTGTATTGCCTCCCTTTTATCAGCGTTATTTTTAAATGACGATTCATGTTTTATCTGGAAATGTCGTGTAGATGTCCGGAAAACTACGCTTTTCTGACATAGGACACAAATGGCCCGATCATTTTGCTGTACAAAACCGTAATCTGTTGTCCATGAAGTTTGAAATGATCGAAGGTCTACCTTCTGTTTCTTCGCGGCCATAACGCAACGTAATTTTAATTTTTAAACTTTTCGACGACTATTAACTGGAACGGATGTTACTTCTATACTAAATGATCCAAACGTGTAGCTGTTTGCTATATATAGAAAAATAATGTTTCCAGAAAATTCCAATAATTACGTTTATTAAATTTCTTAGAACAAAAATTCTTCAACGCGCCCATTGCAATCAAAGGGCCGCCTAGAAGTTAAATCTAACAAAAACTAAAGTTCGGCAATATAAAAAGAGTTGCGGCGCGCGTCGGAACGATTGAAGTCAAGTCAAACAAAAACCGCCTTATAGCGGCTCTTTTGATTTGAATTGAGGACGTTTATTCGTGTTTTTGCCTAGGCTTATATTTTGAGGCTTGCCGTCTTTAATACTTGCCGAAATTAAAGCCAAACCAATGCATTCAGTAAAATTATAAATTACAAAATATATATTTTGTAGTTTTTGGTAATAATACCTAGTGACCAATATAATATATCGTTTTTGTTTGTATCGTTAAAGTAAAACTGTCTTCGATTATTTACTTAATTTTGAAACATGTCACAGATTACAGAATTAATGTGTAAACTTTGAATAGGTACGCGTGCCATTCAAAATTGCTTGGCGTGCCAGAGATGGCACGCGTGCCATAGGTTGCCGACCCCTGGAATAAGGACTGAGAAATGGCTAGGGCGGGAAGAGGGAATTCCCTTTACAACTAGCTTATCGAGGATGAACCCGGTGGTTATCAAAAGAATTGCGAGGAGTTTTTAATGTGTGATATTTTGTTATTAGAGAGGATTCTTTTTCTTGGGAATATCTCTACGCTTGGTGATCAAATAGATCCCTATTTTATAAGAAATGTTTTTTTTTTTGTGAAAACCTGTTCCATACTGTTTTCGCTAGTAATACGAGAGTGGAGTAAAAAGCCTTCTAAAAAACACGGTAAATAACATTTTTTTAGCCACACAAAAAATCATTTCTCAACATAATCTTTATTGAGTCAATATATTTGGTTCAGCGAGATCACAATTTTTTTTATCCCTCAGAATAAAAATTGTTTCGAACTTTGCACAGATGACCCCTTCGTTCTACGAAAATATCGTCTCCTCAAATCAATTTATGAAGTTAGAAAACAAAAAAAAAAGTTAGTGGGGAACAAATCTAGGGAACATACCAGCCGATGTGTGACAAGGCGCAATGTCCTTTGTGAAGGAGCACTTTTTTGCGCTCTAATCCTTGTTGCTTTTGTTTTAACTAACTATGCAAATAGTCCAATAACGTTGCGTAATAAGAGTCAGTCACTGTTTTACCTTTTTCCAAATAGTCAATCATTGTGATACTCTGTGAATTCCAAAAAATAGTTCTCTGCTTTTTTCGACGTTGTTTAATCTTCACCAGCCCACTGCTCTCACTGCCTGTATCCGGATGTAATAGTGGATCCATGTTTCGCGTACAATTACAGAACAACGTCAGAAGTCCTTCGGATTATGCTACAACTTTTCTAAACACGATTTTGAATTGTTCTTCCTCGTGCGTTTTTTGTTTGAACTCAACAAACGCGGCACCCATCGCACTCTCACCTTTTTCATTTTTAGAACTTCATGCAAGATATTATGAATTGTGCGATGAGTTTTAGTCACGATACCATGAATTTTATCGACCATTTCTTCAATCCTCAATCGGACATCCTGAACGTGCAGCATCTCCAGCCCTCGTACGCCCACCTTTAAATTCATTTGTCCAGTAATAGATGATCTTGAGTTCTAGTGCATAGTCTCCATAGTCTTTCTTCAGTTCGGTTTCTATCTGGGCAGCACCATATTAGGCCTTATCTATTCTATAAAACGTGTAACATCGATTACTTACGATAGCTGCCAACAAACAACTCGATGTTGCATCTGTTTGAGACTTTGAGTACAACCGTTATAAGAATAACGCTTACCAAAAGTGATGCCGCTTAACAAGATTTCCCGTCATTTCGCAGAAATTGACTAGACTTGTTAATCCACCCTCGTAGTATACTGTATAAGCAATTGGGTTTTAGACATGTCCAGAGACCAGTCATGAGTCATAATTTAATGAATAAGGGAGAATTCGTAAAGTATATAACTGCTGCTGAAGCTCAGTTCTTTGGTTATATCCTTAAAAATCTTGGAAAGTAGGGGTGAAGAAGTTCTCACTGATCGTCTAACTACGTTGGTCGTCCTAGAATTATTGTTTTTGCAAAATTCTCGCGAATAAACCTAGAAGCTAAATTTCCAAGGATAGAGGCTGGATCCACTCCTTTCCCGGGCCTTTTTTGCCCGTTGCGTCCTCCAATAAGCCGAACAAATTTATGTTTATTTATAGGTCTTACTGTATTTTGGAAACGAAGATGTTAGTTTTCACGCTATACTATAAAAAATCTGTTAAGCACAGTATAGAGTCAAGAGATAAACCAGATAACTTTCGAAAAAAGATTTTCTTGAAATATTAACAAAACTGAATATAAAATGACGATTAAAAGTTGTTTTTGTGAAAAGAATTTATATACGAAAAACACACTTAAAGCATACTCACATTCCTGTAAAAAAAAGCAATATTAAGTAACAGAAAAACTATTAAAAAATCAAAATACAACAATTGCAGGTCTGACCTTAAAGAACAACTCGCGAGCCTCGATAAATTTGATTGATATCACCTTTTGGGAAGTTCAACGTATTGGAATCAGACAAAAACAATCGTGTTGTTTTTTTTTTCAGCATAGTACTATTAACATTTCTCGGTGTTATAAAATAATTCGTTGGAGTTACCGAAATTAACCCCAATTAATTAAACCTTATCGATAATTTAACTGCAGGCTAGGAATGGGCAAAAATGGTTTTTACTTACCAGTAATAGGTAGCAACCTACCTATTAACAATTTAACCATATTGATTAATCGACAGTTATCTATACTTTTCAATATAACAGTTTATGGATATATCGGTTGGTATCGACATATTGATAGTTATAGACATACCCATAGTTACCAATATATCGATAGTTATTGATGTATCCATAACGATAGGTAGGAACATGTTAGTAACTATTAATATTTTGGCAGATTGTTGTGGATATTTTTAAAATTATAAGTAAGAAATAAAGTTGTGGTATTTACTTGACAATTTAAAATATTGTAAATTTTGTATATACTGTTTTCCAACCATGGCCCAACAATATGTTTCAAACATTTTAAAATTTAAATTAAAACTTTTTAACTTTAACTTTAATTAAGTATTATTTTCGTGGTCGGACTAGATAACTGAGAAGTCCTAATAAAAATATCGATGTATGTATTAGGGCATTGATAACTATTTTTATATCTACCTCTATCGATATATCTGTAAATATTAACATTTCTATAATTTTTTAATTCAGTTAGTATTACCGAAATATCGAGAAAAATTTCCATCTCTACTCTACACGTAGTTTTTTTGCTATAAACCTCCTAATGGTTAGTTAGTATGAACTTTGTTTTGTTATACGTTTTAAATTATAAGTAGTAAGTTATTTGTGTAGTTTTTAAAGTTAATTTTTTACTTAAGGGGTTAATTTTGGGGGGTGAAATAGGAAGTAAAAAAAATTACCAAGTCATCGAGTAGGGTGTCAAATGAAGGCTTGTAAAAACACGAATTCAAAAATATATATGATATATTACTTGCGCACACTTTTCTTTGTATTATTTTTTAAAAAATTGCCGAAATTCGCTGCCCCCCCTATATCGCGGGAAGTAATGATCAAAAAATTTTTTAAAAATTCTGAGATATTTTCCACCAGGTATAGATCAGGTATGTTTTGTAAAAAACAGAAATTTCAAGGTCATCAATTTTCAACAATGATCGGAAACAAACTCATTTAGGAGAACAATATTTTTTATTTTAAAAGCAATCACCGTACGGACTACTAATTATGCAAGTCCGACTTGCACTTGGCCGGTTTTTTATATTGGTTATTTACATAAAATTCCAATTGGGATCTAAGCTTATATTGTTCGTTATTTAAACGAATATTATTTATATTCTAGACCTATACAATTATAAACCACTGGAAAGTTCACGAAATTACAACTGGAAAAATAAATCTACTTATTCTTTTTACAACTTTGTTATTATATTTTTGAGTTTCTAGTTGAAAAATTATTTACTTTCAGTTGAAAAATTATTTACTTGCTGTAAATGAGTTTGAATGTTTTGCTACGAGTTAATAATATTTCATAAAACGACTATTAATACCTTTCTTAACGTCAGGAATAAATGAGAAATATTTTAGTTATTTTTAAGCACACAAAAAATGTTATTTTTAAGGCTTCACCCTATTTTAGGCAGAAAACCTCTGCTATACAATCGAGTAATAAAATGTAAATGAGAGTTCATCGGTAGCATAGCCGTCCGAGCGTAACCTGCTTTTAGTGTGTAACAAATAAATTTATCTTACAATTAAAGTTATAAAAATATAAGGTATATTACCAAAAATTTTTTAATCTATAGATCAATGTATATATACTAATTCACAATTTACGATATATAAGTACTTTAATTACAATTAAAAACAATCATCATCTTCAAAATCTAAAGATTCGACTTCTCTTAAATTGATAATTTCGACAGTTTCTTCGATGTATTCGTCAAGTTTCCACGTTTTATTTCCTTTTTCTTTAACATGTCGAATGGCATTTTTCCAATTTTCCTTTTTGTTCCTCTCTATTCCGGCGAGTAATAACTGCCTTACGTCTTGAAGTTTGAACGTGGTGTGTTCCCTTACAACGAAACCTTTCATTTGTGCCCAAATTAGCTCTATGAGATTCAATTCGTAATGATATAGAGGTAATCAAATCACTATGGTATTCCATTCCTTTGCTATCTCATCGACTGCATATTTTTTGAACTGTGCCTTATTTTGTTCCGTAATTTTGAGAAGTTTCGTTTTTAACATACCATCTTTATGTTTGAGATTTTTGTCTCTTATTCATTGAAGAATATCTGCTTTCTTCCATGAATTTGTCGGGAGTCATTATAATAATCGAGAATGGTATGGGGCATTGTATAATATTATAACTAATTCTGCTGGTATACATTCAATTATTTGTTGGAAGTACTCCTCAAAGACATCGGCCGTCATCTCCTCATGGTAATCTTTAGTTGACTTTGATTGGAATTCCAACAAGCCACCGTCGAGTAATCCGTTTTCACTACCAATATGTATTATAATTATCATGCGACCTTTTCCTGAAGTGGGTTATACTCTAGTTGACCAACCTTCCATAAAAGCTTGTTTGGCACCCTTAATGTTTTTGTCCATCCAGAATTTTTTTAGTGTGTGTCCCTCATTAACCTATATCTCGTCTAAATAAAAAATATTTCTTTCTTTGACTAGAAATTTTCTGATTGCTCGTATATATTCTCTTCTCCAACAAATTATTTCTGTTTTTTCCATAAAAATAGATTTTCTATTGTGTATTTTCCAACGAAAATTCAAGTTATGAAGGATTTTCCATAATTTCTATTTTTTTTAAAATCTGGTAAGTCCTAGTCTTCTCTGATTTCTTGCAAAACTTTATGTACTGTAGGTATTCTTTTCTTAATAAAAAAAAATAGTATACTTTTCTTTTTATTGCGTTTTTAAAGTCTTCATCGACCTCTAAGCGCTCCTTTCCTTTGTGATTCTGAGGTTTGTTGCAAGGAACCCGTTTTCTTTCTTTTAGAAATCTACAAATAGTTGCTGATCCAACTTCCGTCATGTTGGCACAGGTTTCCACAATTTCACGGGCTTGGCTTGTTGGCTGTTGATGCACTAGGGCATCATGGACGGTAAGTATCATTGTTTTTTCTCCCAGAGAACATGCAGATTTACAGACTCCGCGAACTTTTACCGGGGCAAAACTGAAAGTTGAAGTCATCGCTGGTTTGATTTGAACTAAGCATATTATTGGTTTTTGATTTATTTTTATACTTACACAGAATATTTTTCTGCATACTTAGGTACTTAGGCACCTACCTACCCATAAGTACTTTGGTTTCCAACAACTGCTAAAATCCCAAATAATTTTATTGTACCTATTATCATTAAGCTTTATAGCACTGTAGTTTTCTTGTTCTTAAGAATTGTTAATTGTACTCGTTTAGGTCTTTATCATACAAATAAGATTTTTAGTTTCTTCATTTACTCATTAAAATAAAATTTGATTTATATAGCTTATTGTAAAGTTTAGAAGGCATATAATAAAATATTTTTTAGAAAAAGGTCGCACTGTTGTATAGAGATAGAAAATAAGGGTGATTAAAACTAACAATGCAAATAATTGGTAGATAAATTTCGGACGCTTATGGTTTATGACATTTTTAAGGTTTATAACCCATGTTGTGTGCTATCAACTCGAAACAAACGGGCTTTAGTTCCTATATAAATTTTGTTTATTGAATGGCAATTACTTAATACTAGTAGTTGCTTTAACAACTTACAATTTAAAAAAAAAACTTCAATTGAAGTTGGTGAAATAGGAACAATTATTGAGCTTCAAGATTATTAAGTAAATATACAAATAAATGTAGATTATTCCTGAAAAGAATTGAACACCTTACTCACCAAAATCATTTTAGATCAATTCGCAATCAAACATATATTAATTGAAGCATTGTAACTCGATATTTAAATAACAGATTGATATGATTTAATTGAGAATTAATCACAAAATGAAGTCGATTATAGAAAGAGGAAAGGGGGACATTTACTTTCATATGAAATTTATGTGAAACTTTAACGTAACGAAAATGAAATTTCAAAAAATATATCCCTACTTAAAAAAGTGATGAAGAATAATAATATATTCCCTCAATTTTAAAAAGTTGATACCCACCTGCTTATATAGCACCATATAATTAGCAAACTAAACTCTTGCTGTTGCCACTCAAAGCAAAACCGCAAGAAACGTATGCAATATGTAATTAATAATTAATACTCAAAATGAATCACTTAAACACTAGTACTAACTTGTTTGTCTGTTGTATTTTTGTGAAATAATAATTATATATATTGTAACCTGTGAACTTGCCCGATTTTTGAGGCGTCTATTTTGTACCTTGTATATTAATTGGTCGCTTTTTGCGGCGTCATTTTGTACCCTGTGAAAATTGTTTTTCCCACGCTTGGGCACAATTTTCTTGCAACCTCTTTTTAATTTCTGAGAATGAATTGAGTGAATAATGATTTTAAAAGAACTAAAGAAATTAAACAAACACCAGCTCAGTTTTCCTTGGTAGAGAAATATGGGTAAGAGATAATTGTTATACGTCTTTTTGGAATTATTTTCTATTTTTAAAAAGCTTCAGTCGTACAAATTTTTGGGCACCATTCATTTTGAAATAGAAAGGATATAACTTCAGTCAAAAAAATGAAAAAAATACTGAAGTGTTTTATGGTTATTACTAAAAAGAATTATACTAGTACAGCTTTTCTTATCCTGAAAAGAAAAATAGGTATTCAGTGAGACACTAGCTTTAATCAACAAAAAAAGAAAATTTATTCATGATTTAAAATAAAAGTTCCAACCTTTGCTGTTATAAAAATTATAAAAGTTCTAGCCTAAATGTAGTTTTTATAAATTAGAGTCCCTAAATCAGAGATTTTACTTCTAATTTTTGACTACACCCGAAATCGAAGAGTCGTGATTTTCACTTCGCGATCTTTCAGTTCAAATTGCTGTTGAAACACTTATTTGCGGGGAATATATTTATTGATGTAGTTCTGGTAACTTACGGTCTTCCTATGGGCTTCTAGGCCTTCAATGCTACACAAAACCGATTTCACACTTTTGAGGAGAGCCTACTTTAGCTACTCCATTTAGAAAACACACAACGCCCACTACGGCTTTATGATAAAAAAACTCGTGCTTAACTTGGCTCTCGTAGATATTGTCGTAAGCCTCTACTGCGGCTCGGTGGAAATTAGCCTGGCTGCGGCTTGATGTTACTAAGCCTCTCGGCGGCTTGATGGTACTGCCTGGCGGCGGCTCGGTGTTCTAAGCCTGGCGGCGGCTCGGTGTTCTAAGCCTGGCGGCGGCTCGATGGTACTAAGCCTGGCGGCGGCTCGGTGTTCTAAGCCTGGCGGCGGCTCGGTGTTCTAAGCCTTGCGGCTCGGTGGAACTAAGCCAAGATTCGTGTCCTCCGGACCCTTAAATAAGCCGTGGGCACGCTGTCTGTAATATGGCGACGCCGGAACCAAAACTCCGGATACAAACATTTGACCAATCCCGGCGTATCGATAGATTCGGTCGCAAACCCGCACAGCACACTATATACCGAGCGGCTAAGCATTTCTGATTAATATACCGCTCGATACAAAAATGAAAAGAAGTACATTATTAAGAGAAAAATCAGTAACATTATATGGTCTTAAAATCTAGGAAACTAGTCTATTAAACTAAGGCTACTTATGAAAAGGTACAAAGTGGTACACTATCACTTAATACTAAGGTCAGAACTTAAAACAAAATTACAAACTTCGGACCTTACTACTAGACTTAATTCAATTAAGCACTAATATTAAGTACAATGAAAACCAAATGAAAATCTTTGCATGTACACAAGAATCTTATAACTAGACTTAACTTAATTAAGCACTAAGGTTAAGTACATCAAAAAGTAAATAAAAATCCTTGCATGAACATAAGAAATACCTTTCCAAAGTAACAATCGCGGTCTTCTTATATAAAAGAATCAGCTCTGTTATTGTTACCAAAACAAAAGAAAATATAACTTTGTCTAGACTCTTGTCTAAATCAAAAAATGAACTGAAACAAAGTATGAACACTCCCCTTAAAATATTTTAAGGATTGTCTGAAAATTTTCTATTTCAGCAAAAGAAATTTATAAAAATTCTTAAATAAAGAAAAACAAAAAAAAATAAGTGATTCTAGTGCAAACACTAACACTAAAAGGAGAAAGTCTTGTAAGACCATTTAGCACAAGGCTAAGAAAAACACCTGGATGAAAATCCAGACAAACGCTCGGAAAAAATCGCCATCAATGCTCTAGCTCGCCGCTAAGAGAACATTCTAAATCTAGTATCACTACTAGTCGCATCAGAAAATAATCGCACTCTATCGCGCAATGTCGACGTCCTAAGACATCTAGACATGCTAAAATCGCCAGGGAAAACGCTCTGGTTGATCGCCAGAAAACACGTCAGCTCATCGCCAACTAAACACTCTGGTATATCGCCAAAAAAAACCTCGGCTCCTCGCCAAGAAAACACTCTGTAAATAGTCCTCGACTACACAAAGTCTGCGTTCTAAAAGAACAATCTCGCCATTAACATAGTGAGCAGCTATAAAAGCTAACAATATCACTATAGGCACAGTGAATAGCTACAAAAGCTAAAATTCACTCTAAACACAGTGAATAGCTATAAAAGCTAAAATTCACCAAACTGAATGATCCTGCTTCAAAAAGCAATGTTCACAAAGAACAGAATGATTAGTCCACGCGGAACTAACATTCAAGGAAACATTCCTAGCACAACTATGTGAGACAGCTAGTCTCTAAATAGGACCTCCCTAAAGTCATAATCCTATATATAGGAGTCCATAAACAAAACGACTCAAAATCACACATTTTGAGCACATGCCCTCAGGCAACCAACATACACTGAAATATATACAGAAATATATACAGAAATATATACAGAAATATATACAGGAGTTCAAATCCCAAACTCTTGGTTATGATAACTCCATACTGAGCTTGGTGAAAGCTCTTAGCAAAAGCTAATCAAATCTTCGGCACATCGCACCAAAGTGACAAATCTGCCTAGAAACATGAGCCAGAAAAAACGCCCTCCGTCATCCTTCAGGGTGGCTACACAGAGATATAAAACTTAACCAGCATTGCGCTTCTTTAAGTTGCATGGAGAACCCTCGGGTACTGGTCTCGCCCTAGAACAACAACGAAAAACATCTAATTCATCCCACATAACAGGAGACAAACACCTCACCACGATATACTGAAAGGTGGAGACAATAAAATACGGAAATGGTGACCCTGGAGTCCACCAACAAAAGGGAGTAGATTATAGCATCCACTAAACTAAAACGGTGTCTACCACACCACCATAAGTCAAAAAAATTAATCAATAGGGTGTTCCGAAACACACTACTGCCAACAGCCTGTCACCACGAATAGGCTAATTGGAGCTGAGGTCGACTACAGTAGCTAGGCTCTCCTTTGGCTCAAATAGAAATAACCATTGAGTAACAAAACCTCTAAAGGTCCCAAAGGTCAAACGTTCGCCCCCCATAGACTACCCTTCCAATCAGTCTGTTCCTCAGGAAGATTAACTCCTTGCCAAACGTCGTAACGGCATCTGTTAGCACCCGGTGCATCACAGCCTGTAAAAAATAACTTATGGGATACAACCTAAAAGGTTTACAAGGTTGACTTAGCCAAGCTTCTAACGGAAATTTCCAAAAAACGAAAATGAGCTTAAAAAGCTACATGAAGCAAAAATTTCTCTATTTTTCGGTGGCAACGCTACAAAACTGTTGAAGACGACAAGAGCTTTTCCAGCTTAATCAGAGACAAGAAGAAAACATCGTTGACAGCTAGAATATTCGATCATGGTGTTAATCGTCTTCCTAGACAATAGCCTCTAGAAGAAACTGCTACAGGTATCAGGCATAACCGTTTTCTGTCAGCCCAAACTTCTAGATTATCTGGTGAAAATCTAAAAATTCGGTTAGGAATCTTCCTTCACTGCGCTTAGCCTCTCTTGACAAGGTTCTCATCTCGGTATCAGATTTTGATCATTTCTTCGTGAAACGACTGTCTTACTCTGCTCTCATCTCTTGTAAATGATCAGCCTTTAGTTCTCCTGCAGGACTTCAATTTCCTATCAATCTGATAGTAGACCGAAAAAAACTCATCAGACGCCTATGAGTCTATGCAAAAAAAATTTTAAAAAATTTGTGACTCAAAGGTAACGTTTAAACGGCCCTGAAAAGAATAGAAAGTACCCTCAGTTTGTCAATTCAGAAGAAGATCTAAATCAAAATAATCCAAGTCTTAGACTTACTGGATAAACCAAAATCAATTTACTCTTAATTGCACTCGACATATACCACTAAGGTAATAGAAATACACCCACTCGGGTAACGAACTTTGAAATTGCTCAAAAAAAATCTTTTGACTCTACATCACACTACACGAGCTACATCTTGCGCTTGTCCTAACTCAAGATCACCTTGGATTGCCTCTAATCAAAATTTCGCTTCCAAGTGTCAAGAACTGGATATTATTTGGGGTCATAAGCAAATCAAATCCCGCGACCACCGACATACCAGTCTTATGATATATCCTGAGTGTGACTCCTTCGCAAGCTCGCTAAAACTGAGTCGATGCTAAACATCAACCACAATCAACCTAAGTTTGGGATATGGCCAATACCCAAAACCTTAGCATTAAACAATAAAAGTAAGCTATTCTCTGCTCAACTTTTATAACAGTCAAAAAAAACGAGGTCGTCACCTCTACAGAGCAACATCAAAAAAATAAAGTAAAGCAATTAAGATAATGTAAATATAAATTATTCTTCTTCTGACAAACTTTCACTAGGGCTAGGTCCATTGAATGGTTTTAAGTCTTTAATATGCCATCGTCCTACTTTAGTCCCATCTAAATTAACTAAACCATAAACTAAATTTGAAGTCTTTTCTCTTATCACGCAATGCACATACTTAGGTACCAACTTAGATGTGAATTTATCAGCTGCACTGGAAAGAAATTTTATTTTTTCGCCAAACGTGATCACCTATATTAAAGGCAAAATCTCTTTTTCTAAGGTTGTAAGACTTACTGTTCCGTTCATAAGCCTTATGTATCCTACTACGCACGTCGGTGAAATTAAAATTTACTAAAATTCCGAATTTTTGTGCAAAATCACATCCTAAAACCAAAGTATGTGATAGAGAAGGTACTACTAGAGCAGAGATTACTAAACAATGACTATTGTAGACTAGCGGCAACTCAACCGTACCTAAAACTTTTAGACGGCTGCCATCTGCAGTGGTAACACTTCTATTTTCGACATGGCATATTTTTATACTTAAACGACTTAAAATTTTAATACCATTCTGACCTACGGAGGTATTTGCACGAGAGTCAAATAAAGCCGAGAAATGGACACTTAATAGATTTATCTTTATATGCGGTCTATTATCTAAATATTTATGCACGAATAAAGGAGATATGTGACCATTTGGAGAAGCAGGAGCTTTAACTTGAGAAGGAGGATTTTTATTAGACTTAAAAAAAAATCAGAAACTTTTGTAACTATTTAGTCCAATCTGATCTATTGGATTATTTCTTTACTTAAGATCCTCGTTGGAATCTTTCTTTTATCCGCGACCGGACGTTCTGAGAAAATACGACCGATTTTCATTTCATAGTCTAACTCATATTCCAGTAGGTGATTGACTTTAAAATTGAAAGCTTCCATGATAAATGTATAAAATTTAAAAAAATTGTTTAAAGAGTCGTGAAAATATTTCTCCTGTGCTCCCAATAGTCAAAATAAAAAATATGTAAAGGCACTTAAAATATGTAAACTTCTTTACCAAACATTTAAAAAATCTTCAACAATTTCAAAAAAATTTCTAAGTATTGCCTTGTATTAAAATTCTTTTACCAAATATGTTAAGAATTTTCAACAAAAAAAATCTCCAAATATCGTTTCATATCAGCAAAGTATTTTTAATATTCATGCAAAACATCGGTGAGAAAAAAGTACAGTTTTTTCTTCGGTTAACCGCAAAATAAATCTAACACTGCAAAAATTAAAGTAAACCAGCACATCTGCTAATCTGAACTATAAAAGTAGCTTTTAAGAAAAAAGTAGGAATCTCTTATCTTAGAGTCGATTAACAAAATTCAAATATCTAAACCACCATCAGATAAATTGAAATAAATAATTCTACAAATTTCCTGCTTTTGTCTTATTGCTATAGTGTAGTTTCGTTTAATTAAATATTATGAAATAAAAATATCTGAAAAGTTAGAGCTTTTACTTTGTTCGAAAGCTAGTACACTGAACCCTTTAAAAAATAAAAATTCCAAAAGCCCCGCATTGACAGCGCTATTTTGTAACCTGTGAACTTGCCCGATTTTTGAGGCGTCTATTTTGTACCTTGTATATTAATTGGTCGCTTTTTGCGGCGTCATTTTGTACCCTGTGAAAATTGTTTTTCCCACGCTTGGGCACAATTTTCTTGCAACCTCTTTTTAATTTCTGAGAATGAATTGAGTGAATAATGATTTTAAAAGAACTAAAGAAATTAAACAAACACCAGCTCAGTTTTCCTTGGTAGAGAAATATGGGTAAGAGATAATTGTTATAGGTCTTTTTGGAATTATTTTCTATTTTTAAAAAGCTTCAGTCGTACAAATTTTTGGGCACCATTCATTTTGAAATAGAAAGGATATAACTTCAGTTAAAAAATGAAAAAATACTGAAGTGTTTTATGGTTATTACTAAAAAGAATTATACTAGTACAGCTTTTCTTATCCTGAAAAGAAAAATAGGTATTCAGTGAGACACTAGCTTTAATCAACAAAAAAAGAAAATTTATTCATGATTTAAAATAAAAGTTCCAACCTTTGCTGTTATAAAAATTATAAAAGTTCTAGCCTAAATGTAGTTTTTATAAATTAGAGTCCCTAAATCAGAGATTTTACTTCTAATTTTTGACTACACCCGAAATCGAAGAGTCGTGATTTTCACTTCGCGATCTTTCAGTTCAAATTGCTGTTGAAACACTTATTTGCGGGGAATATATTTATTGATGTAGTTCTGGTAACTTACGGTCTTCCTATGGGCTTCTAGGCCTTCAATGCTACACAAAACCGATTTCACACTTTTGGAGAGCCTACTTTAGCTACTCCATTTAGAAAACACACAACGCCCACTACGGCTTTATGATAAAAAAACTCGTGCTTAACTTGGCTCTCGTAGATATTGTCGTAAGCCTCTACTGCGGCTCGGTGGAAATTAGCCTGGCTGCGGCTTGATGTTACTAAGCCTCTCGGCGGCTTGATGGTACTGCCTGGCGGCGGCTCGGTGTTCTAAGCCTGGCGGCGGCTCGATGGTACTAAGCCTGGCGGCGGCTCGGTGTGCTAAGCCTGGCGGCGGCTCGGTGTTCTAAGCCTTGCGGCTCGGTGGAACTAAGCCAAGATTCGTGTCCTCCGGACCCTTAAATAAGCCGTGGGCACGCTGTCTGTAATATGGCGACGCCGGAACCAAAACTCCGGATACAAACATTTGACCAATCCCGGCGTATCGATAGATTCGGTCGCAAACCCGCATAGCACACTATATACCGAGCGGCTAAGCATTTCTGATTAATATACCGCTCGATACAAAAATGAAAAGAAGTACATTATTAAGAGAAAAATCAGTAACATTATATGGTCTTAAAATCTAGGAAAAAATGAATGTTACAATATATATATATATATATATATATATATATATATATATATATATATATATATATATATATATATATAAATCTTTTAATTTTTACCTTGGGTGCAGGTTCGTTTAATTAACCCACTTGAGATTTTCGTTTTAAAGAAAAATTTTATTTGACGTTTCGCCCTTTATTTGGGCATTTTTCAAATTTTTTTTGATGTAATTTTCATTTCCGGAAATAAAATTAAATATGCAGTCACAATTATAATTTACGGATACAACAATAATTTAGATCACAAAATATGTAGACATATACAACTGAAATTTTGTCATTTACATGAAAATAATTGGTTTAAAATATAACAATAACAAGTGGTTTAAAATTAACTCACTAACTATATATTTTATATTATTCGTACCTCGAAAAGAAGCGAACCTGACCAATGCATTTCGATGTATGGCCAATGGTGTGGCTGGCGAAAACACATATGCAAATTGCGAAATGAAACATTTTTTGTAAGCTTTAATTTTTGTTGGTTTTTTTTTTGGGCTTATTTATTTTTGAAAATATGTTTTTATTATTTTTATTAATTTTTCTTTCTTTTTTAATTATTGGTTTTAAATAACTGATAACTAATTAGGTAAGATGTTGTTGCAAATTAAAGTTAGGTCTTTAATATCTATTCTGTCGTTCACTGCGTTTCTTTTTTTTATTTCTATCATTTCTTTAATTAGCAATTTATGGTAGTTGTTGTCGAGGATGTCTTTTGGTAACTGCGTGTAATCTTGCATTAAAAGCAATTATTTTGTACTTTGTTTTAGTTTCTTAAAGCCTGTTAAAATTTTTTTAAAATTTCAGATTTAATTTTTCCATTTTGTTTAAGTTAGTATGTATATATTTTATTTATTAATGCTGTTAAGGAAAAGGGTAAGGAGTGTATTGAAATTAGATAGGTTTTTGGTGGAAGGT
Source organism: Pachyrhynchus sulphureomaculatus (assembly GCA_019049505.1). Classification (NCBI taxonomy): domain Eukaryota; kingdom Metazoa; phylum Arthropoda; class Insecta; order Coleoptera; family Curculionidae; genus Pachyrhynchus; species Pachyrhynchus sulphureomaculatus. Next base: position 190,171,073 of record CM032446.1, read on the forward strand.
GTCGCCAAAAAGTATATAAAAAGAAATAAAAATAAAATATGCAAATATTCCTCTTTATGGACAGAGACTCGTCATCCAGCCCGAAAGAGAACATTTGTATATATACATATATATATATATATATATATATATATATATATATATATATATATATATATATATATATATAATAAGCGCAGGTTTACAATCTACATTTAAATTGGACATTCCAAATATAATTAAAGCCAGAGTATTCGTTCAATACGTACTGCCGACATTAACATATGGCACTAAAACGTGGGCTTTAAATAAAAGTATAATATATAAACTCCAGGTAGCCCAAAGAGCAATGAAGAGGAGAATGCTAAATATTACAGTCCAAGATCATATTCCTAACATCGAGATTCGAAGAAGATCAAAAGTGACAGATGTAATACAACGAATATGTATATTATAGTAGAATTGGGCGGGGAATGTCGCAAGGATGAATGATAATAGATGAACACGCCATACAGTTGAATGGAGGCCTAGAGAACACAAAAGATGCAAAGGTAGACCACGGACAAGATGGTACGGATGACATAAAAAGATTAGCAGGACACAATTGGATATATATAATATATATGTTATATATATATACATATGTATATATATATATATATATATATATATATATATATATATATATATATATATATATATATATATATATATATATATAGAAGTCATCTAATTAGTTAATTAAATTTACTTAAATAATATAATTTGAATGATTCTTTTTTCTGTAACCTTGGAAAATAAACTATTCAAATACAAAATATTCCATTAAAATCGGTCTAGTAGATTTGTAGATATTTGAAGTCAAATATTCGCAAAATTTAACATATCGGTTCGGAAGCGTCCATTAATGAACATTACAACATATGAACAACATTACACATATACGTATTGGATTAATTACCTCCATATTTTGAAGGTGATCCTTGACTACATGAACAATGACATGCCCTTACGACACGATATATATGCCGCAGCCCCTCTAACTTCTTTACCTCTTGAACAGTATTTTTTTTTTATAATAATCAGTTGTCTTATCCTTGTATCAATTTAAGTTTTCTTAAATATTAAATTTTTAATAAATATATAGGATATTCCTCAACTTGATGCCTATACTTAAAGGGACATCAGTTCTCAAAAAAGTGAAGACAAATCCTATAAACATAGCGTTGTAGCAATATGGGTCTGAAAATACTTAGTCGTTAGAGAATAAAATATGAAAGTCAAAATAATCAATGGCGTACTAGAGAAACAATTTTAGGGTACAAGAGAGACTGAAAAAAAAAAGATAAATCGAAAAGTTTTAACCACAGTTTTTATTTCATTTTTGGACCTATGGTTATAGAAAGTTTTTACGTATTCAAAACAGTCAAAAGATTTTCGACGCGCGGACGGCTGAGGACAAAGTCTGCTATTTGTTGCTTCTCCAACCAATTTTTTTTTTCTGGAATACGTGTCACTAATTTTGGCTTTTTTCATTTTTTCAGATTTCCACTGTAATGACCTCACCTAAACGACTACCTATTTCAATATCCTGAAAATGGCCCTGAAACTTATCATACAATTGTTTACAGCTTTGTTTTTCTTGCAAAACACAAGTGCGGCAAGATCGTCATATATAATTACGTTACAGTCATATCCATTGAATACAAGAACTGATAGACATAATTTGATTTATCGTTCAGAAAAAGTTGCTGTACATTCTAATGGCTATAAAGAAAAAGTTATTAAAAAAAGACAGATAATCGAGGAAATGGCTTACGAAGAAATGGCCGATGAGGAATATTTGGAACTTGAACTTACTGCAAACTATTCTAATATGCACGACAATGCGAATATAACTTCTTACGATGAAGAATTAATAAACAAATACACTGTACCAAAAACGTGGACTTGGGTGTTAATTTTTTTTCACTGTGTAGTTTTCGTTATCGGGCTTCTAGGGAATATCCTTGTGTGTGTGGCGGTGTACAGAAATCATAGTATGAGGACAGTTACAAATTACTTTATTGTCAATTTGGCGGTAGCGGACGCTTTGGTGATCTTGTTTTGTTTACCGTTTTCGGTTGTATGGGACGTAACTAGTACCTGGTGGTTCGGAACTGCTATGTGTAAAATTGTGCTGTATATACAGGTGAGTTTTGGAATATTTTTGTAATTTAAATAACTATAATTACATAGGTATATAAAAAATCCTTGTCATTGAAGTAAGACTCCTGTTTTTTTTTAATGTTTCTTTATGGTGAATCTAAAAAAATCATAAAAAATGACATCCACCTTGAGGTTTTTCTAGAAAACACACTTAAAGTTGCCAGAAAATTATTAAATTGAAAAAAATACATTTTAATAAATAATGTAAAACTGTAAAATTACGGAATATAACTGTTATTTCGGACATCTGTACGGAATCTACCTTTATCATAAAAACTTAAAAATATTAGATTTTAGTGTTCATGTTTAATAAAAAACACGCATACACCACTTTTAACCACCCCATACTCACGCAACCACTCACTCAATCACACACTCACTCATTCACATACCCCCATACTCACTCACTCTACGCTCAATCACTCACTGACTAGCTCACTCACTCACTACCTTACTCATCCACTCACATTCCCCATATTCATTCAATCAATCTATCCATAAAATTGACTTCTAAATCTGTCAACGGATATATATTAGACTGCATTTTACAACTTTTTGTTCCTAAATTGTAAACGGATGTTTTTATTTCAACACTAAACACTATTCCTCATACTTTGATATCAAATTCGAATTTAAAACTCAAAAAAAAAAACTACTAGAAATGATAGTTTTGTTCGGAAAAAAAAATCTTGTTTAGCTGTTGCATTTATTTACTTAAAAAGGCATTTTACCAACCACATAGCACCCTTGTAAGTGTTAAAAGCGAGTTGAAACTGTATTTTGATATCAAGTCAGGATTAAGAACTTCAAAAAATACACAAAATTAATAACAATTTTTTAATTTAGCGGTTGCACATATTTATTTGATACAGCATTTTGCTACGCAGCCTAGTTAAAGGTGGCGTATGCGTGTTTTTTTTGTTAAAAATGAACACTTATACCTAATATTTTTAAGTTTTTATGATAAATCTATATTCATAACATTTAAAGTTGCCCGAAATAACAGTTTTATTCCATAGTTTTAATGATTATACAGTTTTACATTATTTATTAAAATGTATTTTTTTTTTTCAATTTAAGAGTTTTCTGGCAACTTTAAGTGTGTTGTCTGAAAAAAACCTCACGGTAGATGTCTTTTTTATGATTTTTTTTGGATTCAACAAAAAAAATACTTATGAAAACACGTGTCTGATTTAAAAGACTTGTGTGTGTGTACTTGTGTTATTAACTGAAAAAATGTATTGCATGGAAGCTCTAAGACAATAGATATCCCATACTTGTAATGCAGGGCTTGGCTTTCTGACGGTTAGCGTTCGCTAATCCACTAGATATTTTTTTTCAGTATTGTTCACGGCTGCTAAATAAACTTTTTGCTCATGACATTCTTTACTGGTATAATCCTTACATTAGTGGAAATCGTGGGTATGATAGTTCACAATAATATCGAAATGCATACTGGCCGTAGTATTGTTCCCATTGAATCGTTTTTTTTTATTTGTATAGTTATCGTTGATCCATTAACAGCGGAAATGATGCCCTATTTTCCGATCGCAATATCTTACGGCAGCGGTTCTAAAATTTATTAGATTCTCTAGTATCAATCTCTAAGAAGTATACTTTTTAAAAGAACTAAATCTGATACGTATTTATGATCACAAAAAATGTAATCAAATAAATTTAACTCATTATAATTAGTGGGATGGATGAGTTTGTACATCAAGACACATTTTTTCAAATCTTAAAATTGAATTGGACACCGCCATTATTATTATTATTATTATTTTTTTGGGTCTAGCACGCGTGCTACAGGGCAGTCCCTAAAGCGCTTCAGGAGCGGCATATGTGCGGAAAATCGATTCACGTTGTTCTTGAATCGCTGTAGTTTCCACATTGATTTTCGCACTTCTAATTAAAATTCTCTATGCATTAATACTAAGCAGATATTCATCTTTATCTAATATCAAAAAATTTAACTTATTCTATGGCTGCCATATTTTGTTTTTTAGTATATTGTAAGCCAATTGAATAAGATTTTCCTCTTCTGCCCCAGTAAAATTAGATGAAGTGTTAGCGAACAGCTTTGTTTTCAATAGAATCGAACAATATGGAAGTAATTTTCATCTACCAGGTGTACAAGTATGAAATGCGGATTTTAGACAACAGATGGTACACCAATGCAGTTTGTGCTATAAAGATTTGACACTGCGCCATTTTGTTGTGTCATTAACAAGTATCAGACGCGCACGAGTGATAAATTGGAAAAGTGTGTTCATAGTGTTGTGTTGTTATGTTCGATATGTCGAAATTTATACCGAATAATGAGCATTCGCGGACAGCATTAATTTTTTGTTTTCATTTGAAGAAAACTGCTGTTGAATCATATCGATTACTTCGAGAAGCTTATGTTGAATATATTCCATCGCAAGATACGTGTGAACGATGGTTTCGGCATTTCAAAAGTGGTGACTTCAATGTTGCAGACAAGGAACGTGGAAAACCGCCAAAAAAATATTGGGGAAACGGTTAATACTAAACGTTACCAACAACAATTGACCGATTTTGGGGAAGTTCTACTCCATGCGGCTTACTCACCAGATTAGGCTCCTTCCGATTACCACTTGTTTGCATCGATGGTCACGCACTTGCTGAGCAGCGCTTTGGTTCGTACGAAGATGTGAAAAAATGGTTCGCAGCAAAAGGGGAAGATTTTTACTGGCGTGGTATTCACAAATTGCCCGAAAGATGGGAAAAATGTATAACAAGCGATGGAACATACTTTGAACAAAGCACTTTTTATCATTCTTCTGAGTTTAACATGTTTTTTTTTTAGAAAAAAAATCCGCATTTCATACTTGTACACCTGGTATAATCTCTGAGAAACTTTCTTTGCTATGTATGCACCATGTTTAGGACATATGTCGCATTCGGCGACGTTAACTTTTTACAAAAAAAATGCGTCAAGGGGATCTGATATGGCACATATAAAAAGAAGCAGCCAACTTTCGGACATTTAAAGTAGATAAAGAAATAACCGTACTGTCATCTGCCAAGCTATAGATTGGATTCCTGGTCTTTTCCGCCATATCATTTATATAAAGGAGAAAGAGAGTGGAAGACCATATGGAACATTAGGGCACAGCACACACACAGTGTTGATTGTGAAGGTATTAGAAAGAATCCCGTCAATTGCCACTTGTAAAGAATGCTCTCTGATGAGAGAGCAATAAATAATTACCGAAATATGAACTTGTTCAATTTCAATACTTTATTTTATTCCTGGTCGAGGATTAGCGACTTATATGTGTGGCACTTTCTGGCGGTTATTTTAGTAATAGTAGTTTTCTAATAATTTCGGTATTAATTTCTTTTGCAATTTTTTGACATAATGCAAGTAGGCTTCTATTATTGGATTGACATCAGTCAGAGCTACTAATTTTTGCTCTCCTTTCTGTCGATCGTAGCGAGTCACTACAAAACGCGTATCTCGAGATACTTACCGAAATATTGACTTTGTTCAATTCTGATATTTATTTAGTAGTAACGTAGGTGCTATTTTGGGAGGCCAAGTAAAGATCAATATTTTTTTATTTTCAAGTGCCATCGAATATATCAAATGAAAGCTTAATAAACGAGAAAATCAATTAACCATTTGAGAAGCTCTCTTTGCTATGTATGCACCATGTTCATGTCAAGACATATTTGCTTCCAAAACTATATGGAGTCACGCCACGCCGCTTTTACGAAAAAACTGCTTCCGGGGTTTTTGTAGCGTTAAATTCTACTTGACTACTGTGAGGCCAAAATAGAATTAAGTTGAACGATTTCCTGATGTCTGTGGATATTTGCAAGGGTAGCCGACTTTCGTGCATTCAAAGTCAATAAAGAAATAAGCGTACTGTCATCTGCCAAGCTATAGATAGAGGTCTTTTTCAGCATATCGTTTATGTAAATTAGAACGAGAGTGGGACACAGTATGGAGCATTAGGGCACACCAGCGTTGATAGTGAAGGTATTAGAAAAAAATCTCGTTAACTGCCATTGGTAAAGAATGCTCTCTGAAGAAACATGAGAGCCATAAACAAAACTGTTCCGACATACTAAAAGAGCGTAGCTTAGCCAACATTCCATAATGCCAAACACGGTCAAATGCTTTGGATATATTAAGTTCAACCTCTCGAGATTCTTCATAATGTTTAATTGCGCTGTTCCAAACATGTGTTACATAAGTTAGAAGATATCTTGGTGATTTTTGTTTTCAAAAGCTTATTATACTCAGCTAATTGATAAACTTTTATTTTTTTGTCTTTACAACTTAGTGTTGTGCAAATGCGATAGTTGTATAAGTACCTGGCCTAGGCCAGAGATAGCTACTACTATTAAAAAATTATATTTTTCGTAAACATAACTTTTCACAAGAATCCTGTCAAATTTTCAAGTCGCTACGTGATTTGGTTTGTAAGTGACAGCCATTTAAACAGAATAATTTTTGTGATTTTACAACAATGGAAAAAATTGTATATCCAGCAGTAATAAAATATTTGTTTTCTAATAACAAAAACGAATGGTGCGACAAAAGCGGAACTCAACGAAGTTTACGGGGACTGTGCACCTTCGTTATCGACCATAAAATATTAGACAGCTGAATTCAAAAGCGGGCCGTACAAACATTTTTGAATAAGAAATGATTGAGAAAATCCATGATATAGTGATAAATAATGGGAGAGTGAAAGTTTGTGAGATTGCTGAGATTGTGGGCATCTCAATGGAACGGGTGCAGAACATTTTAACAACGTATTTGGATATAAGAAGGCTTTCTGTAAGATTTTTTTATGGGTTTATCACACGTGCTGCAGGGAAGTCCCTAAAGCACTCCAGGAGCGGCATGCGTGCGGAAAAAAAGCGATTCACGTTATTGTTGAATCGCTGCAAATTGTACTCGGTGGGAAACACAGCCCTGGGCAAATTATTCCAAAGGGATGATGTTCTCCATACAAAGGACTGCTTGAAAAAGCATTGTACGCGGAGTAACAAGCTAAACCTTATACTGATGTGAAGTATTTCTAACATGCACCGCTCTGAGAGAAATTAATACTTGTAGAACAGACTCAAGCCGCCAACCGTTCTTCGATGTTCCAGCGAATCAAGGCCGCCGGTCAGTTCCGGGCCTCCAATCAGACGAACAGCTCTTCTGTGAACAGAATCCAACAAATGCAGTGTGTGTTTGGGAGCGGAGTCCCAAACATGGGAGCAGTATTCCATAGTTGGTTGAATTTGAGCTTTGTAAAGAATTAACAGTTGTTGTGGAGTGTAAAGCTTTCTGGTTCGAAATAATATCCCCAACTTTTGAGAAGCTCTCCTTGCTATGCCTGCAACATGTTCATGACAGGACATATTTGCTCTCATATGGGTGCCACAATTGCTCACAATTGACAATAAACACGCACGTGTGTTAACTTCAAAACAATGTTTGGCTATGTTAAAGCGTAATCGGAATGATTTTTGGCGTCGATTCATAATTGTTGATGAAACATGGATTCATCATAATGCACCAGAGACCAAAGAACAGTCCGTATATATAATTTCACCATAAAAAACTAGGTGCCACCAAAAGTTTAACAACGGTAAAAAAGATTTACATATTGTCGAAGTTTCAGTGCGAAAACTGTACAAAAATGTTCTGACCCTTACTCAACATTAGGAATTATTTTTCTAAATTTAATTCTAATCGTAAAGCGAACCAATAATAGATTTACGTCAATAGAGAATTTGGGATTTTCGGTAAAGAGATTATTGGAACGAGAAAACGTTTTGTTGAGCTGTAACCAATAAACCACTCTGAGAGAAAATTACTTAGAAAGTGAAAACGTGATGTGTTTTTGTAATCAGCATTCTATTTAGTAATAAATCTTGGTAATAAATACTTGTGTGCTTCTTTCAGGTTGCTTAAATGTTCTTGTTACGAAATGGTAGATATTAACAGTCAATAGATATACTCAGTGTAATAAATCCATTAACGCATATTGCTAGTATAAGAAAAAAGAATTGGATTAGTTGTTTTCAAAAAAAGTTCAAGCCATCGATTGCCACTGAATATCAAGGAATTAAGTGGATTTTTCAAATTTTGCGTTATTTTGTAGTTTTGCTTTTGAATTTATCTTATTAATTTTTAATTAATAAAGCCATTAGTTAAAATTTCACTAAATCCACTATACCACCACTTACACGGCCAGATAATACCATTGCAGCAATACCAGTTGAGAAAGCCAACTTGTTAGCTGAACTTCTTGTTTTACATTCTACCATTCGTATAGTGCAGTCAAGGATGCCCGATAATGCCTTCAGTATCATAAGACGTATTTTAATGAAGCTAGATATCAAAACAGCTTGACGGTATACCTGCCATAGTAGTTAAAAAATGCGTGCGAGAACTAACAGCAGTTTTCTGTAAATTTTTCAATCTATCCTACAGAAGGGGAGTATTTCTTTTCTGTTTGAAGTGCGCTACACTTCACCTGATACCAAAAAAGACAAGGCCAAACAACTACCGAACAGACGCCTGCTCTCAATAATATCAAAAATCATGGAAAAGGTGATCACAACACGTACGAAAATATCTGGATAAATTGAATATTATTGGCGACAATCAATATGGCTTTCGTAAGTAAAGGTTAACAGAAGAGCTTCTAACCCATTTTTGGAACAACGCAATCGAACAGTTTGGAGAATCTCGAGTGGTTGCACTAGATATATCGAAGGTATTCGACCGTGTTTGGCACGATGGATTGTTGGCTAATCTACGCTCTTATGGTATATCGGAAAAGTACTGTTTATGTGTCTCGTGTTTCCTCAGGGAGCGTTCTTTTCGAGTGGCAGTCGACAGTTTTCTTTTTGATATCTTCACTATCAACGCTGATGTGCCCAAGGCTTCATACTGTCTCTTACTCTCTTTCTCATCTACATCAACGATCTGCTAAAAAGGACCAGAAATTCAGCCTACAGCTCTACAGATGACAGTCCGCTTATTTCTTCATTCATTTTGAACGCTCGAACATCGGCTACTCATGTCAATCGCTGCAAGCAGCAGGAAGCCGTTCAACTTAACAATAACCTGGAAGAAATTTCATCTTGGGGTGATAGTAACCAAGTAGAATTTAACGCTACAAAAATCCAGGCGGCAATTTCTTTTAAAAAAGGCAACTTTGCTGAACCCGACATAATTGTGTAGGAGCACGCCATTCCTCTAGCATCGTCAGTTAATTTGCTAGGAGTTAAGTTGGAAGCAAACATGCCTTGGCATGAACACGTTGCATAGCAAAGATAGTTTCTCAAAAGCTAGGAATATTATTTCGAATTAAAACGCTTTACACTTTACCTTAACTGTTGTTAATTCTGTACAAAGCTCAACGATGGAATACTGCTCCCATATTTGGGGCTCCGCTCCCACACATACATTGCATTTGTTGGATTCTATTCAGAAGAGAACTGTTCGCCTGACTGGAGAGCTAAAACTAACCAACAACGTTTATTCTTTGGTGCATCGAAGAATGATGGACAAGTTGAGTCTATTTTACAAGTATTTTCATGGAAACTGTTCGATGGATGTAGTCCGCCTAATTCCTCCCAAAGCGGTACATATTAGAAATACACATTGCGCTAACACTTCACATCCGTACGAGGTTCAGCTTTTCAGTCCTCATACAACCCTTTTCAAGCAGTTTTTTATATGGAGAACCTCATCCCCTTGGAATGACTGTATTTCCCACCGAGTACGATTTGGCTTTTCCCGCACACGCGACGCTCCTGTAGCACTTTAGGGATTTCTCTGAAGCACGTGTGCTATGTCTATAAAAAAATATGTTATTAGTCACTACAAATATAAACTGCCAAATTTTAAACTACTAAAAATGAAATTAATTTTTTTACATTTCATTGAAAAATTAATAATTTCAGAAAAAAATTTTTTCGGCACATACAATGTATCAAGTAGGAACGTGACCGCTCGTATTCTTGAAAAAAATGAGAGAGGGAGAACATTTTTGGCCATCAAAGTATCCTTTGGTATGCTAACAACGGCGCAATTACTTTAGTAAGTTGTCCAATCGCCTCCTATATCAATAATCGCTTGACTTCTTCGAGGCATGCTGTCGATGTTCTGCAATAATCTCAAAATTTTTTGAATCTCGCGAGATAGTCAAAGTCCTTAGAGTCTTTTCTCTGAGCTTTCTCTTTACAATTGATCAAACGTTTTCAATAGGGTTGGCGTCCGGCGATTGTGAGAGCCACTCAAGTATCTCATCGTGGGTCCAAGCGAGCCGCTTTGCGACGTGATTTTCCCCCAGCCAAGGTTTTTTTTTCAACGTGCTTCGGAATTTGACTCACGATTACGAAGATATTGTCGAATGGTCTCGTGGGACATCTTCAATCCCGATTTTCTTAATTTTGCAGCTCCTTGATACAGCGTCCCGTGAAAACAAAAATAACAATTCGTTTTTCGACTTTCGGAGTGACTTTTGCCTACCGAGCCACGTTTTGGCAAGTCGTTGACATTTTTCGTCTCTTTAAAACGATTAACTCACTTCTTCACAAACGATATCGACTTTTATATTTAGAAGCAGTGAAATGTGTCATTTTAGACCCCTTTGAATGGGAACAAAGAAAGACTGCCTTGAACCGACTCGCAGACAAGTGATTCATTTTAGATTTTGCGTGATTTGAACGAAAGTTCGGAATCGACTGATGCTTCATGCAAAGTATCCCTCTATCAATTTTTTGTTGAATCCTTAAAATCGCATTTACCAAAAATGAATTATCGCGAACACGTTCTTACTTGCCAGAGTAGAGTTTTACTGAATTATGTAATTTTCTGGACCATTTTAAAACGCATGTTAGCGATGAGATTATAAAATCGTATAAAAATAAATAAACATGACCCTGATAATACAGTTCTTTTAATTTGTTGATAATATTTTGACACTATAGGACCACCACACACAATACACTTTATTTTCGCCCTCGACGCGCGTATCGCTGGCCATGTTAGCATCATCATGAGAGCTGATTGACTAAATTTAGAGTTTTCACTGTCTTTATTGTAAAATAAGATAAGCCATGCCTCTTACAATTTTGAAAGTATAAAATTTCTAATAATGAATGTATGCTTATACTAACTTAACCTAAGCTCTTACACTAGTGATCCTATACTAACTTAACCTAGAAATGTGTTTATATATACATGAATTTCTTAATGCTAAGACTTAGAACTAAGACTGACACTACCTTAGCCTAAGACTTACGCTAACTTAAATTAGGACGTAACAATAACTTAATCTAGGACTAATTATAACTTAACCTAGATTGAGACAATCTTCTTGTCACGCCGGGCGAAGGGGGTCATCGTCTTCGTCCCAGAGCAGCGGCTCGGACGGTGTCGGGAACTGGCCGCTGGCGTGAGGTGGGAGTCGGAAGGCGTCCCTGATGCGTGAGTTGGGGTGCTGGAACGCCTTCTCCAGGAACTTCAGTGTTTATGGTAGGCGCACACACACACTGAGGTCCCTCATGAAACCATGGGGCTCCCGTGATCATCCTGAGGGCCTTATTCGGCACTGCTTGAAGTTGAGCTCTCCTTGTTTTGGAGAGCTGGCACCAAGTGGGGCAGGCGTAGGTGAGGCCTGCCTTTACTATGGTGTATACCAGAAGCTTGATCCGTGGCAGCAACTTACTGGGGCGATTCAGGATGGGATAGAGTTTGCCCAGTAGTTGTTTCGCCTTTTTGGTTGCAGTGCAGACCTGGTCCTTCCAGACGAGTTGTCGGTCGAACTGGACGCCCAGGTACTTGCTGGGGTAAATTTAGAGTTAAAAACTAAGCTATTTATGGTACATTAAAATTGTGATTAACGCGAGCTGAACCGATCGATCACTGAAGCAGTTTAGTTCCGGCCAGTACAGGAAACTCTTCGGGACTAGGTACTCGATCTTTATTTAGAGGATTTTAACATTTTATATTTTTAATAATTCTGTATGCGTCATTTTTAAGAGAGAAGATAGAAAAATCAGATAATTATCAGGGTGTTACATTACTCAACGGACCACCGCATAGAATAGGAAATCCCTATAACGGAAGAAAAGGGCATTAGGGAAAATAAAAGTACAATCGATGTATTATTCACAATTAAATAGCTGGTAGAAAAATTTATAAAATATGACAATCTTATTTACATGTGCTTCGTAGCTCACGGTGTCCTGGAGCAGAATCAAATAAAAATATATAAAACATTTTTACTAATTTAAAAAAATTAATAAATTATATGATTTTCGTATTAAAAGAAACCTGAAGCTTATTAAAAATTATTATGTCTGATGTAAACTTCTATGAAAAAAACCCTACTAAAAGCGACATCTTATTCAGCTCAAAGTAAGAATAAGAAAACCACGACTATATTCGGTTGTATTAATATAATCCGTACGTCATTATCGGTTGAAAAACTATAATATTTTCTATAGTCAAAAATACTTCTTACACTCATCAACTCCCACGCCACCTGCAAGCTAAACAAATACTGACTTAGTTTCTTACGCTATACTAGTACAATAATAAAACATTTGTTTATTTGATACTAAGATACACGCAATTTTCTGCCACGTATTGGAGTTTTGCTCACAAACAAATAAAGGAGTGGCATACTTCAGTGAACAGGCAGTAGAGTCTACACATAGTGACTTTAGTAACGTCTGGTTGCGTCATCAGGTGTTAATTCATCCTGAGTATGCAACGCATTTATTAAAAGCTTTCTATGAGTACAATAGCTTACACATGTAAATGCAAGAAAAAACTTTTCAGCTGGTTTTTGTTTTTCGAAAGACACTATTTAATATTTAAACATTCTTACTAATATTACCAAAAATATTATTTTGATACAATACATAAATATTTTGTTTTCTTATTTTTCACACATCTGTAGAGTGTAGTTTATAGAACCTACGTATAATTTATAGATAACATTATCAATACTTGTTACTTACATTTTAAAATTATTACTTTTTGTTAGCATAAATATAAGATTAAATTTTACTTTTCAAAATAAATGATATACATTATTCCATTTATGTATTACGTTATAAATGCACAGGGTGAGTCACCGATAGGGTAAAGTTCATTATCTCATTTCTTTCGGGAATGATGAAAAAATGTTAAATACAATAGTTTTACGGAACCTTAAGGTGCACAGTTTAAAATTATTTTTAAGTATACAGGGTACTTCAAAAAAGTGTGGCCGATATAACATATGTTTTTTTTTTAAACGGAACATCCTTTTTTCTAATTTATTTTTTAAATTCTGGCTAAAATTTTATGTTTTTTTATTAATAATGTTATATACCTAAACCTACTGGTTTTTCTAATTTTTTAAAAAAATACTAGTTTTCAGTTTTGTAAAAAATTACCAGTAGCGCCATTGTTTCTGAAGGTGAAATACTTATAATTGGCACGAGCGTTCTATAGAGACGAAAAAAAAAGATATATGTAAAGAAATTTGAGTTAGATGCTACAGGGTGTTCAAAATAAATTTATACATTTCGACTATTTTAAATCGAAAAATCTCAAATTTTTCAAATGGTACAGCCTGTATATTATTATTTTTTCTAATAGACTTTTATTAAGTCTCCAGTCCATATTGTTCCTTATTTCTAATAGTTTTCGATTTATTTTGAATTTTTCAATTTTTACCCTTGTTTTTAATATACTTACGCTATAACATCATAGTTGCCAAGACAAAACAAAAAATGTAGGCATTGTCAAATTTTGACATGTCTATTAAGCAAGTAAAGATAGTTTAATTTGTTGTAGTAAGTGACGTATAAAGGTAATAGTTATGGATTTTTCTAAAAATGAATTAATTGATATGGTTGATATACTGGGCGAGGAGGGAAAAAATTGTGTTTTGGCAGTAAGGCTTTACGGAGCGAAGTACCATAATAGACGTATACCATCTAGAAAATCTTTTTAGTGCTTAAGGGAACAGTTTCATAGTAGTGGTAACGTTGAGTATACGAAACGGAAAGTAGTAAACCAGAATGCTACCAATGAGGAAAAAGAAATGGAGATTTTACTTCATGTTGAAGATAATCCCTAGGTCGGCAGCCGTCAACTAGCTGACTTATTTAACACATCCCAATCTATGGCTAATCGCACCACGAGAAAATACAAGTATCATACCTTTCATATGGAACTACACCAAAAATTTCAAGACCGTAATTTTGAACGACGGGTAAATTTTTGTACCACTATGAATGGAGCAATAAAGGCAGATCCAAATTTTTTATCCAAAATAATGTTTTCTGATGATGCTACTTTTCGCAGTAATGGAGCAGTTAACAGCCATAACATGCATTATTATTCAACAGTTAATTCATTTTGGGTCCGGGAAATTCAAAACAAAAACCATTGGTCACTTAAGGTATGGTGTGGAATATTAAATTTTCGAATTATTGTTCCATATTTTTTCCGCGAACCGCTTAACGGGCCTAGATATTTAAATTTTTTTCAAAACGAATTACACCGGCTTCTTGAAGAAATTGATAACTTTGAAAGGGAACAAATGTGGATTCAACAAGACGGAGCTCCTGCTCATTACCACCGGAAAGTTTGGGAATTTTTAAACAATCGTTATGCACAAAAAATGAATCGGTAGGGATGGATTCATTCAGTGGCCCCCTCGATCATGTGACTTAACACCTTTAGACTTTTTTTTGTGGGGCTACATTCAATATCGTATTTATGTGAATTCCTCTCTCCTTATAACGCCAGTGGATATGGAAAATATGATACGAGATGCGTGCAGGATAATAACACCCTTTATGCTAAGGAAAGTGAAGGAAAATATAGTAAAACGACTAAACAAGTGTATTTAAATAGACGGGCATATTTTTGAACATTTATTACGTCATAATAATTAATCAAGAGATAAGTTAAACTATATTAAAATTATTATTAACTACACTCCTGGACAAAATTAATGCAACAATATATTAAATCATACAAATCTCTATAATGAATTAATTTTAATAATTTTTTATGAACATTGGTTACACTAAAACTTATTCGGAGACTTTAAAAGTGAATTAGCTACCAAATTTCTCTATAAGATTCGAATTAAAATTATTCTTAAGACCTAATAACAAAATCGTTGAAATTATGTAATAATGAAAAAAATAAACTGGGACATTAGTAGCAAAATTAATGGTGTAACTGGGACACTAGTAGCGTATGTTGTCTCCTCTACTTCGGATGACAGCGTTTACGCGCCTAGGCATGCTTCTAATTAAATTTCGGATAAAATCTTGAGGAATTTGCTTTCATTCTGTGATAACTGCATTTTCAAGTTCCCTCAGGTTTCTAGGTGCAGGTATATGAAGTTTCACATTTTTCTTAAGGTGATCCCATACATGTTCTATCGGATTCAGATCCGGGGTTTTTGGTGGCCATTGCATAATCGGTATATCAACTTGATTAAGATAATCGAGTACCTCCCTAGCCACGTGAGGTCGAGCGTTGTCTTGCATAAACAGGAAATTGGGCCCCACAAAATGACCGAAAGGCATCACATGCTCTATTACAATATTCTCAAGATAGTAGTCAGCATCCATGGATCTCGTACGGACAGGAACTAACCCTGTGCGAGCATCAAAACAGATGCCACTCCAGAACATAACAGAGCCACCGCCAAATGGAATCCTTGCAGAGATATTGCAAGGAGCAAACCTCTCTCCTGGTCTTCGCCATACTCGCTCACGACCCATCTGGATGTTTAAGACTTGTTTTCAATCATCCACAGACCAGTTTTCGTGACTTCGAGCAAAACGTAACCGGGCAACTCTGTTCTCTCTAGTAAGCAAGGGCGCAGTGGCTGGTCTCCTACTGTTTAATCCAGCTTCATCTAACCGTCTTCTAACTGTTTTAGAAGAAATTGTGACATTGCGAACGGCTTCGAGTTTGTTTCTTATTATAGAACTAGTGACAGCATATTGTCTTATAAAACGTTCATCTAGGTCGCTAGCGCATCGTTTTCGCCCTTGCCCTAGCCTTATAGAATAAGTTCCTACTTCATTCAAGCGTCTTACCATACGACTTATTGTGGAACGATGTTTGCCTAACAAATTGGCAACATAACTCTGACAATATCCCTCGTCCAATAAAACTGAGGCTCGCACTACCTCGTGTTCAGTTAAATTCCTTGTTCGATTCATTTTTCGAATTCTTTGGGGTCAAAAATAAAACAGTCTACCACAAAAACCTATTACTTTGAAAAAGGAACAATTTATAAGCTTACTTTTAAAGAAAATCTATCGCATTATTACAGAAAAATGTTTATCTTCCAAAAAAATTCTTTAAAACTGTAAATCTAAACGAATTGTTTTGATTTCTGTCATGAACAACGAAACAAAATATGCATAGCCTACTATTCAAATACTCGATAAACTTTAAAACTGACATAAGAAAAAGATAAATTAATTTTCAGATTGTTGCGTTAATTTTGTCCAGGAGTTTATTTGTTTATGTTTTCACAATAGCGTAAGTGTATTAAAAATAAGGGTAAAAATTGAAAAATTCATAATAAATCGAAAACTATTGGAAATAGGTAGATGACATACTTAATAAAAGTTGGAGGGTTTTGTAAAATCTATCAGAAAAAATAATAATATACAGAGTGTGCCATTTAAAACATTTGAGATTTTTCAATTTAAAATAGTCGAAATATATAAATTTATTTTGAACATCCTATAGCATCTAACTCAAATTTCTTTACATATATCTTTTGTTCATCTCTATAAAACGCTCGTACCAATTACGAGTATTCCACCTTCAAAAACAATGGCACTACTGGCAATTTTTATAAAACTGAAAACTAGCATTTTTCTAAAAAAATTTAAATATTAGAAAAACTACTAGGTTTAGGTATACAACATTATTAATAAAAAAGTTATAAAATTTTACGCAGGATTTAAAAATAAATTAGGAAATAGGATGTTCCATTTAAAAAAACATATGTTATATCGGCCACACTTTTTTAAAGTACCCTGTATACTCAAAAATAATTTTAAAACTGTGCACCTTAATATTCCCTAAAACTATTGTATTTAACATTTTTTCGTCATTCCCGAAACAAATGGGATAATGAACTTTATCCTATCGTTGACTCCTCCTGTACATGTACTTTTACATGATAGATAACAATGTATTTTTTCTTTTCACGCATCCTTTTTTTTTATTTCACCATAAAACATCAATTAACTTGCGAGCGTAAGAAAATAAATCAGTGATTATTAAGGTTACTGGTGGGTGTTGATGAGTGGAAGGGGTATTTTGACTTTTGACCATATTATACTTTTTCAACCGATAATGACGTAGGACTCAATATAAACGATTATAGTCGTGGTTTTCTTATTTTCACTTTCAACTGAGATGTCGCTTTTGTGTCCTTTATGTTTGGTAGCTTTTATTGTAGATTGATTTTCATAAAAAAGGAAACTTTTTCCTGGTTTTTATTTCAAAGTTTAATGACTAATTTAAACTTCTATAAAAAAAAACTTGAAACATTATTTAACCCATACGCAATTGAATCTAAAAATTGTATCGACAAATTTTTGCGATACTTTTGCAATTTTCTTGCGTATTCGTTAAATAATATTTAAAAAAAAAATCATAGATGTTTACATCAGACATAATAATTTAGCTGGGAAAAACAATTTCGGGTTTGTTTTAATACGAAAAATTGTATAAGCTAGCTTCAGCGGAATATATTCATTTTTTTTAATTTAGTAAAAATATTTAAAAATGTTTTTATTGCTTCAAAAAAAAGGCAGAGCGGATTTTTTTCTATAATGGCTTGAAATGTTCTTAATACCTGCTAGAATCAAAATCCATCAAAATTTTGAAACCACCCCACTAAAGCATTTCCCAAGTCAAAAGAGTAGATATATTGAAAATACTAAGCGAGAACAAAATTTCTCCACAAATAATAACCATTACCAGTGACATAAACAGTAACATTACAAGCAGAATTAAATCAGGAATGAGAATACCCACTCAGTCCTGTGCTGTTCGATTTGATAATGAACAAGATCATGAGAGACCGAAAAAACAACAGGGGATAAAAAAGTGGGATATAGAAATATATAGTGAAGACGATCTACAGGTACTACTTCGTAATTTCAATATTTCAAGAAGGTTTAACATGACAATTTCTTCCGGTCAAACCAAATGTATGGTGATAACAAAAGAACTGATGAGGTGTAAGTTGAAAGTGGAAGGGAAAGTGGCTAAGCAAATCATAATATTCAACTACCTCAGAGTTGAGAGTGACAGAGAGTGCTAAGAGGAATAGTATGGAATAAAAAGTGTATGAATATCGGGAGCAAAGCCAAAATACATAAAATAATGGTAATGCCAATTTTGATGTATGCAAGAGCAGCTTAAAAGAAAATGAGAGCAACTGAGATGAGCGTGTTTCAATCAAAGTTGGGAATAACATTTCGGAACAGACAGAGAAATGCATAGCTGAGAAGGAGATGTCAGATGGATGGCGTAGTGAAGTGGATGAAGAAGAGGAAGAACAGAAGGCATACCACCTAACCAATGGTTCGAAGGTTGGAAATCATCATCCACAGAAGTTTTATGCAATAGGCAACAGGATACGAATTCTAGTCTATAACGAAAGAAGAAGAAATGCTTCTAATAATTTCCTGTTAGATTTTTAATTAATCTTAAATCGTTTAATGTTCTATACAATTGTTTTTAAAAGCAGGTTCAGCAATGTTTGATATGAACTGAGCTAAATCTTCTTTAAATATTTTTTGAATCGACCTTCGTGTTTGCCCTACATGATGACGCTGACATAGTTTGCGAAATGTGCGTAGGGTGTCGTGTTATCGTGCCAAAATTTTAACATAAAATTTTCGCAAATAAATGATTTGTATTTATAATTTTTATACTAGATTCTAAAAATTTACAAAAAAAATTATATGCATCTTTTCCAGATCAAAATATTGTAAAGTTACTGATTAACTTTATATAGGTATATATATATATATATATATATATATATATATATATATATATATATATATATATATATATATATACATATATAAATTCTCGAAGGAGTGACAAGTACATACTCATTGTAAGAAATCAATTAGGTTACATCTAAGGAACACTTTTCATGTGAGTATTTATATAACAGACTCAAGCCACCAACCATTTCTCCATGCCCGCCCCCCCCCCCCCCCCGTTCAAGCAAATAACACTTTTTTAGATAGAATCTAAAAAATGCAGAGCACGTTTGGGGGCAGCGCCTCAAATATGGAAGCAGTAGCTTTTGAGAAGCTTTGCTATTCGTGCAATATATCATGCCATGCGTGAAATATCGAGATTATGGTATAAAATAAAAAGTTTTACTATACATACCCGTAGAGTGAATATTAAGTAATCCTGAGGAAATTCCAAACATGTATATTTATGCTTGAATAAGTTACTTTCGGCTGTTGTAACGTAAATAACTATTCTGATCACCTAATATTTTTCAATAACTTTTTTTATAAAAAATAATCTTTCAAAGGAAAATATTTTTAAAAATAAACAAAATAATTGAGCAAATTCTAATACTGATTTTGATACGTTTTTTATTGACAACGATTAAAATTAATTGTAATCAATTAAAATCATATAAATGCAAGGGATAAAAAAACTTTTATGTTAAAATGCATCTGAAGCTCAGCGAATGATTTGCTCAACTTTGGCCGATCATACTTACAAAACGTGTAAAATATAGTCATTTGGATCTTTTGAATGGTGTACCTTGCGGACAAGGCTAGGTCACACACTGGAAAATCGACGTTAAATTTAATCTTCTCCTAGCGATTGAAAGTTCTGTCTCACACGGCGTATTCTCCCTACATAAACCCGTCTGATTACTATTTATGTCGGTCACTGCAACATTATCTCCCCATTTCAAGTATCATTTTAGCAGAGAATGTCAAAAAAGCCTAACGGATTCATCGACTCAAAACTATCATCTTTTTTCAGAGGGGGGATCTCCCAGCTGCCTGAAGAGTGGATGAAATATGTGGATAATAATGGAAAATAAATAAACATTTGGTTAACGCAAAAAAGTACCGAATTAATTTGTACGCCTAATAAATTCATATTGGACAACTATGCTTATTTCATCTCGGGTTTTAGAGTTCTTTCATTATAATACATTCTTTTTTATTGGCAGGCCTGTTAAGAGTTTCCTACACTTTATAACTTTGCCGTTCGAGGAACTAATTAAATTAAAATCATTTTTACACAAACTTGCCAAAACAACATAAAACAAGAATTTATCCACGCCTACGCCATTCCCACAAAGGACGAAATGATTTGACCTAAGGCTTAGTTAAAGGCTTTTCATATAGCTTAATTCAATATAATGCCGAAATGAGGAAGAAAAAACATGGAATCTAAAAATAGCATATTAGCTAGTAACAAATAGTTTTGATTCTTTTTTAAGCACCGAACTGCGCTGACGCGGTACGCATCGGTTTTCTGTCGGCTTTGGATTCGTATACCAAAATTCCTACTGGTCATCGGAAACTAGTTACAGGGGAAAAAGATAAAACTAAAAAACCAATGCGTATATTAAATCTTAACTGAAAGGAGAAAGATATAAAACATTCTTCAAAACGAAGGCAGCAATAATTTTATTCAGTCGCGTAACAGCAACACAACTCATGGCAAATTAGTTGAGAAAGCGGAGAGATGAAGAAATAGGTATTATGCGTGGTTAGAAACCAAACGAATACCCGTACTACTAATGGTAAAGTAAACGATGACGTTGAAGAAAAACGTCAAACGGTCCCGTTAATATAGTGAGTGATAACGTTAACTAGCGATGGTTGATGGTAGCCCTAACGGTTGACAGTAAATAGTAAAAATTACTAACAATAGTAACTGGTGATGGTTAACAGTAATGCCGGTGCATGACTATAGACGCAACACCCACTTATATCTGAGTAGTAATTGACTACGGAGGACCATAACTTCCCCGGCAGTTGGTTAACCATAACAGTATATGGCTTATGGCTCTGACATCGGCAAAAAGCTCTGAAGGATACACAGCCGGCTGAGTTTGTTCTAGTACCAACGTAACGCCGATAATACAGGTCACAAATAATATAGCTTATGAATCCGGGAAGATGGGCACGAGGCAGATGGCGTAAGATTGGGTGGAAGCCTCGGTGTTTCTTTGGCCTATTTCTCTTTCAGAGCCCTGGTTTGATCTCAGGTATAGTCTTGTTATTGGAAGTCGGCGGACCGACTACTCGACCAGGGTGATTTTATAGGTGCTGTGCGATTGCGTGAAAGGTATACGCTTATATTAGTGATGCCCAGTCTCCGCTAGTATGGTACTAGTACGAGGTAATAGCTAGGAAAATTGTTTTTTTGACTTTTGTGAGAAGACATTTTCAGAAGGATTGCAATCAGTAAGCTACTACCTTTTAAAGTAAAAACGAACATTTTTCGATCTAAAGTAAGAAAGATAGAGCTAATAGGCATACTTTTCTAAATCACAAGATGGCACTTTCTTATACTATAATATATAAATATACTAAGTTATATTCGTAAAATAAATAATATGAATTCGTATTTTCGGGAATCTTTACTTCTTAGCACTTTGAATACACGTAACATTTTAGCAAGTATCTAACTATCTGCCTAGGCCTGTCCCGTTCACTGTTAAAGCTATTGACTTGATAATTTGTAACTGAAAAAGCTTAAAGATATTTTAAAATTTTTTTATTAAATATTAATAACAAATTAAAGTTATTTACTCGCTGACTAATTTTAAAAACAATATTTGTTAAAAATAGAAATGTGACATTTTTTACTTAATAATGTGGAGGAACCCTGAAAGTATTTTTGGTTATCTGCCAGACTTTCGGATGGGTTATCTAAAAGTCAAATCTCGGGTGCCATTTTTCAGGTCTACGTGGTAAAGGATCTGTTACAGTGGAGAAACGGTAACCTAAGGGTTAATGCACAAGTCAGCTATTTGCTGATGGTTAGATACGTCATGAAAAGCGGAGGGGATAAGGAAAAGGACTAAAACAAGCGGTTTAACAGGTACAGCTAAATGAAGATCAAGAATGTGGAGTGCGGTAAAATGCGTGTACGCGCGAGAATATGGCGCGGAATCAAGCGGAATGCATACGACGGGCAGTGGTGCGTACATTGACATAATCGAGGGGGGAGTTCACAAATGACGCGAATCATGAACTGCAGGTGGCAGCGCGTTGATCAGATAGACCAGAATGCCTTACCTCGGTCAGCACCTTTTCCAATAGCGCATCAGACATTCCCCAACAATAATCACGGTCTCAATAGAATATCTTGCGTCCCAAGGCATTTTTTTTTTCGCAACACTCGGTTTCTTAGTAAAACTTATCGGACCTTACCACGTAGAGTGGTGGATGTGTCGTCACCTAACGACGATAAACAGCACGTGCGCGAGTGAACAGCATCGCGAATGACTACATGTCCGTTGGTTCCGGCGGGTAAAGGTTTATTTCGAAGCAGTGAGTAACGAGAAGAGCAACAGTTTGGAGGCTTATTCAGTAGGCGGCGGTGATGGTAGCTCGTTTTCTTTGTGACTCTGTGGAAAGCTCCTTTGGACTATCAATAAATTGGTTTGGTTCTTCTTCGAACCAATAATAGAAAAGGATATCAAAAAAGGGATATAATGATCAGCAGCGTTGGACCTGATTGACGACTTGGCTGGGCTGTTTGGCTTCTCACCTCTCGCTGGTCTTCTTTGCCTGAATGGGCGGTAGGTGCCCAACTGCTACTTCCCGTTTAAGCTTACGTATCGCTATTTTATAGTCAAGATACGCCTCGCCAGATACGCTATTCGAGGCATTCTACCCTCGCTGGTAGTATCAGCGTATCATAAACAGCTGCTCGATGCGAATAATGGCAGTGAGGCTGAGAAAAGGAAAAAGCTGATTTTTCACGTTTTTGGTGTCAGTTCGTTGTTACTTATTAAAGCAAGCATATTGCCCCAGAAAAATGTTGTTACTTCGTTACACATTGAATTCAAAAATATTTAGTATTTTATATTTAAAGAATCAATACCCCTGAATAAGCGAAAGTCACTCAAAAATTGATCAGATCTAATCCCTAGAACTATGAGAATGAGAGAAAGAATTACTCGCTATAGAGGACACCTTTTATTTTTAAAACTTTTAATATTTATGGTATTACTCTTAGACAATACGTTAAAAAAAATATTCCATTTTGTCATCATATAGCTCTACAACTCATAGTTAGAAACAACTGTAAAAAATAGTATTTTGTATATAAGGTTATATTCATTTTGAATTCACTAGTTGTCATAATACTGAGAATGTTACGGTATACATAATTAATTTGTTTCGTAGGCCATACCGGCGTATTAACATGAAAATCATGAATATGGATATTATTAACTTTTGCAAAATCAAAATAATAATATTAATAAATTAAGCGCAGTACTCGTTTTAGTTTATAAAAAAACTGCCAACTTCATTTAAGGATTGTTTTATATATATTCTCAGATAAAAAAATTCAAATTTCTTTTTTTTTTTTAAAAATAAAGAGTAAAAATGAATGACTTTTATGAACAGGGCCAGGGTAGACAAACCACCATATCGAATTCGATTGCTACAGTTGAATAATGGGGGATAACTTCTAAGCCCAATAAAGTTTTTTTGTGACGTTAGTAAATATGACAGGCATTATTAGTGGCAATTTAGTAAAAACGTACTAATGCTACCTTGGTCAGTTGCAAAAAAATAAATTGGGATAGAATTTATAGTTTAACAGACAAGTTTTCCCAGTCCAGTTGCTACCTCATCTAAAACATTTGATCTCCAGTTGACTATTGTTTTTGACGTTGTAATTTTTTATATTGTATCCCCAGTGCTTCCTTTATAAAGACGATATTTTAAAATAAATAAATTTTTTCATACTAAACAATAACTCGAGACCGGAGTAACATATATGAATATGAATAAATTTTTCCATCGCACAAGTCCCGGCCTCGAACTTCGAATGAGAATGGTGAGAGCATATGTATTTTCCATACTATTGTATGGATGTGAGTGCTGGATCCTTGATTCTGGCTCAGAGAAGCGACTGGAATCTTTTGAAATGTACATTTATAGATGCCTTCTTCGCATCTCCTGGATATAGAAAGTAAAAAACACAGAAGTAGTGGAAAGAATGAACAACATGAAGGAATTACTAACAACCATAAAGATAAGAAAGACTCAATGCTTCGGACATATAATGAGGGGCCTATAGTACGAATTGCTGGTTTAATTAATGAAGGTAAAGGGCAAACGATCGATTGTAAGACGACAGAATTCTTGACTGAAGGGCATGAGAAAATGGTTTGGGTGTATTTAGAGTGATATTTTTCGAGCAGCAATTTTTAAAGTTCGTTTAGCTATATGGATCGCCAACTTTCATGAGGAGACGGCGTCGTAAGAAGGAGAAGAAACAGGAACTTAATCCAAGCATTACAACTCGATACTTTAAATGATCTGTACTTTAGGGTGATATTAGTCAAGTGCAAAGTTCACAAAGGGAGGGTTCTCAGAGATACAACGGAAACGTAACGTTTCCTTCTACTTAAAAAATTTAAAATAGACTATAATTTTTAGATTCATTAACTGAAAGAAGATACGTGTATGGGCTTTTGTAATTAAGAAAAGACGCACTATAAACAAAAGACCGCGGGGACGATGTTTATGGCAACAAGAATTTGGCAGGATTAATAATATCATTAAAACAGGCAATGGAATTTGATGGAATGAATCGTCGGTTTTAAGTGGTATTGTTAATCCCGCCAAATTCCCGGTGCTATAAACATCTTCCCTGCTCTTTTGTTTACAGCATTTAGAGTATTGTAAAATGGTGTTTTTCCTTAATTACAAGTGGCCATAATACAATATTTTCGGAGCAACCATTCTAACATTCTCCCTCAATCCGTTAAACTCCGCCATATTTAAATATAATTAATTGTACTTAACATTCGTTTTATATATATATATATATATATATATATATATATATATATATATATATATATATATATATATATATATATATATAGAATTATGGAAAAATAGTGATAAATAGCACTTTGCTATCATTAAGGAGAATATTAACCCTGAAGATTTTGTGGGGGCTCAGCATACTAGGCACACGGAAAACAGTTGACCCCAATCTTGATACTAATTTAAGTATTAAAAATTATTGAGTTGAGAACAAGAAGAACAAGAAGTAAACATTCCTTGATCGAAAGAATTACCCGTTTAAATTTTATTATCTATTTTTATGACGTCCTATATATATATATATATATATATATATATATATATATATATATATATATAAATATGTATATATATATATATATATATATATATATATATATATATATATATTTATATATATATATATATATATATATATATATATATATATATATATATATATATATATATATATATATATATGTATGTAAATATACATATACATATACATATATATATATATATATATATATATATATATATATATATATATATATATATATATATATATATGAATAAATCCGAAAAAAAAAAAAAAATATTTAGAACAGTTAGAAACTGAAAACATTTTTTTGACAAGCACATTAGTTTAGAAGTATTTTTTCGAAAGTCTGGAATGTTTGGAACATGATGCCAGAGCGGTGCAAGCCCAAATTGAGGATATCAAAAAAGTACAGATATTTTTATATGTTAATGCTCATAAAACAAAAGTGAAAAATATTTAATAACTAAATATTTTAGATTTTTTTTGTCAGGAGAGTAGCGTAACCATATCCTAAAATGATTTATTGTTTTTAGTGTTCTATACGGAACACTTATGGGATCACTTCGGTGTCTGTCTGTCTGTCTCTCACATCCGATTTGCTCTGAGACTATTTGACATAGAAACTTGAAATTTGGCACTAATATTGGAATTGATGGCCCCATCAGAGCGGTATAGGTTTGAAAGTTAAACTTTGACTCATCGACTGGGGCGTCAAATAAAAGCTTGTGAAAATATCAAATTTTTTTTTCGCAATATTTTTAAAAAACCTCCAAAAATCGCTGTCCACCCTCCTTATCTCGGGAAGTACTGAGCAAAAAATTTAGAAAAAATTCCAGAAAATTCGTCATAAAGTATAGATGGAACAAAAATTATTACGAGTTACCTTTGATAATTTATCTGGTATATAACAAAAACAATTTTTTTAAGGTGGCTTTCAATAAAGAACGGAAACAAATTTTGTTAAAAAACTCATTTAGGGTGTGTTTTGTGAAGTCATTGATCATTTTATGGTATACCTCCGTAATAAAATTTTTTATGTTAAAAGCAATGACCGTACGAAACAATAATTGCTCAAGTCCGACTTGCACTTGACCAGTTTTAATATCTAAATACTTAAGACTGTTAAGTAATCAATTGAAAAAAATTTATTTCATGATGCGGTTAATGCATTATGCCAAAGTTTTCTCAAAATTTTTTTATCAGTACTTTTAGAGATAGAGGAGACAGAGATTTTTAGCATCTTTTTAAAATAACACAAAGAAAATTTTTTGAAATCCTTTTGTCACAAGCCTTCACTTGACACCTCACTCGATAACCTAGTAATTTTTTTTTCACTTCATATTTCACCCTCAAAAACGAACTCGTTTAGTTAAAATTTAACTTTCAAAACTACATTGCTCTGATTGGCCCATCATTTGTGCCAAATTTTAACTTTCTATGTCAAATAGTCTCGGAGAAAATCGGGTGTGACCGACAGACAGACCGACCGACACCGAAGTGTTCTGTACGGAAAAACATTAAATCATTTTAGGGTATTGTTACGCTACTCGCCTGATAAAAAAACAAATATATTGATTTATTAAATATTTTTGACTTTTGTTTTACGAGCATTAATACAAAAAAGTATTTCTGTTTTTTTGATACCCTTAATTTGGGCTTATACCACCCTGGCTTCATGTTTCAAACATTCCAGACTTTCGAAAAAATACTGCTAAACTAGTATGCTTGTCAAAAAACTTTTTTCGATTTCTGACTGCTCTAAATACTATTTTTTTCGGATTTATTCATATAATCGATTCATCTGTAGATGTTGATAGTAGCTACAAGAGTAAAATAGATCGATTGAGTAGATAAGTCTCACCCTCCTTGACACCTTTGTAAGTATCAAGACAACCCTGAGTGAAACTTGAATGTTCAAGTCAGTAAACACGTATATCTACTATTAGTAAATGTCATGTTTATTGACGGTTGAAGGGACAATAAGTTTTGATATTATTCTTTGTTAAGTTAATTTAATTTAACCCTTAACGGCCGGAATTGGATAGTTGATTTCTAACATAAAAACCCATTCGACAGGCAATGTAATTAATTTAAGTAAAAGGTCGAACCCGAATCGAGTCAACTAAATTACGTACAAAATCCAATTTAAAACTACCATTAAATTCTGTTGAATTTAGCCAATCATGTCGACATAAAAAAAAGTACACAGAAAGTGGATACGAATGTATTTTTTGAGGTTTTTTTTGTTGTTAGAAGCGATTATTGTCGCCTTTCCAGAAAATAGTTTTTGAGAAATGGTAGGTAAATAGAGTTTTCCAAATGCAACAGGGTATTAGAAATACTATTTATATATTTATATAATAATATTTATTTTTCTCAATATATTTCAGAATATCTGAAAATACTAGCCTAGTTCGACACATTTTTAGGTAGGTACTATATATTTCAAATGTGTGTCAGATCTTGACGTGTAAAAATTGTAATTTTAACGAACAACACATTTTTATCTTAATTCCTTATTTAAAGATTAACTTGTTGAGCTGAAAGTGACTGGTACTGGTGATATTTTTTACTAACTAAAATTTTTTGGATGGAGAATCAAAGATAGGATAGTTTTATCGAAAATATGCCAGTTTGAAGCTATACATGGTCAAATATACATTGTCGTTTCTTAGGTACGTATAAGAAGCCACTAAGTTTGAATAACTTAGTGTGTACGTGGTTATAATATGCTTGATCTTCCTCTTCTTCTTTTTCTTCACATAACTAGAATTGCTCCTGTTTGTCTGGCACTTATTCTTTTTCCGTTGTGGTTGTGTGTAGGTTATCTTTCCATCTCTTCTTTGGTCTTCCTGTCGGTCTTTTACTGTACGATTAGTTATTCTTGTAGATGTGAGCCGATCAGTCAGGTACCAATCTATTTACGTAATCATTCCAGTTTCCTTTCCTAGCCTTTATCCATTAGTGATACCCTGGATGTTACATTTCTCCCGTTTCTATTTCTTTGTCTGTTTCTGAGTGTTATGGCTCGTATTGTTCTTAAATTTTTCATTTCTACGTTACTTATTTTCTGCTTTGTTCTTTTAGTGTCTACTTGGGTTCGTGCCTCGTAGGTTAAAATCAGTCCCACAGTTGTTTTGTATTCTCTTATTTTGATCTCTGTGGACATATGTTTATTATTCCATATGGATTCTCTTAAGCAGCCAATGACTTTCGATGCTTTCATTGCTTGTTTTTTACTTCTGCGGTAATGTTCCTATCGCTCGTTATGTCAATTCCAAGGTATATAAAAGTCAGCACCTGGTGTATGCTTCTGCCTTTTACTTCCAGTTTGCACCTTCGAGACTCTCTACTAATCAACATGCATTTTGTTTTTTCCACAAGGCAAGTTTAGCAATCTACCAGAGGTAAAAAAGTAGCATGAGTTTATTTTTTAAATGAACGATTAATTTTTAGTATAATATGGTCAAATTACTATCGGCAGAACATAATGATTGAGAGTGGTGTACGTCACCAACAATTAAACCATCATACAACCTAAAATTGTGATGTTCGCGTAGCACTTGAGATCATACAATAAAATATTATGGATTAAAACACTGTGATGGTTCCAATCGTTTCTAAATCTAAATGTGCAGGGTTCTTGAATATAAATTATCCACTTTTCTAACCCGTTTACTTGGGGAGTTAGGTAAAATGTTCAATGCAGTATTAAAGATTTTTTTACGAAGATAAAATAGAAACAGTTGCATATCGTGTTATTGACATTGACACAACCTTAATAATTTTAAATCAAAACACCTTGTATGTTAGCTTTAAGTTTTATAAAACTCTTAATTCTAGGAATACCAATATATGTTTTATAGTTGTTGTTATTGTACAAGATAAGGGGAAAACTAACTGTTTTTCTAACTTTGCTGGCGTTGGCTTTTCACGTTTAACAATAACGTAAATTGACAACGACCTTTATTTATGTTTCATGGAAATATACGATACTTTTGAAGGGAAACGAAGAATCTTTAACAGAAATATATTTCCAAGAATGTATAACTACATTTTAACAGAAAGAGCGCTTAAACAAAAGGAAATTATTGCACAGGAAAGTAACGTAAAAACTTGAAAAATTAGAAACTCCTTTACATTTTCATTGTACTTAAGTTATTACTTTTTTAATTTTAGAGAATCTAGAAGGTTTTGTAAAAGATATTGTTAAAGACACATTACAACGTACAGAAATGTGATTATTATCTGTATAGGTAGAACTAGTGCAACATTTAATCCAGGAAAACAAAGAATTTTATTTCGTGGAAACAATACACGCGCTGCACGGATAGTGTTACACCGCTTTAACAGTGCTGGGTAAGTTCTTTTAAGGGGATGAGCTTCTACATATAAGAGTTCACAAGAGGGACACCAGTGTCCTCGATGTTTCAAAGAATTACGGTTTCTAGTAAGTGTTGAGTAAGGCGAGTAGTCCTTTCTTCATAGAATCTAACCAAAGTAGCATATGCTTGCGACGAAGACAAAATTTTTTCCAGGGCTTTATTAAGGATTATAATATGGTTAGCTAAAGTTAGACTGTATATAGAATTTTTCGTCTTTTCTAGACGACTGGTACTGTAAAGATGAAAGACAGTAGAAAACATATGGATCTTGGTCTTGATTATGAGGGTGTCGAAAAGATAATGAATAACTGTCACAAAAAAACGTTTCAGATATTATTTGAGGGCAAAGGTTAGCCAGCACTTCGTTATGCTGCGGATATAGCAAATGCAACTGCTTTTTAATAAAAAAATAATCTTAAGCCATATTGATGATAGCTAATATTATTAGGTATGGGATGTAACTAGGCTACAAGAGTCTATTTTTTGCATTATTTACTTTCGACTACCAAATGTTTACAGAAAAAATATAGTATCTTTTTTAGTGCAGTAAAAAAGGGTCAAAATAATAATGTAAATAGGAATAGTGTAGATACACCAGTATTATGATTTTATCCTCTCTGGGGTATCACCAGGAGTATTTTCCTGAGTTTTGGACCTCAACAAACTTGTACTCTTTTATTCTTAAACAATTTAAGCTTTCAAAACGCGTTTTCTGAGCTAAAAATCTGAATAACTCGGGTTGTATAAGTCGGATCGAGATAAAAAAAAAACAACCTATTCGTAATGAAATTTCCAATAAATCCTTCTTAGTTTTAAGTTGCTCAAGTGCGTACATAACCTACAAAGTTGAAAAACAGGCAATAACTTTTTTTTTCATTTTATTGTACAGGTCCAGTAAGTGAACCGATCGGATTGAAATTTTCAGAAAATATGCCTTTTGTTATAGCAAAAATACCCTAAAATTTTGGTACAAAAATATTGAACCCAGGGGGCACAGTAGAATTTGTTACTGAAAATTTGAATTGCCCGCCATTTTATGCCATTTGGTCCAAAATGGATCTTTTTTTTAAAAAAAATTAGGTCTTGTCGCCAGCTTTTTTTGGTCATTTTTTTTTAATTAAACAATTTTTATCACATCTGTTAGAGAATCGCGAGACCTTTACGTTACCGTGAAAATGACTGACAAAACGGATTTGTTGTTATTTGATTAAAAAACAAATATAAAAAACAGTCAAAATGACTCAAAAAAAATTTCTTTTAATGGCATCGGAAAGCTGGCGTCAAGACCTAAATTTTGGAAAAAAAAGATCCAGTTTGGACTAAATGGCATAAAATGGCGGACAATTCAAATTTTAAATAACACATTCAATTGTGCTCACTAGGTTCAATATTTTTATACCAAAATTTCAGGGCATTTTTATTATAACGAAGGGCATATTTTTTTGAAAGATTCAAGCCTATCGGTTTACTTACTCGACCTGTACAATAAAATGAAAAAAAAAAAATAGTTTCTTGCCTCTTTTATTAATTTTGTACGCACTTGACATGAAACTAACGAGTATTTATTGGAAGTTTCATTACGAAGAGTTTGGTTTTTTGCCCCAATCCGACTAGACTACTCACATTTTAAGCTCAAAAAACGCGTTTTGAAAAGTTAAATTGTTTGTAAACAAAAGAGCATAAATTTTTTAAGGTCCAAAACTAAGGACAATGCTCCTGGTAATACCCCAGAGAGGATAAAATCATAATATTGCTGTATCTAGACTGTGCAATTTCAAATGAACTACTTACTAACTTTTCTTAAATTTTCAAAATATCAACAGCATGTAAAAAGGAAAAAAGTTCCTTATAATAAAGTTCAAATTATTCTTGGATCCATTTTACGATTATAAACCTATTTTAGAAGATAAAAAAAACTAAAGTAAAGGTGCCAAAAAATAAACAAAAACAATTAGCTAATGAAAACCCTTGGTCTACTTAGGGGACTCCTGGCGATTAGTAAACGGTTGACTACATATTTCTTTGTAGCAAGTTCCTTTAGAGGGACCGCAAGTAATAAGTTTCGTCAAAACAGGTGCGATTTAGCAAAATAAGAGTTAAAAGATCAATCATGTTTCGTTAAAATTCACCGGCATCTCGACTGTCTGTTCGAATTTAAACTTTGATTTGTTTTTCACGCCTTATGGTTATTTTTCTTGCTGACCTTACGTTAGCACTGCATTTATTTTTCATGTATGAAAAAAATGATTACTTCTGATGGTTCTGATATTTAAGAAAACAAGTTGTTTCTTATTGAATATAAAAAATAAACTTGAAACAAATAACATTTAAATTAATAGTTAGTTAACATCTTGTAACATTATTTATTTGATTTAATATCTCAGGTAGTTCCCAAAAACAAACCTGTTTGTTTACGACCTTTAATATATTATACCACCTGCAAATGATAGGTTGCATAAGTTTCCTAAAATTCTTCTTCTTCTTATTCGGTTCGAATGTTGGCAATCATTCTGGCTATTATTACTTTATCCACTGCAGCTCTGAAAAGACCCGTAGTATTTGTTGAGAACCAATTTCGCAGATTGTTTTAATAATTTATATCTGTGCAAATTTCGCATGTGTCCTAAATGTTCCAATTTTTATACTTTAACAGTTTCTATAATCCCAGTTTCTTGTTCATGCATCGTAAGACATCCTCGTTGGTAATATAGTCAGTAAAAGAAATTTTCAAAATTCTGCGATATAGCCATAATTCAAATCTCAAGTTTCTTAGAAGTGGCTTCAGTCAGCGTCCAAGATTCCACACTGAAGACATAACATCTTAGGAGCTTTATTTTTTGTGCTAAATTTTATTGCTGAGCTTTTGAAAAGTTATGTCAGTCTCAGAGACACTGCTCTAGCTTTTTCGGTACAGCAACGAATTTCCTGCGAGTAATCCCACTGTTCGTTTATTATGGTATCTAGATATGAATATTGTGGTGTTCTTTGTATTTGTTAATTTTAAACCATCAACAATGTAGCAGGAACCGGAGACTTGCTGATTACCATGTGCTTTGTTTTGTTGATATTAAGTTCGACGCCGTATCGATTACTGACTTGGTTTATTTTTGTCATCAGATGTTGTAGACCCTTTAATTTATCAGCCATAACTGCACTATCGTCAGCTTTAGATAATAGTTTTTAAAGACTATATATAGTTTAACTACTTGGTTAAAAAATATTCTTTTGCATAAACTTTATATAAAGTAATGAGTCACCTAACTTCTTCACGGTTTTCATTTCAGAAGTCAACTCTGAGGTGTAAGATTTTTAGGATAGTTAGTTCTCTATCGTACCAACCTGCTAGAGTAAAACCCAAAACTCAATAAAAATATTGTTAAGTTTTGGGTTTTATTCTAGCAGATTGGTACGATATGTTATTCGAAGTAGTACTTTCATATTTTCGTATTAGCAAGATGGCGACACATACACTCTTGCATTAGTTTTTTTTTTCTTTTTCGTCGTAGTTTAGAGGTACATGCGCTTAAGCCTATTCCCAAATTCACTATCAAAGCCGGTGTGCCTCAAGGCTCCATACTGTTTCCTACTCTCTCCTGTACTTTAATGATCTACTAGAAAGAACTAGGAATCCAATTTACAGCTTTGCAGATGTCAGTATGCTTATACAAATATGCACAGACAGCAGGAAGTCGTTGAATTTAACAAAGACCTGAAAAAAATTCTGTCTTGGGCTCAGAGCTCACTAGAATGTATAAAAATCTAGGTGGTAGTTTTTTTTTTAAAGTTAACGTTGTAGAACCCGATATAGTTATGTCGGAACACTCCATTCCTCTAGCATCGTCACTCGATTTGCTAGGTGTTATAGTTATCGTTATACTGAGCCCATGTTTAGGGTTCTGCTCTCAAACATACACTATATTTGTTGAATTCTATTCAGAAGAGCAACCTCGACTCCTTGGAACATCGAAAAATGGTTGGTAACTTAAGCCTTTTCTACAAGTACCTCCATGGGAAGTATTAGATGAATGTACCCCCCTTAATTCCTCCCAGAGCGGTGCATACTATTAATATACGTCTCACTAATACTTCATATCCGTATGAGGTTTAGCTTATGACTCCTCGTATAATCCTTTTCAAGCAGAGAGAACCTCAACCTTTTGGAATGATTTCTCCAGGATTGTGTTTTCCACTGGGTACAATTTACAGAGATTCAAGACCAACGTGCATCTCCGCATCCATGTCTCGTCTGTAGCGCTTTAGGGATTTCCCTGCATAAAAAAATACAACTTATTGACGTGTGCGCTAATATGACAATACGGGTTTGAGTCAATCAATTTTATAAGTATGAGTTTGACGCCCCAGTGTCAGTCAGATTTTAGGCTGGCAAAGATAGGATGTTAAATTTACAGCTGTAGCTAAAATATTTTTAGATATGACTGACAACGTTGCATTTATTTTTTACTCATATCTTATCAAAAAGAGTCAAATATACGCGCTTAAACATTCAGGTAATCAGTGTTTATGGCGTACAGTTAAATCGCTAAATGTATTTTTGCATCAGCTTAACGTTCACTCCAAGGATATTTTAGTCCTTATAAGTTGCCCAAATGCCCAGCAAATTTTTAGGACTCTAATTCTTCTTATCACTGTTAATTTCTAATTTTCTTTAATGTCATCACGCAATCTTTAAATATTAGCTTCATTTAGTCCAGTTTTCGACTGTCTGATTTTTTCACGACTATTTCGAAATCCCTTGAACTATCCGTACACTTGATTACCAAAAAAAAAAATCATTCCTGTATACCTTTTGAAGTATTTAATGTATTTTGGATACTAAATATAACACAACAGTCAACCGCAGTTTTTTGCATGATCATTTGTGAGAATTTGTGAGAACACACTATCCTCCTTATCACTATAACTGCTGAAACAACACTATTAAAGTCTGCCGCTCTGGGCAACAAATCGATTATACTGTCCACTGCTGGACGAAAGCTTCCCTCAAATCTTGCCATTTTTTTTCTTGTACCCAATTTCCAGCCACTATCTTCAAATCATCAGTTGGTCTACCACTACTCCGATAAGATTCGGATCCTGGTCGCCACTCTATAATTCTCTTTGTCCATTGTCCATCCTTAAACCTAACAACATGCCCAGCCCAGTCCCATATAAGATATAGAGTGAATTTGACTGCGTTTCGTACCTCCGTTTCCTTCGTGATATGATTTGGGATGTGATCTCTAAGAGTAACGCCTAACATTGACCTCTCCATCTTAAGCTGCATGACACATATTTTATTGATATTTTTCTTCGTCATTGTGAGAGTATCGGCTCCGTATGTAAGAACGGGGAGTATGTATCTGTGCAATACTTTTTTTTAAACACATAGGAAGGTCAGATTTGAATAAATAAGCCAGCTTGCCATATGCAGCCCAGGAGAGACTTCCCGGCTGAATTTCATGTGTTTGGTTATCTCATTTTATGCTGATTTCATGTTTTCATATAGGTACACTTGCTTGATCCCTACGTTATTCAGTTTTATTGGTGTCGCTTAATACAAGATTTGTCATAAACTGGGTCTTGGATAGATCGATTTTTAAACTAACTTTTCCTGAAGCATGTGCAGCATAGTTTATGCTTCTTGCATTTTATTTGTTATTAAGAGGTGATTTAACTTTTCACCATCAATGTTAAGTCCCATTCAACTAAACAATACTTGGGATATATTAATATTGAAAAGTTCAGTTCCGTTTTGGGCAGAAGATATAGCTTTAAATCCCAATGAAATAATATTTATACATTTTTTAGTTTCATTGAGGCCCTTAAACTCTTAAGAATTATTAATTAAAGTAATCATGACTACAGATTTTGTTCAATCATGCATACGAAGGTAAATAAAATATAAACCGGAACTCTTCTCTCACCTCTCGTAATGTAATCCGATCGCCCCACCCTACCGTTATTAGTTGAGTAAGAGAGTCAAGAGTAGGAGGACTACTCCATCGACTTTCTTGATCGATTTTGTCATCAGTAGCACCATGTCAGAGGAGGAGGCACCAATTTGGTTATTCGACCAATGCGTTACTATCAATTTTTTAACGGTAGAAAACATAAAACCTTTTGAAAATGTTACAGGGACTCAGGAAATAGTTCGGTAAATAGATGCTTTCGCAAATTCAAGTCCATAACTAGCACAATAAATTTTCCTATGGTCGTAAAACTGTGGAAAATCTGAATCATTCTCGCCGACCTCGGACCAGCATAACGCATTCGAACATCAAACCGGTTGATTTACCCACTCCTCGATTAAGTTAGACTCGACAAAAAATGTAAGACAAGCCCATTTGGAGTGCGGAACTGCTTTACGACAACACTCGGCCCCACACAGTTGCAGTGAC
Source organism: Pachyrhynchus sulphureomaculatus (assembly GCA_019049505.1). Lineage (NCBI taxonomy): Eukaryota > Metazoa > Arthropoda > Insecta > Coleoptera > Curculionidae > Pachyrhynchus > Pachyrhynchus sulphureomaculatus. The sequence goes on from CM032446.1 coordinate 190,207,480, forward strand.
TCAACAAAAGTTGGAACAAATGTACTGTAAACCATTTGAATCGCCCACCCTACAACCCGGATTTATCGCATTGCGACTTTTATTTGTTTGGTCATTTGAAAGAAGTGTTGGGAGGCAAGCATTTCGAAAATGACGAAGGCGTAGAATCGTTCGTTCGCAATTGGCTCCTGACGTCACCTGCTTCATTTTACAATAACGGTATGAAAACACTTTCTTTTCGTTGGGAAAAATATGTTTTGGATAGGGGAGACTATGTAGAAAAATAAGGTTTTTTTGATTTTTTCATTATTGTTAAAATATTTTTTTTTTCTTAATTTATTTCCTATTTGTTCAATAATATGTTTATTTTCGATAATAAAATATCCAAGTTTAAAGAGTTTTCTATAAAATTAGGCACTTTGTTTTCCACTTTAATGGTTTTTTAAATAAAAGTTTTGATAATTATTTTTTAAAATAAACTCCGGATAAACAACTTAACAACTCAAACAATTTCAGTTCAGCAAGCTTTTTTATTAGTCAAAACAACTTTTTTTAAAATCTTTTTTGTTTTTGTTTTTGTACATTTTTGGTAGGGAAAACACTTTAGGCTTCCTTATTTTTACAGTAAATAATAATGTACTCGATTTAAAAGCACGCATTTGTACTGGAAAATATCTATTTTTTGTTCACAAGAAATAACAGTTTTATTTTTTTAAAGCACAGTTTAAGTGCCTGTTTATTTTATTTATTTGCCTATTACTTTCCATGCTAAAGGAAAGTATCGTATTCGTGAAAAAAATATACTTCCAGATTTTTGCTTTTCTTCTTGTTTTAGAGTTCCAAGATTATGAAAAACACAGTCACGTATTTCCGTCGGTCTGTCTGTGGGTATGTTGGTCTGTCGGTCTGATGGTACGATAATTTTCAAATAAAATGAGATATTAATTTCAAACTGAATATACAGATATTTTTTTCTTCTCCTTACGACGCCGCCTCCTCATGAAGGTTGGGGCTCCATATAGCTAAATGAACTTCAGAAACTGCTGCTCAAAAAATATTACTCGCAGCACATCCAAACCACCTTCTCATGTCTTTCAGCCAAGAATTCTATCATCTTCTGATCGATCTTTTGCCCTTTATTTTACCTTCAATAATTCAACGTAGCAATTCGTACTTTGAGCCACCCATTATATGTCCGAATATTGAGTTTTCCTTGCAAACATGTAATTCTATAAACCATACAGAATTTGTCTTGTTCGCACACACAAAAGAACAATTTAAACTAAGCACTTCAAGTATATATTTAAAATGATAGGTAAGTAAGTTGAGCAGAGATATTTATAACTGAAACTAGCCATTTCCCTGTAAATATTATTTCTGTTAAAATTGAAAATATTTAAATAAAACAATTTTCAAATTGTTTGCCGTGAGGATGATAAAACAGACATATAATACGATATATAAGGGACCCCCCCCCCCTAATACGCCACCTCCTTCACCAACTCTTTATACTTAAATGTAAATAATAAAAAATAACACACTTTTTACGTTCATAGACTCCAGGAACTCTCAAATGGTTGTATAGCATTATTTATATATATATATATATATATATATATATATATATATATATATATATATATATATATATATACATATATATTTACATATACATATAAACACACACATAAATACTTACATAAACATATAAGAGGCAACCCCTTTAACCAACCCTCTTGTATATTTGAATCATAGAAAATAATGAAAAATAACTCAATTTTCACATTCCTAGACCCCAAAAACATAATACCCAAAAACATAACATACCAGATCTGTAAGAGATAAACATCCTATCTTATTAACTCATATGTTTGGAGCGTAAAGAAACTGAAAATCATAAAAAAAATAATGCTTTCAGATTCCTACCCCTTTAACTCCCTCCTTCACACTCCCTTATAGGTTTAGCAAAGGAAATAAAAAGGGCATTTATTCATTTTTTGATAGAATCTGATTTTGTGAGAGATAATATAAAAGAACTGTGGGCACAAGTGAAAATACAGCAAGCATATACAAGTGAGGTTTCGAGGAGCTTATTTATTACTAGAATTAGAATACATACGCTCTCATCATTCTCATTCAGACCTGTTCAATTCGGAAATATATTTCCTTTCTTGGGTCCTATTTGTCATTTATATTGATTCCCAAATATTTGTTCCTGTTCTGAGGTGATTTCGAGGGATTCTGGTGGCAGATTTTTCTTTGTTATTTCTTATATTCATAGTTAATCAAAATCTTTCGCTGGCTGTTACGCCTCGATTGATCAGTTGCTGGAGATCTCTGATATTATTTGCTAATAGAATAGTATCATCAGCATACCATATGTTGTTCAGTGTACTTCCATTAACTGTTATTTCTTCAATGGATTTTCTAATGAGGAGATAAAGCTTATAGTTTTTGAACGATATCAATTTTATACGTTTTACTAGTAATAAGATAACTTTACCTGTTTTTTGTTATAATAATAAATAAAGTTTATACCTAAATATTTGGAGTAAAACTGTGGGAGAAAATTATTGAGGTTAAGTTGCATATAGCATGTCATATGCCTTTCTTACGATTTTTGAAGTGAATAAATCCAAAGATGAGGCTGTTTTTTCATTTCTTTTGATTTCAACTTACGAAAGGACGGAAAGGGGCGATGATTGTTTAATATTGTATAATTTAAACAGCATTTTGAAATATCTACAGTTTTTTTCGGACAAATTTTAAGCATTTTATTTATACTAAAATATGTAAGGGTTAAAGAGGTGGGGTAAGGGGTGTAAAGGGCTGCTTCTTATGTATGGTGTTGCAGGTCTTTTTCAGGACTTGAATCGAGAAATCTGAACATTATATTATTTTTACATTACTTTCAATTTTAATGGAAAGGTTGTGAAAGAGGTGAAGTGGTCAAATATGGTATAGTTTTAATAATATTATGGGAATTTTTCCATGTTTTTGCCTGCGATAGATGTAGTTACTTTTTAACCAATAAAAGGGCATAATTTAAGACCGTCTTAAGAGCGTTTCACGAAAAAAAATCATGTTATCAAAAGTTCGTTAACCTATGATACATGATTGTTCAAATTAATTTTTAATCGAATTCTAGTTAAAATAACATTCTAATCGAGTTTCCAAACTGCCTACTAAATATTTTTACTTATAAAATTATAGATTACTGCCTTTAAGCAGGTTAAGGTTCTACATAATGACGTCTAAGCAGTTGAGGAATTTAGGTATATTTTAATCTATGGTTTCGGTTAAGGAACTAGTTCCTAGGACTATAAGAAATTGGTCCTTTATCCCTATTTAAACCACATGTCTATAATTTTTAAGCAGATACATTTTTAATTAACATTATCTATTGTGACTATATGATTAAGTTCAATTGAATGCTCCACAGTACTTAATTTTTTTGATCTGATATCTCAATTTCAATAAGAGTACTTCCAAGCTTGTTTCAATTGATCTAGCTTTCACAGTGATTATAACTTAACTCATATATTCCACTTTTCACGGTCTTGTATTCTGTCCTTCGGAGTGCCTAAAATCTCTTCAAGTTGCCTTGTAAATTACAGACTAACGTGTGGCCGACCATATTAAATACAGTCGACACTGTTTATAGTGAAACTCTATATAGTGAAAAACTCTTTATAGTGCAATTTTTTCAAGACCTAGAATATTTTAATGAAATTTCATGTAAAAAGCCCTGCATATAGTGAATCTGTAAAATAGTAACACTCTATATAATAAAATTTTTACCGGAATTTTATGTATACATTTTTATGCATTTATTGAGATCTTGGCCATTTCGGGTTTCCCATTTTTATCTAACATTAGCACGAATTCCATTTTTAGGACGCATTCTTTTGAAAAGGTTCTTAACGCGTTTATAACGCCTAATGGTTGGCAATAAATCAGGTAGATTTCTGTGAGAAACCCGGGGAATAACCCATTTTATAGAAACCAGGGGAAAAACCCATTTTATAGTCGAGGCCTAGTAATTCGCAAATTCAGGTTCAGTTTCTTTTTGTTTAAGAATCAAGTAAGATGTCCAAGCGAGTGTGTTTAAGTTTAGCTGAGAAAATTAAAGTTTTGGAGGAAGTTGATAAAGGCTGCAAAAAAATTGTTGTTGGTGCAAAATTTGGTGTTTCTCCAAGTTGCGTCTCTCTGATAATAAAAAGTCGCGACAGTATCATCAAGAAACCTAGTGTTCCAAGCAGTCGAAAACGAGTACGGGTGAGTATTTACGAGGATGTAAATGAAGCAGTTTTACGATGGTTTCAAGTGGCCCGTACGCATCAAAAACGTACCAATATCGGGAAATTTAATAAAGCAAAAGGCTCTACAATTTGCTAAAGAATTTAACTGCGTTAATTTTTAAGCTAGTGAAAGATGGTTGAGTGTCTGGAAGACTCGCAATTCAATTGTTTTCAAGACGGTGTCTGGCGAGAGTGCAAGCGTTAGTCAGGAGGACTGCGACATTTGGACTGAAACTATTTTAAAAAATGCATTGAAAAAGTACGAGCCAAAAAACGTTTTCAATTGTGATGAAACCGGTTTGTTTTTTAAATGTTGGCCAAATAAAACTTTTGCTTTTAAAAGTGATAAATGTTTTGATGTTAAAAACAAGTAAAGAAAGGGTGACACTTATGGTTGGAGCAAACATGAATGGCTCAGAAAAACTGAAATTACTGCTCATAGGTAAAAGCAAAAATTCCCGTTGTTTAAAAGGAGTTAAAAATCTCTGGAGTTACATTATGCCAATAATAAAAAGGCATGGATGACTTCTGAGATTTTCGAAAGATGGATCAAAGAACTGGACACGAAAATGAAAAGCCAAAAGCGAAAGATTGTGATGTTTATAGACAATAGTGCTGCACATCCAGTTACTGTAAGTAAAAAATTAAGGAATATTGACTTGATCTTTTTTCCACCAAACATGACCTCCAAATTGAAACCTATGGACCACGGTATTATAAAAAACATAAAACATCATTACCAAAACAGAATTGTCCACAAAATTGTTAATGCGACTGGTAACAACCTTCCAGTCCAAAAATTGATTACCCTTAAATAGTGTATAACCGAAGTCGCTAAAGTATGGAGTGAAAACGTTTCTCAGAAATCTATCAAAAACTGCTTTTCTAAAGCAGGTTTTACTGAAAAAATTGACGAATGGGAAGAAGAAGACGAAATGGATCTGGCTACCTTAAAAATGCAATGGGGTATTCTACAAAAAACTGCTACCGTCGACGCAGATTTTTTTTTACTTGAAGATTTCTTAAAAATCGACAATGATGTTGGCACGATAGATCTCCCAACTGACCAAGACATAATTGACGATATAAAAAGTATAGAAGATCATAAAGAAGAAACTGAAACCGGGGAATGTCCTGCTAAATTTAGTGAAAATGAAATAAGAAATGCATTTGACATTGTGCTAACTACTCTCAGGGGCCAGGAAAGTGTACCTGATCAAATCTTTATGCATTTGAATAAATGCGAGAATTTTGTTGAGCAACAATTATTTTTCAAAAGTAATGTTCAAAAGAGAATAACTGATTATTTTTCCTAGTACGTATGTACGTAGTATGTACATATGTGCTAACAGATTTTGTATTATTCTTTTTATTTCGTATGTAGTACATGCATACATAAAGTCCGTACGTTATATCTTTACACGTGCGTCATAGTTTTCAGGCAATATCCCAGACGACTATTATATTTTTTGTCTCTTTTTACCAATACCTACGATTTATTGGTGAAAAGAGACAAATAATATAATAGTCGTCTGTCATATGGCCTGAAAACTATGACGCACGGGTAAAGATACGTACGGACTTTATGTGTATGTATTTAGCCCTGTACATGCTATGTACTATTTAAACTTTCAAATGTTTAATAAAATCTTTTCTAATAATTCAATTTTGCAATTTTTTTGTTGCTTGTACCTTATAAAATACAAGTAAATGATTACCAATATGAAATACATATATAGCAATATATACGAATTTTTTCTTTATATAGTGAAAAACTTTCTATAGTGAAATTTCGGTCAACATTTTGGTCTTTCACTATATAGAGTGTCGACTGCACTTTGTAAAGTATGTTATTGTATTTTAGATTAGTTATTATTGAGCTACATTTAATCTTATATTGCTCATGTGGAAGGTCAAATTTTAAATATTTACCCTAAATTATATCCATTCATAAACCTATTTAATAGATTTTCCTGATAATCACTGGTCCTAATTATATACTAAAATGACTCTCTCCATTTTTGAATTCAATGGGAAACTCACTAAGCGTGTACTAAAAGTAAAATGCCCCGAGACTGTGATGATTAAAAAATAATGAATTATTAGAAATTTATCCCTGAAGGTATCATTCCCATGAACGTCAAATTTTAACTTCTTAATATTTTTAATAACTAAAATATTCTGGAAAGGGAGCTGTTCTTGGTTTTCATTTCGCCAGTAAATTTAATGGAATTGAATTAATTATTTAATTTAATAATCGGCCAAGTGCAAGTTGGACTTGCGCGATCAATGACTTCACAAAACATACCTCAAATGAGTTTTCAACAAAGTTTTTTTACAATTTTTACTGAAAACTGATGCCCTTGAATTTTTTTTTATATTTTTTTTTATATACCAGATAAATTATTAAAGGTGGCTCGTGATAATTTTCATTCATTCTACACTCTGTGGAAAATATTCCAGAATTTTTTCAAAATTTTTTGATTAGTATTTTTCGAGATAAGGGGGGAGACAGCGATTTTTCGCAATTTTTTAAAAATAATACAAAGAAAAGTGTGCGCAACTATTACATTATACATATTTTTTAACTCATGTTTTTACAAGTTTCAATTTGACACGCCACTCGATGACCTGAATTTTCTTTTTCACTTCAGTATTCACTCCTTCAAACAACCCCTTAAGTTAAAATTAAACTTTCAAAACTACAAGGCTCTGATGAGGTTATCAATTTTGCCCAATTTCAACTTTCTATGTCACATAGTTTCGGAGAAAATCGGGTTTGACAGATAGACAGATGGACAGACACCGAAGTGATCTTTCAGTAGTCCGTACGGAACACTAAAAAAGATCATCTGTATTTGATTTTTCGCACGAACAATCGCTAATACATTACCTATATAGCTTTACTACATCCTTCGAAATACTAAAATTCTTGCCAAACTTCGGTTTCAAACTTACTCATAAATAAATCTGGTCATGAAAGAGATAAGCATTCTTCGCATTGTGTAATTCCGAGTATGCACCTATCTTAAGGCGGAATTTTCCTTCAGCGTGTATGCCACGTTCAGAAAACTACTCCAGTACTCATAGCTGTGCCTTCTTTCAGAAAAATTTAAATTTCTGGAACTAGAACTAGATCTTGGGGTGTCCTAAAGACTTTTATAGAGTTTTTTACCAAAAATGTTTTAAATTTTAACGGTGTGTAAGTGAGCGGTTTTACCGTTGCTACAACAGGTCATATTGTTTTTCCAGAGATTTGAGTTTTGTGTAATTAATACAACTTTAGTATAGTCGAACGAAGAAAAACTTTTAGTTTAAATGTTAGTTAATCGGTGAAAAGGTTTTTTATATTTTTTCAGAGTCTTTAACCTTTTTAACCTCTCATTTTAAGGAATTAATTTTTTATTTAATTTGCATAGGTACCTGATTCAATTAGATTATCTAAACGTTCAAAATGTTCTCTTTTGTCCAATATAACAACTGTATTGCCTTTGTCCGTTTTTAAATAGAAATCATCTTTTGTTCTCTACATTTTAGTTATTTTGTTATGTTTTGTGAATTTAGAGTTTATTTTATATATCTGATTTTGAGCCTTTATTTATGTTACATTCCTATATTTATTAGAGTCGCATTAGGAGATTATGTAGAAAAAAACTCATTATTTTATACGAGGAAACAAGAATCCGCACAGCAAAAGCGGAACTTTTTTTAGACCTCGGATTAACATTACCTTTTTAATCTTTGTAATGTTGAACCACAGTGTCAGTTTTAATGTTAGGAGGATTATATAAAGTTAATCTTTATGATATTAAAGACGCATGCAAATAATTTAGCGTTGAAAAAATTAAAACGGAAGGAAGTTTTTTTTATAGCGCTATGTGCTTTCGTAATTACCAAATTTATTTCCTTTTAACTATAAAATTACCCACCTAATGTCTTTTTGCGTGGGACTCACATATAAAAAGAAAAGTTTTAAAAAATCAGATGTTCAATAAATTTCAATTAAAAAATATAAACTTATTTTTCATTTCATAATCTTCGTTGTATGGAGGCGATTCACCTTGATCGTTAAGCGTTAAATATCAGACTCGCTAGGAAAAAAGTTCTTAGAAATGTGATACGTCGAGTGACAGCTAAATTCCATATCAATGTGATGTATTAGCGCAACGTGTATCCCTAATATATGCCACCCTGAGAGGAATCACTTGAGCTATATCCATCAAATATTAAATATTGAGGTTGGTTTTTTGTCGCGTCTGATGCTGTTGAGGAAAAGGCTTGATGAGTTCAAAATTAACGTATCCAGTGTAGAGGTGATAACTGTTCTTGGGATTGGACTATGTCAAGTTCGACTGACCTTTTAACGTTTCACGAATGATTGCGCGAGACATCTTTAGAAATCCCTACTCTTTAAAATTAGAATATTCATGTAGGAATCATAAGAAGTAAGTAAGAAGTAAATATAGCCCGTGCAATCGTAGGCAGAATATCAGAAAGTCGCTCTAATTTGACAACCAAGTCCAATACCAAGAATCATGCTATTTTATCTAACCAAAGTTGTAAAAGAGTCTATTTCATATTGTGATAAAAGTACTTGTAGAACAGATTCAAGTCACAACAGACACAACTTTTTTTTCTAAAGATTAGAGGTTTCTGCTGAGTTCTCGTGTTTTCTCCGAGAGCGCTCTTTATGAATGACAGTCGACGGATGTCTTTCTACGTGTAATACCTTTATTATCCATGCCGGTGTGTTAATAGGCCCCATACTCTCTTCTACTTCCGCCGTGTCCGCGGCTCCGCTCGCATCGACTTGATTCACTATTATCGTCACTGCTTATTCCTTATGTTGCCTAACGTAATAAAATATATCCTATAACCTGACCAGAGAACATATATATGTTTTAAAAAAAAAGCAAGTAAATCGGATGTGGTTCCCGAATGATCAGAGTATTAACGGACAGATAGACAGACAGACAGGCAGACAAAGAGACGTGGCGTTATATATATATATATATATATATTATATATATATATATATATATATATATATTATAGAAGATTATAGATAACCTGGCCAGAGAACAAAACGCATAAATTTTAAAAAAAAACACGTAAATCAGATAAGTGGTTCTCCATTGATAAGCGCACTAACGGACATACAGGCAGAAAGACAGAGAGACGTTGCATTTTATATATTATAAAAGATTATACCTGGCCAGAGAACATACGAGGCTGGTTTGAAAAGTCCGTGCAAAGTCCGAGAGATGGCACCACCGGCGCGTATCGAGGTCACGTTTAGTTAGTAGCATCTCTTGAATGAACGCACACCAAGTTTCAGCCATATTGGTCTATTTCTTTGTGTTTGGCATTCGTGTGAATCAAGGAAGTCGAATGATTTTCAAGAAATGGACGAAAAAGAATTTCGTGTGGTGATTAAACATTACTTTATGAAAGGCAAAACGCCTCAGGAGACTAAAGAGAAGCTTGATAAACATTATGGTGACTCTGCACCTTCGATTAGAACAGTTTATATAAGTGGTTTCAAAATTTTCGGACTGGCCATATGGGCACAAGTGACGCTGAACGTTCTGGACGGCCTGTGGAGGTTACGACTCCAGAAATCATTGATCAAATCCATGATATGGTGATGGATGACAGAAGAGTTGAGGTGCGTGAGATTGCTAGTGCTGTGGGCATCTCGACTGAATGGGTACATAATATTTTGCATAAACATTTGGACATGAGAAAGCTATCCGCAAGATGGGTGCCGCGATTGCTCACGCTTGACCAAAAACGGAATCGTGTGAAGTGTTGCAAAGATGGTTTCCAGCTGTTCCAGAAGAATCCGGAGGACTTTAAGCGTCGTTTCGTCACTGTGGATGAAACATGGATACATTACTATACTCCTGAGACCAAACAACAATCTAAACAATGGGTTACCAAGGGGGAATCTGCACCAAAAAAGGCGAAGACCGTTCCTTCGGCCGGAAAGGTTATGGCGACTGTCTTTTGCGATTCGCAAGGGATAATCCTCATCGACTATCTGGAAAAGGGTAAAAAACTATTACAGGTGAATACTATTCATCGTTATTGGACCGTTTGAAAACCGAGCTGCAAGAAAAACGCCCGCGATTGGCCCACAAGAAAGTCCTTTTCCATCGCGATAACGCACCAGCATACACCTCAGTAGTTGTGGTCGCAAGATTAATGGAAATAGGATTCCAACTCGTTTCACATCCCCCCTATTCTCCAGACTTGGCTCCCTCGGACTACTATTTGTTCCCCAATTTGAAGAAATGGCTGGCGGGACAAAGATTTTATTCAAACGAGGAGGTTATTGCAGACACTAATGGATATTTTGCAGACTTGGACAAATCCTATTATTCGGAAGGGATCAACAAACTAGAACATCGTTGGACGAAGTGTATAAGCCTAAAAGGAGACTATGTCGAAAAATAAAAAAGGTTTACCCCAAACACATAAGTAGTTTTTATTTTTGCACGGACTTTTCAAACCAGCCTCGTATATATGGATTTAAAAGAAAGACACATAAATGGGATAAGTGGTTCTTGAGTGATAAGCGCATTAACGGACAGACAGACAGGCAGAGAGGTTGCATTTTATATATATATATATATATATATATATATATATATATATATATATATATACATTATAGATATAGATATTCTCTGCTATATGATATTGTTCCATATTTAATGGTTTAGGCAGGGTATTGCAAGAAAACGCGCGGCAAACTTTTTTGCTACTTGATTTACTATTATCGTCACTGCTTATTCCTTATGCTACCTAACGTAATAAAATATAGCCTATAACCTGGACAGAGAACACATGTATGTTTTTTAAAAAAAACGCACGTAAATGGGATAAGTGGTTCTCCAGTGATAAGCTCACTAACGGATAGACAGACAGATAGACAGAGAGACGTTGCATTTTATATATATTATAAAAGATTATAAATAACCAGGCCAGAGAACAAATGTATGAATTAAAAAAAAAACATATAAATCGTATAAGTGATTTTCCAGTGATAAGCGCACTAACGGACAGACAAACAGACAGAGAGACGTTGCATTTTATTTATATTATAGATATAGATGTTCTCTGCTACATGATATTGTTCCATATTTAATGGTTTAGGCAGTCTATTGCAAGAGAAGGCGCTAGCGGCAAACTTTTTTGCGACCTGATTCACTATTATCGTTACTGCTTATTCCTTATGTTACCTAACGTAATAAAATATAGCCTATACCCTGGCCAGAGAACATATGTATGTTTAAAAAAAAAGCACGTAAATCGGATAAAGTGGTTCTCCAGTAATAAACGCACTAACGGACAGACAGACAGACAGACAGACAGGCAGGAAGAGAGACATTGCATTTTATAGATATTATAGATGTGCTGGAAAATACCAGGAATTCAATCTACTTGTAGATGACAGTATGCTTATTTTTTCATTCACTTTAAACACTCGAACATCGGCTAATTATGCAAGTACAGCAGGAAGTCATTTAACTTAACAAAGCCCGGGAAGAAATTCTATCTTTAGATGACAGTCTCCTTCTTCTTCCTGTCCAATGTATTCACATACGTCGTGGTCTCTGTACCATTTCTTCAGTTTATTTTGAGGTTGTTATTCTCTGCTAGTCGAAAAAATAGACGCAGCATCCGGAGCTCCACATCAGTCCCTGATATTCCGGAGCCCCGAGTGCTGTTTTCTATCGGGTCCTCGCCAGCCCTCCATTTTTTCCTGAAGAAAAAGTTTTCAAATCGAGTAGCGGTCACCTCTTAGTATATGTCCCAATTGTTTTGCGATATTAAGTAGTTGCCTCTCCACCCCGGTCCTTTAAAGCACTTCTTCATTGGCTGGCGACTGCCTAACACCCTTTAAGACACTGAAAGGTTTCGTTGAAATGTCTTTATTAATTTTGATCTTGGCAGATTGATTCCAATATAGTTGTCTTACTATTCGTACTTTCTTATTTTCTATACCAATCTCATGAAGCCGCTGCATCAGAAAGTCATGCTTTATGTTGTCAAATGCCCGTTGATAGTTAATAAAACATATACATACATCGTATCGTTGGTCGTAACATTTTTGTACAAGAAGTTTCATTGAAAATAATGCTTCCCTCGCTCCCAAACCTTTCATAAATCGAAACTGTGTTTCCCTACTTACCTCTTCGCACAATTCTGGGATGAATTATTCTTAAAAAGCTTTGAGGGCGTGACTCATTAGGCTCATAAATCTGAAGTCTTCACAGTGTCTAGGATTATGCTTTTTCGCGATGGTTACGAATGTTGGTGGTAAGGTGTAACCAAGTAGCATTGAATGCTACAAAAACCCAGGCAGCAGTTTTTTATAAAACAGTTAATGTTGCTGTACTCTATTCCTCTAACATCTTCACTTAATTTGCTTGGCGTTAATTTGGGAGCAAATATGTCTTGGCATGAACATATTGTATGCATAGCAAAGAGAGCTTGTCAACAGCTAGGAGTATTATTTTGAACTAGAAAGCTTTACACTCCATAAAAAAACTGTTAATCCTGTACAAAGCTCAAATTCCACTATCGATGGAATACTGTTCCCATGTTTGGGGGCTGCATTTCTTAAATTTCTATTGGGAAGAGAGCTGTTCGCCTGACTGGAGAAACCAGAACTCACCAGCAACCTTGATTCCTGAGAATATCGAAGAACGGTTAGTGAACGAAAGTGTTCGATAGATGTACCCGCTTAATCGCTCCCACAGCGGTGCATGCTAGAAATATAAATTGGGCTAATACTTCACATCCGTATGAGATGTAGCATTCCTCGTACAACCCTTTTGAAGGATTCTTTTCTATGGAGAACCTCATCCCTTTAGCATGACAGGATTGTGTTTCCTAGCGAGAACAATTTACCGTGGCGAGAACTGGTGTTATGGTGGCCAAAAACGGTGAAAATCGTAGATTATGACATAATTCTTATTTTTGAAATATTTATTTAACTTCTTTTGCTTGCTGGTCTTAAATTTATTATCCAAATATTCTGAAGAATATATTAAAGTAGTTAAAAGCATTAGATAACGAAAAGAATGTAATTAAAACGAGTTTATTTCGTCGAAAATCCTTAAAGTGGCCACAAATGGAACACTGACCCTATTTAGTCTAGAAAGTTGGTTAATAGTCGAATTAAGAAATACTACTAGGAGCGTCAAAATATTTTCAGTATGGAGTTAGATGATACATGTCACTATTCATTATTACGTTGTCTCGTTATGTCATCTGGATTACCACTCTCAATAAACCTTTTCTTTTATTTTCTTTGCGATATTACTTTTCGTTGGCGAAAAGATTCTGTTGTTTTACAACTATAATTTAATATTTTTCTTTCAACATGAGTCGTTTCATTATCGAAAGATTTTAAGTCTTATATATTGTTTATTTAATTTTATTAAATAATTTAACATGAATGGATTAACTTTTGGATATTTTGTCCAAACTTATAGAAAAAAAAAATATGGAAAATAAAAATTTATTATATTTTATATTTTTAAAAAATTATCAAAGCAAATACAGTCGACACTGTTTATAGTGAAACTCTATAGAGTGAAAAACTCTTTATAGTGCAATTTTTTCAAGACCTAGAATATTTTAATGAAATTTCATGTAAAAAGCCCTGCATATAGTGAATATGTAAAATAGTAACACTCTATATAAATAAAATTTTTACCGGAATTTTATGTATAAATTTTTATGCATTTATTGACATCTTGGCCAATTCGGGTTTCCCATTTTTATCTAACATTAGCACGAATTCCATTTTAATGACGCATTCTTTTGAAAAGGTTCTTAACGCGTTTATAACGCCTAATGGTTGGCAATAAATCAGGTAGATTTCTGTGAGAAATCCGGGGAATAACCCATTTTATAGAAACCCGGGGAAAAAAACCATTTTATAGTCGAGGCCTAGTAATTTGCAAATTCAGGTTCAGTTTCTTTTTGTTTAAGAATCAAGTAAGATGTCCAAGCGAGTGTGTTTAAGTTTAGCTGAGAAAATTAAAGTTTTGGAGGAAGTTGATAAAGGCTGCGAAAAAAATTGATGTTGCTGCAAAATTTGGTTTTTCTCCAAGTTGCGTCTCTCTGATAATAAAAAGTCGCGACAGTATCATCAAGAAACCTAGTGTTCCAAGCTGTCGAAAACAAGTATGGGTGAGTACTTACGAGGATGTAAATAAAACAGTTTTACGATGGTTTCAAGTGGCCCATACGCATCAAAACGTACCAATATCGGGAAATTTAATAAAGCAAAAGGCTCTACAATTTGCTAAAGAATTTAACTGCGTTAATTTTCAAGCTAGTGAAGGGTGGTTGAGTGCCTGGAAGACTCGCAATTCAATTGTTTTCAAGACGGTGTCTGGAGAGAGTGCAAGCGTTAGTCAGGAGGACTGTGACATTTGGACTGAAACTGTTTTAAAAAGTGCATTGAAAAAGTATGAGCCAAAAAACGTTTTCAATTGTGATGAAACCGGTTTATTTTTTAAATGTTTGCCAAATAAATCTTTTGCTTTTAAAAGTGATAAATGTTTTGGAGTTAAAACAAGTAAAGAAAGGGTGACATTTATGGTTGGCGCAAACATGGATGGCTTAGAAAAACTGAAATTACTGCTCATAGGTAAAAGCAAAAATCCCCGTTGTTTAAAAGGATTTAAATCTCTGGACTTAGATTAGGCCAATAATAAAAAGGCATGGATGACTTCTGAGATTTTCGAAAGATGAATCAAAGAACTGGACACGAATATGAAAAGCCAAAAGCGAAAGATTGTGATATTTATAGACAATTGTCCTGCACAACCAGTTACTGTAAGTAAAAAATTAAGGAATATTGAATTGATCTTTTTTCCACCAAACATGACTTCCAAATTGCAACCTATGGACCAGGGTATTATAAAAAACATAAAACATCATTACCCAAACAGAATTGTTCACAAAATTGTTAATACAATTGATAACAACCTTCCAGTCCAAAAATTGATTACCTTAAAGAGTGTATAACCGAAGTCGCTAAAGTATGGAGTGAAAATGTTTCTCAGAAAACTATCAAAAACTGCTTTTCTAAAGCAGGTTTTACTGAAAAAATTGACGAATGGGAAGAAGAAGACGAAATGGATCTCGCCACCTTAAAAAGGCAAAGGGGTATTCTACAAAAAACTGCTACCGTCGACGCAGATTTTTTACTTGAAGATTTCTTAGAAATCGACAATGATGTTGGCACGACAGATCTCCCAATTGACCAAGACATAATTGACGATATAAAAAGTATAGAAGATCATGAAGAAGAAATTGAAACCGGGGAATTTCCTGCTAAATTTAGTGAAAATGAAATAAGAAATGCATTTGACATTGTGCGAACTACTCTCAGGGGCCAGGAAAGTGTACCTGATCAAATCTTTATGCATTTGAATAAATGCGAGAATTTTGTTGAGCAACAATTATTTTTCAAAAGTAATTTTCAAAAGAAAATAACTGATTATTTTTCCTAGTACGTATGTACGTAGTATGTACATATGTATTAACAGATTTTGTATTATTTTTTTTATTTCGTATGTAGTACATACATACATAAAGTCCGTACGTTATATCTTTACACGTGCGTCATAGTTTTCAGGCAATATCCCAGACGACTATTATATTTTTTATTTTTTTTACCAATACCTAGGATTTATTGCTGAAAAGAGACAAATAATATAATAGTCGTCTGTTATATGGCCTGAAAACTATGACGCACGGGTAAAGATATAACATACGGACTTTATGTATGTATTTAGCCCTGTACATGCTATGTACTATTTAAACTTTCAAATGTTTAATAAAATCTTTTCTAATAATTCAATTTTGCAATTTTTTTTGTTGCTTGTACCTTATAAAATACAAGTAAATGATTACCAATATAAAATACATACACAGCAATATATACGGATTTTTTCTTTATATAGTGAAAAACTTTCTATAGTGAAATTTCGGTCAACATTTTGGTCTTTCACTATATAGAGTGTTAACTGTAATATGAAAAAAATAAAAGAATAAAGAAAATTATTTTAATAGTTAAAAAATAGGTAATTAATAAACAATGATAATTAAAAATCTTAAAATTCTGATGTCTCGAGGCGGCAACGCTGTAACGTAATTTACTGGCTTTACTGATATGCTTATATATAGATATATTTAATTTTGTGGTTATTGTGATCAGCTGTTGTAAACAAGTGAAAATAATGGATAATAATAAAAAAAATCGAATATTGATGAAAATGGTAAAAAAAAATTTTATGTGGAAGCGAAAACGCGTTACTGAGGCTGTATATAATCAAAAATTAAGCCCACAAAGTGTTGGTAAACGGAACAGAAAATCAAGTGAGTCTCCTAACCTCTGTGACGTTGGTCGTCGAATTGTCGACATGCAATCATTTGGAGAAAATTTAACATGTTTTTCATGTAATGAAACACTTCCATTATGCTATATTACTAATGAAAAACGCTGTGGTCTAGCATTACTGCTAACCATAAAGTGTGATAAATGTCTAACGTACAACACAATATCAACAGACAGTACACATATATCGAAGGACAATAAGGAACATTATAATGTTAACACTGAAGCTGCACTAGGAAATTATAAGTTAAACAAGTAAAATAATTTTTAAAGTTAATGATAAATAATTAACATATTTAAAATATTTATAATAATAAATGGCTTAAGCCCGTCAGCCAAACATGGAACCACATTGACCAAATGTGAGAAAGAAGAACGTACTAGTCAATATAATCCTGGGCGACTTTAATGTCCACAATATCAACTGGCTCAAATATTCAAATACTATCGACGAACAAGGTCGTGAAGCTGAATCATTCTCAATCAGTTATGGCTTAACTCAGCTTATTGACGAACCAACACGGATCCTTGATCGAGACGGGGAGTTCGCCAGTCTTCTTGATCTGTTTTTAACCACCAATCCGGAGATTTACACGGTCACCGTAAATCCGCCGTTAGGTTCTTCCGACCATAAACTGCTTTCGACATCGAGTATCCTGCCAATCAGTGACGGAGGGGCGCCTAGGCCGCGCAAGATTTGGCACTACAAATCTGCTAAATGGGAAAATCTCATGGAATACTTTCGAACTTTCCCTTGGATGGACGTTTGTTTTCGATCCGATAACCCATCTGACTGCGCCAGGGAGGTCTCCGATGTTATTTTGGCTGGTATGGAAGCTTACATCCCTTTTTCGAAGAAATGCTCCTCCAACGGCAAGCCTTGGTTCGACCGAAAATGCAAAGAAGCTGTTGCTTCTAAACATATTGCCTACCGACAATGGCGTGAAAATCCTAACACCGTAAATCGAAACATCTTTGTTCATGCCTGGAACAGATGCAAGGGAATTATCGACGAAACCAAGGAGGCACACAATCAACGAATTAGAAACAAACTTCTCGCTTGTCCCAACAATTCCAGGTCCTTTTGGGTAGTCGCTAAGGCAGTTAGTCAAAATTTTACCAAATCCACCATACCACCACTCACACGGCCAGATAATTCCATTTCAACCACACCTGTTGAGAGAGCGAACTTGTTGGCTGAACTCTTTGCTTCACATTCTACTGTCGATTTCCAAGGAAAAACACCACCTACTATTCCCATATTGCAGTCAAGGATGCCCGATGTTGTCTTCAGACAGCGCATCATAAAGCGTATTTTAATGAAGCTAGACACCAAGAAGGCTTCTGGCGCTGACGGAATACCTGCCATAGTTCTCAAAAACTGTGCAAGGGAACTAACACCAGTTTTCTGCAGACTTTTTAACCTATCCTACAGAAAGGGAATATTTCCGTCCTGCTGGAAATGTGCCACGGTTCAGCCGATACCTAAAAAAGGCAAGAAGACCTTGCCAAATAACTACCGACCAATTGCACTGCTTTCAATAATATCGAAAGTCATGGAAAAGGTTATCAATGAGCATCTTCTAAAATATCTTGATCGATTCAATATTATTAGCGATCACCAATATGGTTTTCGTAAACATAGATCAACAGGAGATCTTCTGACTTATGTAACACATGTTTGGAACAACGCAATTGAACACTTTGGAGAATGTCGAGCGGTTGCTCTTGACATATCCAAGGCATTCGACCGTGTTTGGCACGATGGACTGTTGGCTAAGTTGCGCTCTTATGGTATGTCTGAAAGGTTCTGTTTGTGGCTCTCATGTTTCCTCAGAGAGCGTTCTTTACGAGTGGTGGTCGACGGATTTCTTTCTAACACCCTCACTATCAACGCCGGTGTGCCCCAGGGCTCCATACTGTCTCCTACTCTCTTTCTCATTTACATTAACGATCTGCTGGAAAAGACCAGGAATCCAATCTACAGCTTTGCAGATGACAGTACGCTTGTCTCTTCATTCACCTTGAACGCTCGGACATCGGCTGCTCAGGCGAATATCCGTAGACAGCAGGAGGTCGTTCAACTTAACAAAGACCTGGAAAAAATTCTATCTTGGGGTGACAGTAACCAAGTGGAATTTAACGCTACAAAAACCCAAGCGGCAGTTTTTTTTCTAAAAAAGTTAACGTTGCTGAACCCGACATAGTTATGTCGGGGCACTCCATTCCCCTAGCATCGTCGCTCAATTTGTTGGGCGTTAGTTTGGGAGCAAATATGTCTTGGCATGAACATGTTGCAGGCATAGCAAGGAGAGCTTCTCAAAAGTTGGGAATATTATTTAGAACCAGAAAGCTTTACACCCCACAACAACTGTTAATTCTTTACAAAGCCCAAATTCGACCTACTATGGAATACTGCTCCCACGTTTGGGGCTCCGCTCCCAAACATACACTGCATTTGTTGGATTCTGTTCAGAGAAGAGCGGTCCGTCTGATTGGGGGCCCGGAATTGACCGGCGGCCTTGATTCGCTGGAACATCGAAGAACGGTTGGCGACTTGAGTCTGTTCTACAAGTATTTTCATGGAAAGTGTTCGAAGGATGTAGCCCGCTTAATTCCTCCCAAAGCGGTGCATGTTAGAAATACACGTCGCGCTGCTGCTTCGCATCCGTATGAGGTTCAGCTTGTTACTCCCGCGTACAACGCTTTTCAAGCAATCTTTTATATGGAGAACGTCATCCCTTTGGAATAATTTGCCCAGTGCTGTGTTTCCCATCGAGTACAATTTACAGCAATTCAAGAACAACGTGAATCGCTTTTTCCGCACTCGTGCCGCTCTTGGAGCGCTTTAGGGACTTCCCTACAGCACCTGTGCTAGACCAATAAAAAAAAATAATAATAATAATAATAATAATAATAATATTTATATAATACACAATGGTAAAGACATACAAATATCTAGGCTTCCAACAAGGCACAAAACTTAACCACATTCACATCAAAACAGTGCTCAGAACCGAACTCAAAAACAGACTCATGAAACTTTTACAATCAAAACTCAACTCCAAAAATCTCATTAAAGCCATCAACACATTTGCTATACTTATATACTCACATATTCATTTGGTATCATCAAATGGTCACAAACAGACATAGAAAACATTCACATCCTTATACGTTCTCAGTTCACCAAATACAGAAAATTACACCCCAACGCATGCAAAGAAAGACTTACCACCGAGAGGAAGGCAGGAGGAAGAGGAATCATAAACATAAGATCACTACACACAGAACAAATACAAGCACTTAGGAACTTCTTTCACACCAAGCAAACCAGCCTCCTCGCAGCAACAGTGAAAGCAGACAAAAACTACTACACACCTCCCGACTTATCCCGGGCAGAACACCCAGCAGACACACACAGTCACACCCAATGACAACAGGAAAAGATGAAAACGTGGTCAGAAAAAACACTCCACGAAAAACATAGATACCACATAGAACAAGACCACGTAAATAAAAAAGACAGTTATACACCTGGTTACAAGATGGGTAGCTATTCCCTGAAACAGAAGGTTTCTTATTTACCATCCAGAATAAAGTCATATTAACCAGAAACTACCAAAGGTATATTATCGAGGTCCCAACTGTTACAGAAGACAGATGCAGGAAATGTCACCAGCAGGAAGAAATGATCGAACACATAATAAGCGATTGCAAAATATTAGCCGGAACGGAATACACAGCCAGACATGGCTCGGCGGCAAAAGTAATTCGCCAAGCACTAGCCACAACATGCAAACTCATAGAAAACACAGATCCCTACTATAAATACTTACCAACATCCGTACTTGAAAATAAAGATTACGTGCTCTAATGGGATATTAGTATCCATACAGATAAATCTTCGCCAATAGACTCGATATTACTTTTCAGTGTAAAAAAGGAAAAGTCACTTATCCAATTGACATAGCTGTCCCCAACGACACAAATATACAAACGAAATACACAGACTTTACAACAGAAATAAAAAGGCTATGGAAATAAGAAAAAGTCATCATTGTCCCCCTTATTATATCAGCCACAGACCTTACACTAATAATATTCACACCACACTCAGTACAATTAGGACTCAACACAAACATACACAGAAACATTCAGAAGTCAGTGATTTTGAAAACATGTAACATTGTCAGGTCATTCCTTAATACACAATGGTAATAGTGTTTGTGCTGACTTGGCTTGGGCCTGTCAGCCAAACATGGAACCACATTGACCAAATGTGAGAAAGAAGAACAAAAATAAACTATATAATAATAATATCTGTAATTATATAGATGTTTTTATGTATTTTAGGAGTTTTACTGAATAAATTTCTAGCTTCTGTAAATGTACCACTAATAGATTCAAAACTATTTAACATATTTAAATTTCCCGCCATTACTACTAAATGCAACGTTGTCGCTATTTCAGAGATAAAAGGTAAATCATTTACAAGTACCTCCAACAATTGTTATTTTTCATAAAGTTAAAGATTCCTAATTAAATGTGACATTTTTTTTAAATAATCGCGAAATTTCAATGTCTAACATAGTTAAATTTTAAATTTGTTACAACAAAACATGTGTCATTTTTATATCAAATTGACGTATTCTCCATAAGGCTATATGTATTGTTAATTGCGATTTTTATTTCAATAAGCTCCTAAAGACCTTAAATTTTTCATAGAAAATCTCCAAACTAATTAATATATCGAAATAAATATATACAAAATAGTTTTCATATTTTACCTTTAACGCTTCAACCTCCTTAAATAGCTTTCTTCGGGATCTAAGGTCTAGCCGAAATTCAATGTTTGTTCTCCTTTTGTTCGCTGGAGTGTCTGTTATATTGTTTATCGTATTTTAATATTAACTAACTCAGGAAACTAGTCCTTGCTGAATTAGCATTTCCTTATTACAAGCGGTTTTTAGTGTTCAGAATGTACGGAACACTTACAAGACACTTCGGTGTCCGTCTGTCTGTCACACCCAATTTTCTCCGAAACTATTTGACATAGAAAGTTAAAATTTGGTACTAATATAGCAATCGATGGCCTCGTCAGAGCCGTGTAGTTTTGAAAGTTAAATTTTGACTTAAGGGGTTAGTTTTGGGGGGTAAAATCGGAAGTGAATTTTTTTTTACCAGGTCATCGAGTGGGGTGTCAAATGAAAGCTTGTAAAAAGACGAGTTCAAAAAAATATATAATGTAATACTTGCTCACAATTCTCTTTGTCTTATTTTTGAAAAAGTGCCAAAAATCGCTCTCCTCCTACCTTATTTCGGAAAGTAATGATCAAAAAATTTTGAAAAAATTCTGAAATATTCTCTACACGGTGTAGATCGGATGAAAATGATTACGTGTGCATTACCGTTAATAACACAGCCCCACAAAAAAAAAGTGGGGTATACTTTTGAAGCGATATATCAGATCCGTAGTATTTTTGCCCGCTGATCACGAATCTGACGTCAGAATATCGCCATCACATCTCAATTTTTTCTAACCTCAAAAAAATAGGTAAAAATTAGTAAAAATTAATAAAAATATACTCCTAAAAAATTGATTCAAGCTTTTTCATGAATCCAAAGATGTATTAATATGTATTCGGACACGCTAAGCTAATATTCATCGGTTGGATTGAGCCATACAGTTCCGTTTTCTTTCTAACCTCAATAAATCAGACAGATATAGTGATTCTCGAATGCAAAAACGAATTCAAATTAAAATTCAAACCGATCCTTACCAAATTTGGTACACGGGGATTTTTTGGGTCGCTGATCACGAATCTGAGGTTGGATTTGCAAAATTCAAGATGGCAGATGTTTTCGCGTGATTTTGAACGCCGAGAAAATTCATCGGTCGATTTTTATTCTTCTACCTGCATCCAGGGCACCTCCACGTGGTGACGGTGGGCAACGGTGTTACTCCACTAGCCGGCAGAGTCCATGGATAACGGCTTAGATGCCGTCATGGCAGGTAGAAGAAAGAAATTACGATGCAGAGACTCGGAAACCCAGTATCGGCGGTTGGTCAGGGTGGGAAAGCGGGCCAGCAGTTGTCGTCATCCAGCGACCGTAGCTCTTCATGTGTGGGTGACTTGGCTCATTTAGAGTATAATGCTACAAGAAAACGGTCTCACGGTACAAGGACTTTTCATAAGTGCGATAAAAACAGTGATTCATTTTGTTATATTTGCTGTCAACACGTATTGAGTAAAATGGGGTCACCGATAATGGATAAGATTAAAACCTTATATAAGGATTGTTTTAACATTGAAATACAGCACCAGGATACAGATTGGGTTCCCCACATCATTTGCAGTTCTTGCAAAATAATGTTGTACATCAATAAGAAGGCGATTAAATATTCCAGACCAGCAATATGGAATAGACCATACAGTGAAAATGATTGCTACTTTTGTATGAATGTTGTATCTAGGCATAATCGAAAAAATAAAAGCACTATTACTTATAACGATGTTTCGACAGTAACAAGACCAACTAAACTAATTCCGCCTCCTGAACCACTTGATGCTGATGTTATGGAAAGAAATGATTTCACCTTATCAGTTCATGCCGAAAACATTGAGACTGTCGAAAAAGATTCAAACACTGTTACTAATGAATGTTCTAGTGACAACCTATCATATAATAGTGACACAGATAAAGAATTTCTACCATACAACCGTAAACCAGAACCAATACTCGTATCACAGTCAGAACTTAGTGATCTAGTCAGAGATTTAGGCTTATCCAAAGATGGTTCAGAGCATCTTGCTTCCTTTTTAAAGAAAAGACATTTACTTAAGCCAGAAGCTACGATTTCTTATTAAAGAAACAGAGATGAAGAATTTCGAAAGTATTTCACAATGGACGAGGAATTGTCACTTTCATATTTTACCGATGTAAAAGGTCTAATGGATGAATTTCAAAATAACTCATACGATCCTGAAGAATGGAGACTGTTCATTGATTTTTCTAAACGGAGCATTAAGGCAGTTTTGCTGCATAATACCAACGTTTACGCTCCCATTCCGATTGCTTATTCCACAGTTATGGAAGAGCAATATGAAAAAATGAAGCAGCTTTTGATAAAAATCAAATATGCTGATCATAACTGGAAAATTTGTGGAGATCTGAAAATTGTAACAATATTGCTTGGCCAACAGTCAGGGTTTACACTTTATCCCTGTTATAAATGTCTGTGGAATAGCAGAATCTAAAATTACATTTCCTGGACTCCCACATCGATGATTTCCCAGATAATCTTGGTGACTACAGTGAGGAGCAAGGGGAACGTTTTCACCAAGATCTGAAAATCATAGAAAATCGGTATCAAGGACGATGGGATGACCATATGCTAGCGGACTATTGCTGGTCGCTAAAAAGAGAAACAAGTCCTCAAAAGCGTTTGGGCAGAAAGCCTTTGAATAGGTCATTCGCGGAAAAAAGAACAAGATACAGCCAAAAAAAGGAAAGTTAGGCGCGGGTCTAACCTTCGCAATTCTAGGGCTTAAGGGTCTACTATTTGAGAGTATATGGTTTAAAAGTCCTGGTTTTAAGTTTATTGGGTCTCATTTTTAAACTTACAGGGTTATTGAGGTCTATTTTTTGAGGTTACAGGGTGTGGGAGTCTAAGGTTTCAGGGTTTAGGGTTTAAGAGTATCAGGTTTGAGAATTCCCCAACTGTATACCAAATTTGGTAGGAATCGGTTGGTTTTCAAAATTTTGTCCGCCATCTTGGATCCGCCATTTTGAATTTTGCAAATCCGACCTCAGATTCATGATCAGCAACCCAATAAACCCCCGTGTACCAAATTTGGTAAGAATCGGTTGAATTTTAATTTGAATTCGTTTTTGCATTCGAGAAGCACTATATATGTCTGATTTATTGAGGTTAGAAAGAAAACAGAACTGTATGGCTTAATCCAACCGATGAATATTAGCTTAGCGTGTCCGAATACATATTAATACATCTTTGGATTCATGAAAAAGCTTGAATCAATTTTTTAGGAGTATATTTTTCTTAATTTTTACTAATTTTTACCTATTTTTTGAGGTTAGAAAAAAATTGAGATGGGATGGCGATATTCTGACGTCAGATTCGTGATCAGCGGGCAAAAATACTACGGATCTGATATATCGCATCAAAAGTATACCCCACTTTTTTTTTGTGGGGCTGTGTAATTTATCTGGTATATAACAAAAAAAAAAATTTCAGAGTCATCAGTTTTCACTAAAGATTGGAAAAAAACTTTGTTGAAAACTCATTTGGGATATGTTTTGTGAAGGCAATGATCATTTTATACTTCCATAACGAAAATTTTTATTTTAAAAGCAATCAACCTACGGAACACTAATTGCACAAGACCGGTTATTTTTCTTAATTTAGTATTTTGTTTCTTAACACCTAACGTAAAACAAAGGTAAAATAATAATAGTACATAACAAGAGTTAGGTATTATGAAAATGCGAATAACCAATTTTAATATGTTCACATTTTATATGAAACAAATTAATTGGCAAGTTTTTGGCATAAGGTGTTACACACAGTTTTATTCGGAACGTAAAGATCTTGGAAATAATGCACACTAAAGACTGATATTTATAATTTTTGGATGGTATTTATTACGTGTAACATCGTTTTTTTTTTTCTCGATTCTATAAAAGTATTTGTAAAGGGCACTCATTATCTTACACTAATAATGGAAATATTTCCAAATTACAAATTAAAACTTATTAATGCATTAGTATTTCCCATAGCTACTTCCGCCTTAGAAACTTTGACGATAAATATTGTGACTCGAAAAAAATTTAACCCCCACATGGGTATACAGAAGAATGTTGAGTACCTTAGGCACAACACCGAACTAATATTCCCACTGAGTATAAAGAATCGTCTATCCACCAAAACAAACCAATCGTACTTGCGATATTTTGGGCCTATCTCTAGAAGAAACGATTTAGAAAAACTGATGGTGCTACTATACCGTAAAATAGGTTTCTTGCATCATTTTAACAAAAATGTGTTTCGATAATTTTATGTGACAATTCGCTATCGTACCTTATTAACGTTATTTTAAAGGGTAGTAAAACTTTCTACCAGTTAATTACATCACTTTTTGAATATGAAACAGTAAACCACTACCTTGCTATCTACAGGGTTTCTTAGTTAAGATAGTAGACGTTATAGTCCCCCTTCAAATAACCCTAAACGTAGTTTTCAAAAGAAACGCAAACGAAACTTGAAGAGATTATCCTGGGGGACATTATTTACACTACTTAATAATTGCACACTACACCTCCCTCAAAGATATATCGTATTTTTATATATCAGCTTTTCTATACAAACTTAATGATATTGATTCTTCTATACAAAATTAATGATATAATTTTTCAATAAGTTTCTTTAAATTAATAATGCGATAAAATGAATGTATTAACAGAAGACAAATAAACAGAACATTCCTATATTAGTCCAGTCAGAATACGACCAAATGGGCCAAAAACAGAAATAGTTGGATACTGCTACTTTTTAAAAAAATACTTGTCTCGACGAGTACATTAAAGAAAAAAATATTCCGACCACTGAAAAATTCGGACAACATCCTCAAAAATGGGAGAATTGGCCCGTTTTTGGGTTTTTACGTATTTTTGCAATTTTATCGTAAATTTATGGAAGATAAACTAAAAATTCTGACAGATTTTGATTTTAGATGAAAAAAAAAAAACGAAAAATTTAAGGGGCTATGGATGTCATTTGAACCTTCTGGTCGAGTGCAATTGGCCGGTTTTGTCGTTTTTTTTTTCTTTTGTCATTTTTTTGTTATTAAATAGGTGTACTTACAAACTTTAAGCTAATTTTATTTAGTTAACTCTGAAAATATGTTCATGAACATTATTGTAATTGATTGAAACATAATTTTTTCTTCTGACGAATTTTTTAAACAACTTCTTTTCAGTATACGACTACCTTACCTAAAATATCAGAAATTGTTCCTTAGTCCCTAAGCTTTCATTTAAGGTACTTAAAAATTCATTTACACAATTTAGGCCCGAGAAATTATCCATTTTTCTCAATTTTATTTTTTTTAATACGAATTTACGATTTCTTTTTAAAAAATTATTTTTTTCTTGGGTTTTATATATATTTCATTCAGTAACCAAAGTTATTTTTAATTATTATACACAGATTATTGTACATGTTGAGTGGCTAAGGAAGTCATTTGGTCCATTTAGGTTGAAAAAACTGGACAGTATGAATTTTATATTGGTAAGTCATATTTTTTTATACAAATAAAAAATAAAGTAACCAGTAATGATGTTGAAAAGATTACTTGTTTATTGATAATAAGATATAATAATTAAATTAGCAAAAATTATAAAGTTACTGCTCAAAATAATAGTTTTAATCATGCAAGTTTAACCAGTTAAATAAAATAAATATATAAATATTTAATAAAAACAAGTTTCGTCCAAATCGGTGACCCAAATGCTTTAGCCTCTCCTTGGAAGACATATGCTAATCATTTTATAACTAATAAAAATGATCTTCGTTATCGCAAATATGATAAAATATAAGAAAAATTAATTTTTTAAAAGTAACTGTAAATTTGAAACAAAAAAGGCGTAAAATTGAAATTAAAATGGCCTAAATGGACCAAATGACTTCTTCAGCCACTCAACATGTATGGTAACCTGTATATAATAACTAAAAATAACTTTGGCTACTGAAAATATTATAAAACTCAAGAAAAAATAATTTTTAAACGAAAATCGCAAATTTGCATTAAACAAATTAATGAAACTAAAATGGTTGATTTCTCTGGCCTAAATTGTCTTAAGTACCTCAAATAAAAGTTTAGAGACTAAGGAACGCTTTCCGATATTTTAGGTAAGGTAATAGTATACTGGAAAAAAGTTGTTTAAAAAATTCTTCAGAAGAAAATATGGGCAAAATTTATCAATATTTTGAAGAGTGAAAAATATATCTAATATGTAAAAAATGACTAAAATTATGTTTGGATCAATTAAAGTAATATCTAATAATATTCATAAGTAAGAAATAAACTAATAGATAAAAAAATTATATATCAAGCTAGTATTAAATAATAATTTCTAAATGTGTACTGGTACCTTCAGCAGTCTTCTAAGCGAGCGTTGAAATTTTTGGTCACTATGTGGCAAGTCGATTTTGGGAAAACTGCTCGCTCTTATCGGATATTTTCTGTTATTGTTACTGTTACTTTGGTTTTGAAAGATTATGATAAAATGCATCAGCGTCTAATCAGGGCAACGCTGACTTATGTCACCTGTTTTGGAAATTAATTTCTGCCGGAAAATTTCTGGCAAGTATAGGTTTGAATTGTATGGCATCACCTCATCCTGCTCGAATCAGCTTTTCATTCAAAATTTTTTAAAGCTTTCACAATAATCTCCATATATTGAGTGACCAATTATAGTGCGACCTTGAAGAAGTACGTTCCGAATATTCTACTTGCCGACATTATGTCGCATCCTGTCA
Source organism: Pachyrhynchus sulphureomaculatus (assembly GCA_019049505.1). Classification (NCBI taxonomy): domain Eukaryota; kingdom Metazoa; phylum Arthropoda; class Insecta; order Coleoptera; family Curculionidae; genus Pachyrhynchus; species Pachyrhynchus sulphureomaculatus. The sequence goes on from CM032446.1 coordinate 190,235,753, forward strand.
CTTTAGGGGGAGGTAAAGGGATTTAATGCTTTAATTTTGGATCTGTAGGACTTTAGTAACTACAATTTGGAATGTATTCACAAGAAATAATGTTCAGAACTATTTCTTAAGTCTATTAACAAAATAATACTGAAAAATTCCTGGCATCTGTACTCGGATGAGTTATTCTTTCAAATAACAAAGCTTGATAAATAGGACTTTAAAAGTAACTTTTTTTTATTTTAAAAGAAGTATTTTCGATGTTATGTTACGCCTTCGGAGAAAAGTTTAGAAATATGTGTCATCAATTTAGAAGAGAACAATTTACTTTTTCCTTTTTGTCTTTTTGTAAGTTATTCTTTGTACAAATAACACTTTAATATTGTTTGAACTGTTGTGGTGCATCAAAATGAAATAATATAAATTGCGATATATAAAAATAGATCGAAAACTACTTTCACTTTCATGCTGAAAAAGGCACTGTATACTTGAATATATTACATTGAAGTATTAGAGCATAGAATAGTTAAAAATTGTGTGTGTTGTGTTATGTTTAAAATAGCACTTAGTGAACGAGTAGCATAGTTTGGTAATACTAGCCGTAGTTTATTTCCCAAGGCTTAACCATAAATAAAAAAATAAGAGCAATTTTGCTAAGATCAATAGAAAGTCAATCAGCTGACACTAGTGCTGACGAATGCGCCAGTTAAAATTCTAAACTAAGTATACAATGCAAAAAGACCTGAACTAACCTAACTATCGGTAGTGGTAAAATGAGATTTAAACAAATAAGTTCGTTCGTATATTTTCCAAAAATATTTGATCATATCCTGATTATTCTTGAAATATATTGTTTTCCCTAAAGCCTGTATTTTCACACGAAGAATACTCGGGGCTGGGTGAATACATGGACAAACTATACTTCCAAGTGTCGAAATTTACAGTAATCGAATTTTTTTTGAAAAATAGGCCAAATTATAACATTGACAAACTTGTCACAGATTACAACGCTAAATAGCTCTAACATATATAATATATATATATATATATATATATATATATATATATATATATATATATATATATATATATATATATATATATATATATATATATATATATATATATATATATATATATATATATATATATATATATATATATATATATATATATATATATATATATATATATATATATATATATATATATATATATATATATATATATATATATATATATATATATATATATATATATATATATATATATATATATATATATATATATATAGTGTTATCGAATTAACTACATACGAGGCTGGTTTGAAAAGTCCGTGCAAAAATAAAAACTACTTATGTGTTGGGGTAAACCTTTTTTGTTTTTCGACATAGTCTCCTTTTAGGCAATCACCTCCTCGTTTGAATAAAATCTTTGTCCAAGCCAGCCATTTCTTCAAATTGGGGAACAAATAGTAGTCCGAGGGAGCCAAGTCTGGAGAATAGGGGGGATGTGAAACGAGTTGGAATCCTATTTCCATTAATTTTGCGACCACAACTGCTGAGGTGTGTGCTGGTGCGTTGTCGTGATGGAAAAGGACTTTCTTGTAGGCCAATCGCGGGCCTTTTTCTTGCAGCTCGGTTTTCAAACGGTCCAATAACGATGAATAATATTCACCTGTAATAGTTTTACCCTTTTCCAGATAGTCGATGGGGATTATCCCTTGCGAATCCCAAAAGACAGTCGCCATAACCTTTCCGGCCGAAGGAACGGTCTTCGCCTTTTTTGGTGCAGATTCCCCTTTGGTAACCCATTGTTTAGATTGCTGTTTGGTCTCAGGAGTATAGTAATGTATCCATGTTTCATCCACCGTGACGAAACGACGCTTAAAGTCCTCCGGATTCTTCTGGAACAGCTGCAAACCATCCTTGCAACACTTCACACGATTCCGTTTTTGGTCAAGCGTGAGCAATCGCGACATCCATCTTGCGGATAGCTTTCTCATGTCCAAATGTTTATGCAAAATATTATGTACCCGTTTAGTCGAGATGCCCACAGCACTAGCAATCTCACGCACCTTAACTCTTCTGTCATCCATCACCATATCATGGGTTTGATCAATGATTTCTGGAGTCGTAACCTCCATAGGCCGTCCAGAACGTTCAGCGTCACTTGTGCCCATATGGCCAGTCCGAAAATTTTGAAACCACTTATAAACTATTCTAATCGAAGGTTCAGAGTCACCATAATGTTTATCAAGCTTCTCTCTAGTCTCCTGAGGCGTTTTGCCTTTCATAAAGTAATGTTTAATCACCAAACTTTTTCGTCCATTTCTTGAAAATCACTCGACTTCCTTGATTCACACGAATGCCAAACACAAGAAATAGATCAATATGGCTGAAACTTGGTGTGCGTTCATTCAAGAGATGCTACTAACTAAACATGACCTCGATACGCGCCGGTGGTGCCATCTCTCGGACTTTGCACGGACTTTTCAAAGCAGCCTCTATATGAACTAGCTGGACCGACTGCAGAAAATTTATCTTAAATAACGGATCTCAATATTAAAGAAAAAATTGACACTGAAGAAGTGATGACATGGATGCCGTTACTGGTAAACTATACACCTACACAGTAGGATCGATTGTTAACCAGAAGGCCAAGTCTACAGTGTTGCGAGATTTCATTAAGCTTTTCCCCCCACAAATTTAATAAAAAAAAGTGAAAATTATTACTTTTAAAACAATTACTTCCTGACACCAACAAATTACTTACACAAGTTTTATATTGCAATATTTTATTATAATAAGTATTTCAATATTTTATTATAATAACTAAAAAATTCTAACCCATGTAAATCACTGCAATTTTATTTGCTTTATTGAAACAGCGACGGGACAAAGAAATTGTTAAGATAGGTTGCAAAACCATTGATATTACTGTGCCTTACTTTATTGTGAAAGCGACCAGTTGCCTGCGTCAGAGGACGTTAATAAAGGAATTGACTTTGTCGGTAGCTTTTATAGAAGGGGCTTTCTTAAACCACAAATAAAAAAATAAGAGTAATTTCGTTAAGAGCAATAGGAAGTCAGTCATCTAGCACAAGTGCTGGAGAATGCGCCAGTTAAAATTCTAAACTAAGTTAACCTTGCAAGTGTAAAAAGAGTTGGCTAACCTAAGTACCAGTAGTGCCAAAATGAGATTTAAACAAATAAATTATACGTCTATATGTAGTGAAACGTCTCATCTGAATGAAAATAGGATCTATTATTTAATATTGGATGCGTTTATGCAGCCATTTTTTTTTGCCGTACAGAGTATCATTTGTGTATTAAAATTAATCACTCACCAAATTAAAACTGAACAGTCATTAATGGTTGCTAACGAAGTTTTACCAAAAAAAATTCTTAAAATCGTATAAATTAAATTTAGAAATGTACAGGAAGCAGTTTCTATCGACCTCCCTCTCCGAAATCCATATTGATAATTTGTTATTATATTGTAGTCGTTTAGAAATTCAACTATTCGGTTATAGATAGGCCTTTTAAATCTTAGAAAACATTGTTCACTGCAATCATGGAAAAAATTATTTGCTTTACCAACCAATCGATCTTGATAAATTTTACATAATCATCTATATTAGTAAAAAAGTTTGCTTTTTTAAAGCTTACTTAAAGACAAAAAAAAAAACGAAAGAAGAATAATGTCCTAAGCCGTTCAATAAATCAACTTAATATCTCGGTTTTAGTGAGTTGAGCATAGCGCCACGGTGCTGAAGTAGGAAGATTAGGGTTAAGCAAACGGGATATATACACATTAGGATATCTTTTGTATTGCCTAGGGAGATCCCATACAGCTTAGTCTAATTTTGGGAAATGGGGGCGACATAAGGTATCGAATGTCTGTTGAATGGTATGCGAGTAATTGAAAATAGTTATTTGTGTGTAAGTAAATAGCATTAATACTATCTGCTCTCTGAAGCGAAATAAGCGCGATAACAACCAAAGAAGATATAATTTTTTTATTGTTTTTAACTTGAAGGAGAAGGAGCTGTTTTTAATAGTTCTGCTAGCTTTGCCGTATTTAATCTTGACTAGATCTAGATCATTAGACTGAGCTGAGGTGGGGCACTTGGTATCTATATTATATAAAATCATTAATGTAAATTATTCATTTCTATTAAAAAATATTGGGAACTTACCATTTAAGTATTAATTTTCTGAATACTAATAATATGAGTAATTAAATTTTACTGTTTCTGAACAAATTTATGAATAGATTTATAACATTTTTATAAAGTTTTATAAATAATAATTTTTTTTTTATTTTCAATACACAATACGGTATGTAAACACACGTAAAGCGTGTCGTATGTTTTCTAAATATATTTGTTAATATCGTGATTTTTCTGTATCTGAATATTCTTGGAATATAGTGTTCTCACTAAGGCCTGTATTTTCACACGAAGAATATTCGACGCTAATTTTCTGGATGAATATTCATGGACATACTATACTTCCAAGTGTCTAAATTTACAATAATTATTTTAGTATGCTAAATTTTTACACTAGCGAATTTTCTTGTTGTATTATATTATATATATATATATATATATATATATATATGTATATATATATATGTATATATATATATATATATATATATATATATATATATATATATATACCGATATATACAGGGCGTTATGGAATTTACTGTATATATAAGAACTGGCTCCTCCTTCTAAGGAAACCTATTGCAGAAAATGCACCTTAAATAGCGGATCTCAATAATAAAGAAAAAATCGACCCTGTAGAAGTGATAACATGAATACTGCCGTCCTTGATAAACCATACACCTACACAATACGGTCCATTGTTAACCAGAAGGTTAAGTCTACAATATTTCGAGATTTGACTCTACTTTCGCCAAGAGATAGTAGATAATAGAAAAAAAAATATAAAAATTGTTAGCTTTTAAAATAATTACTTCCCGACACTAACAAATTAATTACACAAGTGTTATATTTCAATATTTTATTGTAATAAGTAAAAATTTTAACGCATGTAATTCACTAACATTTCATTTGCTTCATTGTAAGAGCGACGGGACAACAAAGAAATTGTTAAGATGGGCTCGAAAGCACTTGATATTATTGAGCTTAACTTTGTTCTGAAAGCGATAGTTGTCGGCGCCAACGCCGTCAACAAAGGTTTTGTTGCTGGCTTCGGCTGACTTTGTCGAGAGCTTTTAGTGGAGAAGCTTTCTTAAACTTACTTTGTTTTTTCACCTTAGGACTAAAAAGTATCATTACAAGAACATTGTTTACCATTTCGGTATTATTCTTGGAGAAGTCAAAGAAAAACCTATGCGAAATTATGTTTTTATTTTGTCCAAATCCAAACAGCCGTTAACATAAAAGTCAAAATCAGCTGTTAAGGAGTAGTGATCTAGTTGTTCTCGCGTGATACTAAGGAATTATTTTCTTTTTTATTAATTTTGGTTAAATATTATTTTTACTAGATGTTTTCTATTATTGTTTTCATTTGTTATTAGACTAATTTTAGCTGAAATTTGAAAATCGGTAATTGTTGAAGAAAATCGTATGTTTGGCAACACGCTTGAGATAGTTCGTACAATAACGTCCTTTCAGGAGCTGGTAGGTTGGGCTGATAAAATCAAGTTATGCTCTATTTTAATTTTTCAAAAATTTTTGAATTTGACAAAAAAAGTATGGAATGCGCCCCTACATGATCCCACGAGACACTCGTTTCCATATATACAGTTAATTTCGTTAAACATATTGAAATTGGCAAATCATCGCATAAGGGGCAACTGCACAAAAATAATGATAATATCGTTCCTCCATAAGTAATGAGAAAACTGATTCTAAAGTTTTATAGTTTTTCACTAATGATTTTATGTCAGAAGCAAGACACTGGGATTTTGATGATAACTACTGTTACTATGCCTAATAGATTTTTTGTTAATATTTCATGCTATAATTATTTATTAATAGAACTTTAACTATTTCAGTTTGAGAAAGCTTCCGATACTGAAGAAACAAACTACACTTGATGTTCAGTGTTTTAACTGAATAAATTAATACATGAAAGAGTCGAAATCTAACGAGGGCAAATAATTATTTTCCAAGCCGAAATTTTTCTTAATGTCATGAACTATTTCCGTTAAAAATATTGTTTAACTTTTATTATAGTTAAATTAATTAAAGGATATCATATAAAAATCTATTTTATAAATGCTATACTCAGTAGAACAAAAATCGCCATGTAAATTCCGGAAAAAGGAAAATAAAAACATTTTTCACATCAAATTCACACTTCTTTCTTAAGCGTACAATATGGTAAAACTATTAGTTATTTAAGTTTGAATAACTTTAAATTTGTTAAGAGAACTTTATCGGTGGCTGACAAAAACTACAGAGTTATGAACAGTTGCGGAAAAAAGTCGTTATAGTTACGTTATACTTATTTCGGCGAAAGCTTCTTTTAGATTTATGACGTCATTACTTCTAGATTTATTTCTCTCGTTCTCTGTTTAGAATTTAATGTATAATAATTTCTTTTTATCCATGTTCAGATGTAATTTTTTTACAAATATAGTTATGAGTTATGTGTTGAGACAGACTTGTAAATGACGAACTATTATTATTATTATTAACCAGAACTAACCTGAACCAGTAATTCACTTTGACGAAATTTTTATATCTGTTTCCTTGTACTTAAAATACCTAATTTCTAGTTATTAGCAGCATGAAAACATATTTTTCTATATTTTTTGTTCTCCCAATTTCTCTTACTTATTAATTATGTCATCATTTATCATTTTTCTCAGTATTGATTGACGTCACCCCCTGAATTCAATAATTCTATATCAGTTTTGCTTTTAAACGAAAAAATATTTCCTGGCTTATTAATCAATATTCCTGCAAACAGAGCCTAAATATATTTTACTGGAGATCTGGTGGTTTACTATAGATAAATACAGAACAACTCTATAATTTTCATTTAAGAAGAAGGTAGCTATGTTAGTTGCTAAAATTGACTAATCCAGTCATTAGTCTAAGTTGCCAGCCTGGAATTATTATTATTTAAGGTTAGTGCATTTTTAAACCATCTACTTCAACTATTTGTATAGTCTGTACTTTTTTTGATTTTTTATTTTGTTTACTTTTTTTACATGATAATAGAAATGAACATTTAAATAGACATTTTTTTACTCTATCGATACTTGGCACATTAATCACAAGCGTCAGACAGGGGTGATAAATGGGATTTTTCCCAAATTATGTCTAAAGTGAGAAAAAAGATATAGACCGTTACTCTACGTGACGCAAGCAATCACCAGTTTTAGTATATTAAACTATTTTTTATAATACACGTATCCTTATATATATATATATATATATATATATATATATATATATATATATATATATATATATATATATATATATATATATATATATATGCTGGCAAAGAAGCAGCCTCTTGTACATATGTCGTCAGAGTTGTCACAATTTGAATAAACTATTATTTATTTTAACTACACACACACACAGTTTTTTCAACATTGTCGTTAATTGTGGCTGCTAGAATTTTCGGGTTTTACACTAGGTTAGAATCAATAAGTAGGTCCAAACCAGTGGTACCCAAACATTTAAAAAAAATACTTAAGCTTTTCCGATAGCTCACTCTCTCCGCCCAAAAGTTACCTTATGTAAAAAAAGTAAGTAAATATGCCTCGGCCCATATTCCGAGTTTCATGCTAAAAAAAAAAAACAGGGCCTTGTAATTTGACATATGTGACTTGTTAAACTTCAGTGTAGTAGCAAAAGATTTTTGGATATACTAAATAGAAAATATGCACGGGGCAGAAGGGGAGTACGTCAAGGGGACACAATTTCACCCAAACTGTTCACCTTAGCGCTGGAAAATGTATTAAAAATCTGAACTGGCTTGATAAAGGAATTAACATAGATGTTGTATGACTAAACCACTTAAGATTCGCAGATGCCATTGTCATTATTAGCGAGACAGCTGAGAAACTCCGAATCATGTCGCAAGAACTCCATAAGGTTTCCTTAAAGGTTGGACTAGAAATTAACGCAAAATAAAGACAAACTAATGAGTCCCCAAGACACAGACGACCAATTATTCGAAAACGTGTACTCGTACATATATTTGGGACACAAGATCCAATTGGAAAAAGAGAACCAAGATGCGGAAATCACAAGACGAAGAAGTCTTGGAATTTCTAAATCTTAAAAGGAAAGTTTTTGATAGTTGTATAATACCTGTTCTTACTTTTGATCTAGAAGCTACGGCGTTATCTCGCAAGTCGGCTAACAAGCTCCAAACTATTCAAAGAGCCATGCTGGAATAAGTCTTAGAGACCGAATTAAAAACCAAAATACCTGAGAAAGAATCAAAGAACCAGATGTATTGGAAAAAATAGCAAAGCTAAAGTGGCAATCGGCGGGCCATATTGTGAGTCAAGATCCGAAATTATTAACATGGAGGCCAAGGAAGACCAAGAGAAGTGTGGGAAAACCACAAAAGCGATGGCGAGATGACATTCAGATGATTGCAGAAACGAACTGGACACAAGTTGCAATGGATAGAAGGGTATGAAAGGTTTTGGAAGAGGCCTACATTCAAGGATAAACACGGGCTGAGGAAGAAGAAGAAGAAATAGAAAAATTGTAAGTGGAGCGAAATAATTAAAAATATGCCCTTGCATACTAAATAATGTTATTGGTGTAAACAATGAATATAGTTCGTAGTATATTCATAGCTTATACCAATAGTTTATTTTTACACAATCAGGTTTATCAAAGGCAGATCAATTTCTGTTTCGGAAGATAAGTTAATGTCGGTCTGTTTAAACCTTCGTACAGATTTCTAAGGCAATTCACTAATGAAATAACATAATGGTGCTAAAAAATAAATAATAATTCTTTGTCATGTTCCCGAGAGACGTTCCTGTGCCGGCAGTAAAATTGATTATCGTTGTGTGGTTGATTTTTCGCAAGCACGAAAAGTCGACAAAACGTTTTATTAGATTCAGACTTTATTACTATCTCCGAAGTATAATTTATCTGACTAATGAAAAAATAAAATTCAACTTAATGTAAGCGATAGAAAATTAAATTAATTTTCTAAATTAATTAAAGCTTTTTGTTGGTTTAACTCAAATTTATGTTTAGCTAATTAGAATTACGTTGTACAATTCAATAAATGATGATACAGGAAATACAATTTTAATCCCACTAATATGTCATGCACGAGATGATGTACGTCTGGACAAGCAAGCAAATTTCAAGACGTTCTGAAAGCTTATAACTTTTGCTACAACAATAACGTTTTGCGAACATGAGGCGTACCAAATACTTGTGTATGTATGTGTTCGTAAAAATTACTTATATGTTTGATTTAAACTTGTAATGACAATTTAAATAGACGACGAGGGCGACTCGAAATTTTGACTTGTCGACTAACCATCTGCCTAGTTATTCATTCTATCGGGCGAGTAAAATAAAAGCCATAAATGTTGATTCTGCGGCCCCCGTACCCTGGAATGTCCAGATAAGGCCCAAAATGCTACATCCAAAAATAGACTGTCGTATAACCACTTGAATCATGTACGATAACATTTGTTAACACTAAAAAAGTCGAGACCCCCAAAACGCAGACGCCGAGACCGAACTCAGCTTTGGGGCCCAAAAAACGTCGACCCGAAAATGGACTAGAAATTTCAAATGAAATACTTTTAACTTCTAGTATAAATTCAAAAAGATCAAGTAAATTAATGCTTGAAAAATCAAGTAAATGTTTGAAATTTCGATTAAACACCTGAAAAACTTATAATACTTAATTTTAAGTAAATACTTAAAAATTCATCTAAAGTTCTTTTACAGTGTATTAAAAAAGAAATTTTTTTAGTATATTTTCTATTATAAAAATGTACAAGAAAATTTTTTAAAGTACTTATTCTATGAGTTTCTTGTGACTGTCGGCATAATATTTCATAGAAAATAGGAAATTAACCCTTTTCGAACGTAATTGAATTACTTGAGGATTCCGGAAATTTTCATTTTGTTGCCAAAAGCTGGCATTACAAATAAATACCGATTTGGCCCTAATTGAGCCCATAGCAATAAACCCAAATGATTTCGTTCATTGGGATGAGTTGTTCCGAATTCCACGAATTCTGTTACATATGAAAATGGTCAATTTACCCTTCCAATAGAAATTGCATAAAAAAAGGCTTTTTCGGATGGCAAAAGTTCGAACACTATGGAGCCTCGAGAATGGCAAATTCGGATTCTATGGGTGGAAAAATAAAAAAAAAAAAAACAGTCATCTGGTACGAATTTTATGTAGAACTCAAAATAGCATCTATATTTTCAGAATTTCGATTTTTGTGAACTTTGAAAATGCCATGGCTTGTTCAGGTTCAAGCGAGGCGTCTGCCCTCATGATATCTAAGTAATTAAGGCCTAAATTTTCCAAAAATAACTTGGCAGACATGTAGGACCCAAAACTTAGGACTTACAGTTCTATTTATTCAAAAACTCGAACAACGACTGTTTTTGGCTGGAAAAAGCGGGTCCGCTTCGTTCTCCAGTATTGGTGGCGTCTGCCTTTTGCAGGTTCCCTCTTATTTTATCAAGAACCAACTAAATTTATTGATTTTCTGGTTAAATAACAGTCCATTTTTGGATTGACGTTTTTTGGGCCCTAAAGCAAAAAAAAACGACAATACATTTTTGGACGTAGCATCCATAAACATAAAATATAACTGATTTTAATACATTTTATCATTCGCTATTTTTTTTTATGGGTCTAGCACAAATGCTGCAGGAAAGTTCCATAAAGTGCTACAGGAGCGACATGTGTGCGGACAAAGCGATTCAAGTTATTCTTGAATCACTGTAAATTCTACTCGGTGGGAAACACTGTGTTAGGCACGATGGATTGTTAGCTAACCCACGCTCTTATGGTATGTCTGAAAAGTTCTGTTTGTGGCTCTCATGTTTCCCCAAAGAGCGTTCTTTACGAGTGGCAATCAACGGATTTCTCTCTAACACCTTCACTATCAACGCTGATGTGCCCCAAGGCTCTATACTGTCTCCTACTCTCTTTCTCATTTACTTAACGATCTGCTGGAAAAGACAGGGAATCCAATCTACAGTTTTGTAGATGACAGTACGCTTATCTCTTCATTCACTTTGAACGCTCGGACATCGGCTACTCAGGTGAATATCCGCAGACAGCAGGAGGTCGTTCAACTTAACAAAGACCTGGAAGAAGTTCTATCTTGGGTTGACAGTAACCAAGTGGAATTTAATGCTACAAAAACCCAGGCGGCAGTTTTTTCTAAAAAAGTTAACGTTGCTGAACCCGACATAGTTATGTCTAGGCACTCCATTCCCCTAGCATCGTCACTCAATTTGTTAATTTGGGAGCACATATGTCCTGGCATGAACATATTGCAGGCATAGCAAGGAGAGCTTCTCAAAAGTAGGGACTATTATTTCGAACCAGAAAGCGTTATGCTCCACAACAACTTTACAAAGCTCAAATTCGACCAACTATGGAATACTGCTGCTATTTTTGGGGCTCCGCCCCCAAACGTACACTGCATTTGTTGTATTCTGTTCAGAGAAAAGCTGTTCGTCTGATTGGAGAGCCGGAACTGACCAGCGGCATTGATTCGCTGAAATATCGAAGAACGGTTGACGATTTGAGTCTGTTCTACAAGTATTTTCATGGAAAGTGTTCGAAGGATGTAGCCTCCTTAATTCCTTCCAGAGCGGTGCATGTTAGAAATACACGTCGCACTAATACTTCACATCCGTATGAGGTTCAGTTTGTTATTCCTCGTACTTCGTTTTTCAAGCAGTCTTGTATATGGAGAACATCATCCCTTTGGAATAATTTGCCCAGGGCTGTGTGTCCCACCGAGTACAATTTACAGTGATGCAAGAATGAAAAAATGGAAAACTGGAGAAAGAATAAACTCTAAAAAGAAAAGAAAAAAATATTGTACCGTATAAATTAACTCACAGGCCTTTCAAATAGTTACACCTTATCGATCTTACAGCTAGTAGTCAATCTTAAAAAAGGGCTCCACAGTGTGGCGTCGTCTGATCTTCTGTATAAAAAAGAAACGGTCTCATTTTCTGGAAATTCAGAGACGAGTCGAAAGGGAACGAAAAAGCAGACTAAGAAAGTCAGTAACTTACCCAAAGATTACTTTCTACCGAGAACTTTAGAGAATCTTGTGTTTTTATATAGCGTTACTTAAAAAAAAATAGCTGAACGAAACGAAGACAAAATACTTTGTTTCTTGATACCCAAGTTTTACTGATCTTAAACTAACAGGAATATATGTATGTTCTAGAGTATCCATCAACCATATTGTAAAATAAAAAGATACATTACACCTAATTAGATAATATGGAAAACAAAGGCAAACTTATAGTGTAAATATACTTTAGAAAAAATCATGAACTTATTCTTACCAAAATCATTTAGCGTTATTCAAAGAATAAATGTAATATAGTGTAAAAAATAAACACTGCAGTGCAAAATGATACTTGATTTCATTGATAATATGTTTTCAATCCTACAAAATAATAATAATAGCTGTATATTTAAATTAATATTTTTTTATTTTTAATTCTAAACCTTATAAAAATTGACCAATATACCAACAAATACACTTATATAAAAACTAAACTAATTATTATTATTCTCAATGTTAGCATGAACTGTACAGTTTCTAGAGGAACCAATATTTATTCCAGAATTCGTTAACACAGCTCAAGGTATTTAATTTAAATAAATTCTTTTATTTTTGAAGTAGATGGGTCATCAGAATTAGGATTGTCAAACTCCACAATTTAGAATTTTATTTAAAATTTTAATTTTGCTTTTAACTGAATCCCCTACGTATCCTTCAGCAACAGTTCAAGATCTCAATCCTCCGCGACGCTTCAGATTTTATATCGCGCTTAACTTCTATGTCATCGACAGCCATTTTAACTTTTTATAGTGACACGCACTCGAAATACCCATTAGAACAATCCGAAATATTCAAAAATTTTGACAACATGCATTAATTTAAATAACACTTAAATTTACCTTAATCATTAAATATATTTCAATATCTGCCTCTTTTAAAAAATGATTAATTCGCTTTCGTATTAAAATCTTAGACCTATTGACATAGTATCCAACTGTCATTTTATTTGAACATTTTTAATGGAGTTGTATAGGTTTCTTTATATTGAGAAAAAAAGACGAAATACGAGAAAGAAACCACAGTATGGTAAGCAGCATCGTATGCCTTTCGAGACATTTGATGCGTTTCTGTTATCAATCTTAATAAAACAGGCAGTTGTAGCTAGCTGCGTAGTTTAAAAATTCTCTTTCATGCCCAGTTATTGGATTTTCTAATAACCGTTCAAATTACTCTTAATGATACTACCAAACAAAATTCATTAACTGAATTTTTATCAGTAAATCATGATATTTTAAAATGTGCGTTTGTATTTTTTTAGATATGTTTTTAACTTGAATATCAATGTATTTGCATTTCACTTACTACCAATGTTGACCACTTCAACAAAGGCTGTTAATAATACACATATATACATATATATATATATATATATATATATATATATATATATATATATATATATATATATATATATATATATATATTGTAAGTTTTCTTGAAACTTGTTTCCCGACCATTTGTCAAAACACGCTGTCCCTCTTACTACTATAATTATACATCTAATGCAACAAATATCATAAAATAGCTAATACAAACAAAAAAAGAATATTGCTTTCCATAAAAAAAAGGCTACAGCTGGTGCCACTAGTTTGGAGAGGAGAGATAATAAATATGGTATTAATGTTACAAATTAAATTTTCTACAATCTTAGTACAATTAAATTTAAGGGGCAACTGAAATTTGACAACCCTTAATAGGTGTTTCATTGTATTCAATTTAATCTTAAAATCGCAAGCCTAAAAACGTCAACACAAAGAAACATGAAAAGTTTTTTTTTATTGTCGATTCTCGGCTTTTTCTTTTAAAAGCATAAAACGAAAATTTTTCCCACGGCGTTTTTTAATTGTGTACAAAAAGAACGAAACATGAAAAAGAAAGAATTTACTTTTTTTAAACTTGACGCTGGGTATTTTTACCTAAGTGTGTTAAACAAATTGGGAACTGAAGAAAAATACTTTTAAAAAATAAATTTTCAGTAAATCCAAATTCTGGAACAAAAATTTTGCTTCATTTACTGATATCAAATATATATTTTTGGGCGCTCTCCCTAAAAATTATTTTTTTTTCGAGCAATGTTTAGTTTGGAAAATACCTTTTATTAGACTAGTGCTGCACCTACAATTTTCTGAACAGGCAGCAGAACAGACAATAGAATAAAAATGAATTAAAAAATCAGTCTTTAGATAATATTTTTAAGGCAAAAACAACAAACAAATTTTTAAATATTTGTATTTGCCCCATGAAATTTCGACGAATACCATAAATAAATATTTATTAACTATTTTTAGTATTAATTTATACGAGTGCACGAATAATTGTATACGTATCACACACGTAGTAGTACGAGTCATAAGCTTACAAGACTTGTGTGTGTAGTGTGATTGCCTATTCGTCCTGTAAAATGCCACTTTTGGACACGAAATTAACTACTAAATTGCCTAGACCATTTAAGTATTAATAAAAATAATTTTGGTTTCAGCTAATAAGAATTGGTTTACATAATATAGTAAAATACGCTTTATTGTCAAAATTTAGTTTTAGTAACCAATATCTGATGGCAATGATAGTAAAATATACACCAACCATGGCGCCACATTGAAACAAAATTGAGTTACTGTTAATACTCTGGTATAAAATGAAAGAATAACCAGCTTATAGTTCTAGTCCTTTTAAACTACCTAAAAGGTTTTAACGTTGTAAACTTTATCATTTTTAGTGTTCCGTAAGGAAGACTTAGAAGATCACTTCGGTGTATGTCTGTCTGTCTGTCACATCTGATTTTCTGCGAAACTAATTGACATAGAAAGTTGAAATTTGGCACTAATATAGGAAGTGATGGCCTCATCAGAGCCGTGAAATTTTGAAACTTAAATTTTTACTTAAGGTGTTGGTTTTGAGGGGTGAAATCGGAAGTGAAAAAAAATCGTTACCAGGTCTTCGAGTGGGGTGTCAAATGAAAGCTTGTAAAAAACAAGCAATAAAAATATATATAATGTAATACTTGCGCACACTTTTCTTTGTATTATTTTTTGAAAATTGCGAAAAATTCCTGTCTCTGTTCCCCTTCTTATCTTGAACAGTACTGATCAAAAAATTTTTAGAAAATTTTGGAATATTCTCCACAGAGTGTAGATTGAACGAAAATTATCTAGTATTAAAAAAAACAAAAATTTCAAACTCATCGGTTTTCAGTAAAGATCGGAAAAAACTTTGTTGACAACTCATTTTGGGGTGTATTTTGTGAAGTCATTGATCATTTTATACCTCAGTAACAAAAAATTTTATTTTAAAAGCAATCAAAGTACATAACACTACTTGTGCAAATCCGACTTGCACTCTGACGGTTATTTTTTTTTTTAATTAGTTCAAAAAAGATTTATCAATTCAAAATGTATATGTTAGCCTATATACGATTCGGATCGGCATAATTTCGCAAATCTATGTATCAGTGGCGCGGCGAGATTCAAGGGGCGGCCTGGCATATAGATGAAGGAGGTGTTATTTAAAGGAAAAGAGAGAATAGAAAAGGTTGAGCTGCTTATAGCTAACGTGCGTCAAACGCTAAAAAATGCCCTTTTGCACTGGAACTCTAAAAGCTTAGACTCCTCCCAACACAATAAACTTAAAAATCATAGATTGAGTTTGGAGATTTCTTTAAAAAATGAACTTCTTTATACTGCAAAATTTTAAAAATTTAATTTCATCATCCATAGTGAAACTCTAAAGACATACGCTCAATCTTCGGGGTGGTAATTTTTCACAAAAAAAAACCCAATAAAAAAACATGTTTTTGAGGTGTGTTTCTCTCCACATTCTTAGAGGCGAGGAAGGTATATGGGCACAGCAAAAAAATTATAAAAATTGGTCTTGTAGTTCAAAAGTTGTCTTCCGATATCTAAGAGTAGTCAAAAGAAGCATTAAACCATCAAGGACTAAGAAAAAAAAAGAATCAAAATCCTATAAAAGAAAGCCGCATTTGATCAGGAAGTCCATGTCTTGTTTGTTGATTTAAAAAAAGCCTACGACAGCGTGCCCCTAATGAGATTGTGGGAAACACTACAACAGAGTAATGTAAGCACCAAAATAATTAAAGCCGTAAAATCCTTATACCAAGACGCAAGAAGTAGTGTGAAAACCAAATATGGGATAACAACAGGGTTCCAGGTCACAGTATGGGATTACCACTGGATAACGATACTACATTGTACACGCTATCATTTGCAGACGACCAGGTAGTAGTCGCTCAGGACATCGATGATATGGAATACATGACACGAAAACTTATGGAGAAATATGAAAAATGGGGCCTAGAAGTCAATATTAAAAAGACCGAGTACATGTGCGTCGGAGGACAACAGCAGGACTTGAAACTGGCCACAGGACACACCATCAAACACTGTGCCAGTTATAAGTATTTGGGAACGAGAATATCTAGGGACGAAACACTGGAAGAAGCAATATTCGAGAGGAATATCCAAGGAAGAAAAGCGATTGCAATGCTTAATAGTATATTATGGGACAAAAACATAACCATTGAAAATAAGAAGAGAATTTACAACTCAATAGTGAAGAGTATAATAACTTACAGCTCCCAGGTGTGGCCATTGAAGGAAAGAACAGAAAAAATACTAAAAGCTACAGAAATGGATTTCTGGAGACGAGCAGCCAGAAAATCCCGAAAGACCACATACCAAATGACACGATAAGACGAGCTTTAGAAATAAAGCACGATATAGTGGACGAAATCAGAACCCAACAGTTGGTATGGTACGGACATGTACAGAGAATGTCACAAGACCGACTACCTAAAAAGATTTTAAATTGGAACCCTCATGGAAAAACAAAGCGAGGAAGACCACGCCAAAGCTGGAGAGCAGGAATCAACAAGGAAATACTAGAGAGAGATCTAGAGGAGGAGGGATGGAGAAACCGGGAGGAGTGGAAATTAGGCATCGGAAGACGGAAGACGTTATAAAACCGATTGATATATATATATATATATATATATATATATATATATATATATATATATATATATATATATATATATATATATATCAAAATTAAAAAAAAAAAATAATTATAATCAATTGACTTAAAAAAATAGGAAATACAAAATATTTATTTTTTAAACTTAAAAAGTTAGTACTTTTCTCCCTATAAAGCAAATATGTATATTTTTTGTTTTATTGGTCTCACAAACTTAGATTATTAGCCACTAGCTCGCGTATATATTAGTTTTAATTTAAAATCTGAGACGTCAGAACACCTAGCCGCTAGCTCCGGATTTGCACTAGCGACCTTCGCATCACTTGGAAGGTGTTTAACGCACCACGTTATCTAGGCCGGCAAAATATAAAATTAGCAAAACAAATTTTTAATGTTATCCTCTAAAGCAAAAACTCAAGAAATATAATTAATATGTAATTAGTACTCAATACACAACACATAAAATTAAGCAAATTTTTTTTAACTGCACTTGTTAGGCACAAGTAACAAGTAATTTC
Organism: Pachyrhynchus sulphureomaculatus; assembly: GCA_019049505.1. Lineage (NCBI taxonomy): Eukaryota > Metazoa > Arthropoda > Insecta > Coleoptera > Curculionidae > Pachyrhynchus > Pachyrhynchus sulphureomaculatus. The sequence continues at coordinate 190,253,572 of CM032446.1, forward strand.
CTTGCAAACATGTAAAGATTCTCTTGTTAATACAAGTGTCATATATACGCGCATGAAACACCAGTAATTCCATAATTTGGTAAACTTGTTATAATTACTTTATATTTACGAGTTTGTAGTTTGGTAAATTAAGCTCCCGGTACTTCTTGCCTGTTACCAAAAAACGTTGTGATAATAATACTCATAATAAAAATGCTACAGTTGCGGAGAGGACCCTTGGCACATAACATTATTTTTGATGGTCTGGCTATTCCAGAAAACTTCTTAATTAAATTACGTAAAAAAATAATACCGAAGAATTTACAGGTTGTTATTATGACCAGGAATTTCTCTATGGGCATGTGCTGCAGGGAAATCTCTAAGGCGGTACAGAAGCGACGCGTGTGCGGAAAAAGCGATTCGCGTTAGTCTTAAATTGCTGTAAATTGTACCGATTGGGAAACAGAGTCCCGAGCAAATTATTCCAAAGGGATGAGGCTCTCCATATAAAAGACTGCTTGAAAAGGGTTGTACGAGGACTAACAAGCTGTACTTCATAAAGATGTGAAGCATTAGCGCTACATTTAGTCCCAGCAAGCACCCGTTTTAGGAGGAATTAAGCGGGCTACATCTATCGAACTCTTTCCGTGGAAATATCAGGTATACAAGTATGAAATGCGGATTTTTTTTTTTCTAAAAAAAACATGTTAAATTCGGAAGAATGATAAAAAGTGCTTTATTCAAAGTATGCTTCATCGCTTAATATACATTTTTCCCATCTTTTCGGCAATTTGTGAATACCACGCCAGTAAAAATCTTCCCCTTTTGCTGCGAACCATTCATCGAGCCATTTTTTCACATCTTCGTATGAACCAAAGCGCTGCTCAGCAAGTGCGTGACCCATCGATGCAAATAAGTGGTAATCGGAAGGAGCCAAGTCTGGTGAGCAAGCCGCATGGGGTAGAACTTGCCAGCTGAGTACTTCCAACGTGTCGCGAACTGATTTTGCCGTATGTGATGCAGCATCGTCATGAAGAAAAATTACTTTGTGTGGCCTTTTTCGGTATTCTGGCCTTTTTTCAAGCAGCGAACAGTTCAAATCGGTCAATTGTTGTTGGTAACGTTTAGTATTAACCGTTTCCCCAGGTTTTAATAGCTCACAATAGACCACGCGCCTGTGGTCCCACCAAATACAGATAATCGTCTTTTTTCTGCCAAAGCTATTCGGTCTTGCGGTCGATGTGGATGGTGCGTCTGGGTCTACCCATGATTTTTTGCGCTTGGGATTCTCAAAATAAATCCACTTTTCATCCCCTGTAACTATACGATGCAAAAAAGACTTCCTTTTGTACCGAGCGAGCAAAATGTCACATGTGTTTTTGCGCTTTTCCATTTGCCTGTCGTTCAACTCATGTGGTACCCATCTACCGGTCTTTTGAATCTTTCCCATCTCTCGTAACATATTGAAAACAGCTTGTTGACTAACGCCCAATTGCTCAGCGAGTTGTTTTTGTGTTTGCGAATCATCTTCGTCCAACAATGCCTGCAATTCCACATCTTCGTATTTTTTTGGCGGTTTTCCACGTTCCTTGTCTGTAACATCGAAGTCACCACTTTTGAAACGCCGAAACCATCGTTCACACGTATCTTGCAATGAAGTATGTTCACCATAAGCTTCTCGAAGTAATCGATATGATTCAACAGCAGTTTTCTTTAAATGAAAACAAAAAATTAATGCTGTCCGCGAATGCTCCTTGTTCGGTATAAATTTCGACATATTGAACACAACAACACGACACTATGCACACACTTTTCCAATTTATCACTCGTGCGCGTCTAACACTTGTTGATGACACAACACAATGGCGCAGTGTCAAATCTTTTAGCACAAACTGTATTGGTGCACCATCTGTTGACTAAAATCCGCATTTCATACTTGTACAACTGGTACTTGTAGATAGACTCAAGTCGCCAACTTTTCTTTGATGTTCGAAAGAATCAAGGTTTCTAGTTAGTTCTGGCTCTCCAATCAGGCGAACAGCTGTCTTCTGAATAGATGCCAATAAAGGCATCGTATGTTTGGGAGCAGAGCTCCACACATGGCAGCAGCATTCCATTGTTGGTCGAATTTCAGCTTTATAAAGAATTAGCAGTTGTTGTGGAGTGTAAAGCTTTCTTGTTCGAAATAATATTCTCAGCTTCTGAGAAATTCTCTTTGTTATGCATGTAACATGTTTATGCCAAGACATTTGCTTCGAATTAACGCCCATTGAGAGACGAAGCTTGACTGGAGTGCCCCGACATAACTACGTCGACTTCAGCAACGTTAACTTTTTAGATTTCGGATGGTTGTAGCTTCTACTTGATGGAAATTAATTATAAATATATAATAAAAGACTGTTTTCAGTCAATTTCCTGATAGTATCGGAAAACCCACACAGACATGGAATTAGGAGAATAAATTCAATAATGGTGAATTGATTAAATCTACCTGATCGTTGAGTAAATTATCTGTAGTCTTTAATCGATTTATTTGCCTTGTCTCTGAAAGGTTTAGTTTTAAACCTTTTTGTTGGTATATAAGAGTTTGAAATTCTTATTAAATGTCTGATTTTCTGGTAAAAGATGATTAGCATTTGTTGAATTAGACTTTCTATGGATAAAACTTTTTTCGTGTTCTGTAATTCTTTGTATAAATGTACGTCCAGTTTGTCCTACGTATCTTTTAGGACATGACCCACATGTTAATTGATAAACCCCTGATTTATTATCTTTATTGATTTGTGGTTTGTAGTTTTTAAGATATTTCCCTATAGTATTGTTAGTCTTGTAAGCTATGTTGATATTTTTTTGATTTAAAAGTTTTCCCAGTTTTTCTGTTGGTTTGTCAAAATAGACAGAAAAACCACATTTAAATGTGGTTTTTCTGTCCTTAAAACGTGGGTATATTTCTGAGATTGCCTTGTTTTTAAGTTTTTTCCTAACGACTATCAATATAATTTAATTAGGTGTAAATTATAATTAAGAAATTATGTAAACATTAAACCTAACTTGACAATGTAAAATGTAGATCTGAAGAAACTGCATCGACAGCAAAACGCGTCATCACAATTTAAATAAACCAGTGGAAATTGACTAAAAACAGTGTTTTATTATATATTTAACTTTTCAGAAAAAACTGCCACCTGAGTTTTTGTTGAATTAAATTCCGCATGGTTACTGTCACCCCAAGATAGAATTTTTTCCAGGTCTTTGTTAAGTTAAACGAGCTCTTGCTCTTCGCGAATATTTGCATGAGTATCTGACGTTCGAGCGTTCAAATTGAATGAAGAAATAAGCTTACTATCACTGAAAAGCTGTATATTGGATTCCTGGTCCTTTGCAGCAGACCGTAAATGCAATATTATAGTGAAATTAAATAAAATATTATATTTAACACTCGCTCAATGGATTACTTCACCTTCTTAAGTAATAGCCTTCATTATATGCACGTTAAATAACATTCATAAACTTTTAATTTTCATATTGGCGACTTTGCATTGTTAGAAAGTTTAAAGTATGAACTTTGTCTTTGATAAGGCATGCGCCGTTATTTAAACCATACATGAAAAGTTTCGTTATTAATATAAGTTAGTAACCGTTGGAGTAGTAGTTTTTGTTGTATAGATATTTGTCAAAGTTTAACGTATTCTCAACCTATTATACTAGTTCTATTAACCCTTTATTGCATAATGCCCGGTCAGTACTGCATGTAATGGTAACAGTTTAGAAGTTTATCAATGTAGTCGTAATTGAATAATAAATTTAAATAATTAATTAATCTAGGGAGCAAAATTATTTTGACGGATCTTGATCCTGTTACAAAACAGCTCCTTCAAAGCTTATAAGTAAAAATGGGGGTATACGTTATACAATTGCCGCGATGGTGGTTAAAACAGCTTTGTCTTACTTTAAAACCTTAAGAGTATAAATAGGACTAAAAATAAAACAATTCACATTCTCCAAATATTACCTACCTAAATTAACCACAGGGATTTTTGGAAACGCAATAAATAATTAATTATTAAAATGTCTTAACAGTTTTTGCCGCTATACTTCAAAATTGTTGTCACTATAAAGATGCACTAGAATAACTTGAAATTAAATAAAATTTAGTAATGAATTGTATGATTACCATACGGGTAAAAGTTGAACTATATTTATTTAAACTATACTGGACAATAAAAGAAAAATGTTCTGTTTACACAGAAATGAAATGTGATTTATCATCTTTAGTATTTTCATAATAAGAAAATTTAAATAGAATAGCAAGTAAATACTTTATTTAAAACTAAGAATTTGACGGAAAATATTTTCTAAAAGTATTTTCTTTTACAAAATTTGACTACCAACAATCTTCCGAGTTTTCATCTTCACTGGTAACGAACAAGAGTTTACCAGTATCAATGGTATCCATTTCCACTGTAATATGTTAACATTTGGTTTTTTTTTTGTTGAAATAATAAGTAGATTTTAGGCTTGAATGTTTATAGTAAAACATATAAGGGATGAAATGGGCAGAGGAAACGATTACAGGCATTAATTCGTATACATATTTTAGGGTTTTCGACGTCCAGAACTCTAAAAAATTGTGTAATTTAAACAGCATTTTGAAGTATTTACAAGTTTTTTGGACAAATTTTAAACCTATTATTTATCTATAATATATATAAAATGCAACGTCTCTCTGTCTGTCTGTCTGTCTGTCTGTCGTTAGTGCGCTTATCACGGGAGAACCACTTATCCGATTTACGTACTTTTTTTTTTAAAACATACATATGTTCTCTGGCCAGGTTATAGGCTATATTTTTATTACGATAGGTGGCATAAGGAATGAGCAGTGACGTAAAATAGTGAATGAAGTCGGAAAAAAGTTTGCGCTAGCGCGTTCCCTTGCAATACACAGACTAAACCATTAAATATGGAACAATATTATGTAGCAGAGAATATCTATAATCTATAGTCTATAATATATATAAAATGCAATGTCTCTCTGTCTGTCTGTCTGTCTGTTAGTGCGCTTATCACTGGAGAACCACTTATCCGATTACGTGATTTTTTAAATTCATACGTATGTTCTCTGACTAGGTTATAGATATATATTTTATTACATCTATAATATAAAATAAAACGTATCTCTGTCTGTCCGTCTGTCTGTCCATTAGTGCGCCTATCACTGGAGAACCACTTATCCGATTTACGTCTTTTTTTTTTTAAAACAGACATATGTTCTCCGGCCAGGTTATAGGCTCTATTTTATTACGATAGGTAGCATAAGGAATGAGCAGTGACGATAATAGTGAATGAAGTCGGAAAAAAATTTGCCGCTAGCGCAGTCTCTTGCAATACACAACCTACACCATTAAATATGGAACAATATTATGTAACAGAGAATATCTATAATCTATAATATATATAAAATGCAATGTCTCTCTGTCTGTCTGTCCATTAGTGCGTTTATCACGTGAGAACCACTTATTTGATTTATGTGTCTTTTTTTTTAAATTCATTCATATATTCTTTGGTCAGGTTATATTAATAATAATAATCTAGATCTATAATATATATAAAATGCAAGGTCTCTCTGTCTGTCTCTCTGTCTGCCCGTTAGTGCGCTTATCAATGGAGAACCACTTATCCGATTTACGTGTTTTTTTTAAAACATACATATATTCTCTGGCCCGGTTATAGACTATATTTTATTACGTTAGGTAACATGAGGAATAAGCAGTGACGATAGTAGTGAATCAAATCGGAAAAAAGTTTGCCGCTAGCGCGATCTCTTGCAATACACTGCCTAAACCACTAAATATGGAACAATATCATGTGGCAAAGAATATCTATAATATATATAAACGTCTCTCTGCCTGTTTGTCCGTTTGTGCGCTTATCACTGGATAACCACTTTTCCGATTTACGTGCTTTTTTTTAAACATGCTAAACCATTAAATATGGAACGATATCGTGTAGCAAAAAATATCTGTAATATATATATATATATATATATATATATATATATATATATATATATATATATAAATATAAAAAATGCAACGTCTCTCTGTCTGTCTGTCTGTCTGTTAGTGCGCTTATCACTGGAGAACCACTTACCCGATTTACGTGATTTTTTTTAAACATACATATGTTCTCTAGCCAGGTTATAGGTTATATTTTATTACGTTAGGTGACATAAGGAACAAGCAGTGACGATAATAGTGAATCAAGTCGGAGAAAGTTTGCCGCTAGCGCGTTCTCTTGCAATACACTGCCTGAAGCATTAACTATGGTACAATATCATGTAGCAAAGAATAAAATATATATAAAATGCAACGTCTCTCTGTCTGACTGTCTGTTCAAAGGGGCTCATCATTTGAGAACCACTTATCCGATTTACGTGTTTTTATAAATTTATACATATGTTCTATATAATTCGATATACGCCTAGATAATGGGAGATAAAGTGAGATAATGGGAGATAAGGAGAAATAATGGGAGATAAATCGAGATAAGCCTCGATAATGGGAGATAAGGTGGTATAATGGGAGATAAGTATAAATAATGGGAGATAAAGAGAAATAATGGGAGATAAAATAAATAATGGGAGATAAGTAGAGATAAGTCTAGATAATGGGAGTTGTGGTGAGATAATGGGAGAGAAGGAGAAATAATGGGAGATAAGAAGAAATATTGGGATATAAGTCGAGATAAGCCTAAATAATGGGAGATAAGGTGAGATAATGGGAGATAAGGAGAAATAATGGGAGACAAGGAGAAATAATGGGAGATGAGCGGAAATAAGCCTAGATAATGGAAATTATGTAGAGGTAATGGGAGATAAGGAGAAATATTGGGAGATAAGGAGATATAATGGGAGATATTTTATTACGTTGGGTAACATAAGGAATAAGCAGTGACGATAGTAGTGAATCAAATCCACGCGAGCGGAGCCGCGGGCCCGGCTAGTGGTAAAATACATAAGGGGTTGAAAGAGTGGGGTAGAGAGTGAAACGGTTTGCTATAGTTCCTTTGCAGGGGATTCGAAATCCAGAAATCTGAAAATTAAGTTATTTTTACATTACTTTCAATTTTAATGGGGGAAGGGTGTGAAAGAGATGAAATGGTCAAAAATGGTATAGCATAATTATTGTCGAAAATTTGCAAATGCAAAATGACCAACAAATAAAGATCCAATTAATGCTATAATTCCATGCCTTTCCTACTACGACTATAGTTTCTGAGCCTATACTCTTCATCAGGTAGGCTTTAGGCAACGGTATCGATCGTTAAAATCAGAGTACCGTGGAGAGTCAAGTTGGAATGACACTCGCTGGCTTATAGCAATCATGGTACTTTATGTAATCGAGGTACTACGTACAAGATACAGACGCCTGCACCATCTGTTGAGAGTTTCGAACACCGAAAAATGCTCAACAGATGGCGCAAGAGTCTGTATCTTGCCCAACGAGTAGTACCTCGTTTACATAAAGTACCATGATTGCTATAAGCCAGCGAGAGTCATTCCAACTTGACTCTCCACGGTACTCTGGTCTTAAGGATCGATACCGTTGCCTAAAGCCTACCTGATGAAGAGTATAGGGTCAGAAACTATAGTCGTAGGAGGAAAGGCAAGGAATATAGCATTCATGGGATCTTTATTTGTTGGTCATTTTGCATTTGCAAATTCTCGACATTCTGTTGTAGTGACCAATCAAGTAACAAACCATATTTCGAAATTTTATTTCGGAATATCGATTTGGCATAATTATTTAATTAGTATAAATAATTTTGCAAGTGTTGAGAGGGTGATTTCTTATTTATTGTATTATGGGTATTTTTCAGGGTTGTTTGAGTCAAGGGGTCTAAAAACTACATTAGTTTTTCGTTATTTTGAGTGTTAACAAGGGAAAAGTTTTAATATTATTATGTGAATTTTTCCTCGTTTTTGGTTAGATATTTTAGAAAATCTGACTATTGACAGAAGACTTGTTGTATATATGTAATAATATACTTCTATTTAAGTGTGTCTTGTGTTTATTTCCAATTTTAACAGAAATATTATGTAAGAGAGAAAGAGATCTGATTACGGAGTAACCTAAAAAAATTTGGTCGAAACTTACGGCTGACACATGAGATAAATTATTGTGTTAAGTTTCGTTACTAAAGAGTTGTATTTGTGAAAAAGCTACCCTCGGCGATTTTTACTTTTTTTAACGTTTTTGAGTGTTTAGGGCACGAATAAACATATTTTCCTATATTCGTCGGTAGGTCTATCTGACTGTCGTCGATCTGCCGCTACCATAATTCTAAAACAAAATAAGATTTTAATACTTGAAATATAAATGAAACCTTACAGTTTTAATTATGTTATGGCAATTTACTTTCTCTTTATTTGAGACAGTCAAATTAGCTACTTATTTTAGAACTGCATGTTTGCGAGGAAAATACTGGCTAAATCTCCTTACCGACTGTTACTTTTCACATTAATATACTTGAAAAATAATTAATAAAACATTACATGTTTACAAAATTTGAATACATTCCTGTTATACAATAACAGAAATCAATTTTAACTAACAACCAAATTCATTTTCTATACAACCAATAACCATTATTTAAATGTGACATAAATCAAAATTGGGTTATTATAGGGTTTATGGGTTTGATATATCACTATTTATATTAAAATTATTCAATTATTTGATAAGGGTTTAATTAATATACAGAAATCATATTTGTAGTTATTGGCTTCAACTAAATATTTCAAATAATATTTAGTCTGTAGTAATATAAGTATTGTTAGAAAATTGAGAGTTGTACTATGGGGAATGGAACGAGCAATGCTGGGAGTGAGCATAGGGAAAAAATCAGAAACGCTGGCGTAAGATCCAGAACGAATGTTACATATGTCATAGAAAGAGTAGCATCCCCCAAATAGAAGTGAAACAGAATATCTGATTGGAGTCCAAAAACATCCAAGGGGAGTGTTGGTAGGCCGCAGAAACATTGGTGGCAAGATGTGAAGAAGTATGCCGGCAAGCGGTGGTATAGGGCGGCAGAGAACAGGAGAAGATGGAGGAACATGAAGAAGGCCTATGCCCTGATCATAAACAGGGCAACATATTGGCTTCGAAGAATTACCAGAATTCCGAAGAAAAGAAGTTTTTAATTAAGATAACGACTTAACCGTTGGCGTACGTGCTAAATATACCGTTAAAACTCAGTATGTATCACCGCTACACCAAACACTTTATTTTTTGCACTCGACGCGCGTTTCGCTAACCATGTTAGCTTGACTAGTCAATCATCGCTCCTGATGAAGCTAACATGGTTAGCGAAACGCGCATCGAGTGCAAAAATAAAGTGTTTGGTGTAGTGGTGATATATACTGAGTAGTATCATTGTGCCAAAGATTCCACATTCCCAACTTAATACCGTTAAAAGTAAAATTTATATTTTTTAGGCCATTTAGTTATTTACTATTACTCAATAGTTATCACCACTACAATTAACACTTTATTTTTGCACTCGGCGCACGTTGTGCTAACAATGTTAGCATCGTCAGGAGCTATGATTGACTGAATTTAAGAATATAAAATACACTATGGAATTACTTACCTAGAACACTAGTTCCGCTCAAGTAACTCGAACAGAGAACTGCGAGGAATAGGTTATCGATCCTAATTTGGACTATTTGTACATTTTAATAGTTTCGTATGTATCTACTAATTTTCGATCATATATATTCTCTATAAGCCTTAAATTATTTAATGCTATAGTATCATATTGTTCAATTGTATAGTTTTTTAGCGAGATTGCTTAAGGACGAGGGAGTGGGAGTAGATACACTTAGTAGTTTGTTGTAGTTTTTTTTTTTTAAAAAAGTATTATGGGAACTTCTTGCAGTTTTCAGTTGCAATAATAAGCAAATATTAATTATAATTACTTATCGTATTTGGGATCTGCCATATTTTATTTCCGTTTTGAGGTTAACTAAGATATCCAGGGTAATGGTAATTGCTCGTTGTTCCCAATTTCATAGGTAGATCTAACAGAGTTGTATCGGCTATTTAATTTAGAAACAAAATATTTTACATTTTCTTTTATCTAAAATCACTAATACGTTATCCACACACCTATACCATATTCTCGGAAAGGATAAAATAACAATGAATGTGAAGAATGGAGCTAATTCTAGAGGAAACTGTTTTTAATAATTGATGTCCAATGTAAAAAGAAATTTTTGTCATTAAATAATAAATTAAAAAGCTAATACTTAAAAAGACAAATCTTCAACAAATCATTAACATTGTAGAAAACCATTCATCTCAATCTTTTACACAAAATTAAATTTCCATCTGAAATAATGGTCCAAATTTTGCAGTATCCTCTTCCAGAGATAATTTATCTGAAATGTTAGATTAGATTGAAAGCTCTATCGGTACATTTTCAGAAACTACTGAATCATTTGTTAGGGCGGCATGCCCTAACCAAATGTCAAAAAACACAATCAATATTACAAATTAAAGATCACAAAAGAATAACTAATTAAAGAATGGATCGGATAAATGCAATAAGGTTTTTAAATTAGACAAACAAGAATACTTTAAACATCTGGATAATCCAGCTGAAACAGGTTTTTATAAAAAAGTAACAAAAAATCCATTGTGTAAAATGGTAGTAGAAGACAAAAACTCTTTAAAAAAAATGTAGAACTTTATCTCCGACTCGCTAAAATTTCAATTAAATGTGAATAATCCGATCATACTGAAGTTGTATTGTTTTCGTAAAATTCATAAACCTGGAAAAGCAATGCCTCCTAATGGATCGGCGGTAGGTTTACCTACATATTTAATTTCCAAAAGGTTGGTAAAAGAATTTGAACATTTACCTTCTCATTATTTGGAATATTTCCAAAAATACTAGATTACAGAGTGGCCAAAAACAATATTCAACTCCTGTCTTATTTTTAGTTGTAGGCAAAGCTAGTTTAAAATGTAATTATTTTTTAATAACATACAGGAATATAAACGATTTGAGAGATAGTTAAAGAAGAGAGTTTCTAAGACATCATGCCGCATGACGTTTACAGTATTTTTGATACAAAAATCTTAAAGAACATGTTAAAACAGTCGATCTTTATGCAACTACGAAACTAACATTTTATAAATTGAAGAAGAGAGCCAAATGATGATTCTAGCTTACAGTCTGTTAAGTAAGAACGGGTCCGCGATAATTCATTTTTTTTAGATGCGATTCTAGCGATTTAACAAAAAATCGTTAGAGGAAATCACGTAAAATCCAAAATGAGTCACTTTTTGCGCGTCGGTTCGAGGCAGTATTTCTTTGTTCCCATCCAAAGCGGCCTAAAATGATACATTCTCCGGTCGCTAAATATATTAAAAAGTCGGTTTCGTTTGTGAAGAACTGCTGGGCGAAAATCACGTTACGACGCGGCTGGCTTGGGCCCACGATAAGATACTCGAGTGGCCTTCATAATCGCCGGACGGCAACCCCATTAAAAACGTTTGGTTTCTTGTAAAGAGAAAGCTCAGAGGAAAGACTTTGACTCAGTTGTCTAGCGAGATTCTAAAAATTTGAGATCATTCCAGAAAATTTCATCGACAGCATCCCTCGAAAAGGCCAGGCAATTATTGATGCAGGATGCGATGTTAAGGTAATTATGCCGTTGTTAGCACACCAAAGAATACACTGAAGGCAAAAAATGTTCTCGAAACACATCTTTTCAAGAATACGAACGGTCACGTTCTTATAAATATAAATGGCAGACAGTTTATTTTTAAAACTTTGATTTTACTATACTTGCTGAAGGGAAGTATATATAGGAACTCAACCTATAATTCTTGAGCGATATCGCTTTAAGGGAGACGGGGTGAAAGGAGTTTCAGTCGATAAATTATATATACACCCTTTTAATATTATTTTTTGGATTTTTGGTTAAGGTAAAGAATAAATTTTCAGTAGAAATATTTATAGTTAAATAGATATAAAAAATTAAAAGGTTGCTTAGAATATCGTATCGTCTAGTAGCGGGGCCATTTTATAGCCTAACGTTAGAGCGCTACTTTATGTAGACCCAACTTTCTTTATTTTTAATAAATATTTTATTTATTAAATAAAAGCCGTTATTTGCCCCTTAGGTATATCTTAATTTTGAGAATCGATTGAGTGGATATTAATACCAATAGAGGACAGAATTAAGATATCAGCTAGCTCGTTTCTTTTTTACTGGTAGAGAATATGGATAAGAGACAATTTTTGTACGTCTTTTGAAAATAGTCTTTATAGTTGTTCAAAATTTGGTTGTAATATTTATTTTTTTTTGGGCACCATTCATTGTAGAATAAAAGGAATCTAATTTCAGCTCAAAAAATTAAAAAATACTGAAGAGTTATTCAGTTGTTAAAATAAGATTAAGTATATTACAACCTGTGCGTCCTGAAAGAAAGAGCAGGAGTTTATACTATTGAGTCTTTAAGTTAGGGCTATTAAGTAATAAAAGGCTTCATAAAACACGATATTAAATGTTTGTGAAATTAACTCCGCGAGTTACACGTGTTGAGTAGTCGTTGGAAAAGCACTTGTAGACAGGAAGTGAGATAGTTCGACTAGTCTGCTTATGACTTACTGATTAGCTTCTCCTCGTGGGTTTTCCATAAGTTAGTTGGTCTTCCTTGGTGTGATTCTCATAAAAATATTGTCTCAGCCATTACCATCCTAGTGTCATTTTGGTTGCTAAACACTTTTTGACCCAAAATGCCTGAGTATGAGCAGGATATTTCAGAAAGGAAAAAGGCCTTAAACATGAGAGCTAGAAACCGTTACTGCACTACTGCATCACCAAAAAACCACTCTGGCGTTCTGGAGAAGAGAGCCGCTACGGTCTACTGGCGGAACAAAGCCCTTACTACTTCATGGTGGAAAAAGCCACTACTGCTTCATGGTGGAAAAAGCCTTAAAAAATTCGAAATGGTTGCTTAAATATCTTTGTCTCTTCTCCTTGCGTCTACTTTCCGGCATGCAAATCTCGACGCATTCAATGCGAACTAAATAAGTCAAGTCGGCAACACGCGTTACACACTACCAGTTTAAATTAAACTGCTCAAAAATTTAAAACACTATTTTAAGCTACACTGTTCAAAAATTGAAATCACCACAATTAATACAAAAATATAATAAAATATAAATTGTAGAAAGAAAAACAGTGTCGTAACATCATCTTAAAATCTAGGAAAAAATGAATGTAACAATATATCGTGATATAAGTTCTTTTTAGGGCTCTTAAAGAGCAGAATCTAAATATTGAATTTATTTTTCAATATTTTTAATATTAACGAAGATAGTATGTAGACAAGAAGGTCAGGTTTCAGTTGAAAATATTTTTGACTCTCTCTTCTACTCAACTTTTTCTTTACCTCATCATCGTTTCAAATAGCGACTTATAGTGCTTGGATTAAGTTATTCTATAATAAGAAAAATGTCAATTCATCATTTATTTCTGAGGTATCCTTTATTCATTTTTTTACAGCTACGTTACAAATGAACATATCGAACCTCTTCTAAATTGTGGTATACTTCTTGCAGAATTGAAAATGGACAAAAATTAAAGTTAATAGCGTAAGGTACACAAACCGACAGAGATTGTAAAATCTTACTATCAATTTTTCTACATAATATTTTATAGTTTAAGAGCTTTTTTGAATTTTCCCAATTCTTTACGTATATTTCTAATAAAACTGGCAACAAAACACTACTGAATATTTCCAAAGCAATTTCACAAAACTGTTGAAAAGCAATTTCGGAGTGTTATATTGTAGCGTTTGTTTTTTACATTTGCTTTATTTTCAGAGAAATGTTCCTACACGAAAAGGACACGTTTTCGTTGCTTTGAATATATTTTTTTAGAGTTGCCCTGTATTAACAGTATTGCATAATAAGGCGTAAGATTTTCTTTGGTAGTCCTATATAAAGTCAGTGCATCTGTTTAGTTATTTATATTTATCTTTTCTGAGTTTTTTGCCTGCTCGATTTTCAATGGTACGAGGATGGATTGAAAAGTTCGCGGCCTCACTAAAAAATAATTATAATAATTTTATTATAGTACCCTCAGCAAGTTCATACTTTCTTTGGTTGTCACAGTGTAAAATTTTGTTGCTGTAGAATTTGTGGTTTTAGGTTAGAACGAGTTTAGTGAGACCAAGTGCAGCGTTTTTGGAAAAATGGAAAAAATTGAACAACGTACGGTCATCAAGTACCTGTTTAAAAAAAGATTGACACTAAAGGAGATCTACGATGATATGAAAACAACATTAGGGGAATCTACTCCGTCAAATACCACTGTGAAAAAATGGGTTGCAGAATTTAAACGTGGACGAGAGAGCATCGAAGATGACCCTCGCTCCGGCCGGCCCATGACGTCTACGACTGAAGAAAACATCGGCAAAGTGTGTGATCTCATATTGAAAGGCCGTAGATTAACTATCAGGGAGATTGCAGACACTATAGGCATCTCGTATTAGCAAACAAAAAACGTCATTGCCAAGGAACTCGGATTTTCTAACGTTTCCGCTAGGTGGGTCCCCATCTCCACTCACGATTTCTCGCGACAGTGGAGATGTTCGAGGCTAATCCGCAAGATTTTCTTAACAGGTTTGTGACAACGGACGAAACCTGGGTTCACCACTATACTCCATAGTCAAAACAACAATCCAAGCAGTGGAAAAATCTGGTGAACCGATCCCAAGGAAGCGAAGGCAATTCTGTCGGCTGGAAAAGTGATGGCGGCAGTTTTTTGGGATGCTAAAGGTATTATTATGGTGGACTACCTTCCGAAAGACGAAACAATATACTTGACTTACTATTGCACCCTTTTGCGTCGTTTACGTCAAGAAATTAAAGAGAAAAAGATTACTGAGAAAGAAAGTTTTGTTCCATCAGGACAACGCTCGCGTTCACACGTCGGTTGAGTCTATGGCTCAAATTCGTGATTGTGGTTTTGAATTGCTGCCCCACCCGGCTTAGTCTCCTGATTTGGCACCTTTCATCTGTTTCCAAGCCTAAAAAAATACCTCGCTGGCCAGAAATTTTCATCAAATGAAGAAGTCGAAGCTGGCGTTTTTGAAGACTTTGAGAAATTTTTTTTTCAAACAGGTGTGGAAGCTTTGGAAAGCAGGTAGAAGAAGTGCATAGAGCTAGATGGAGATTACTCGAAAAATAAAAATATTTTTGTACGTATTTTTTTATTTTATTACAAGTCATAGGTTATATACTCGTAACGTATTTGAGTAAATCTAGCATGACAGGCTTTCATCGCGTCGGCAGTAGTGCGGGTTTTTAAGGGTGAACTGCAAAATTTTCAAAAAATCGATTTTTTTTTCTTTGCTTAAATGATTCTTTATGTTGTCTAGAATGGGAAAAAAGTTTTATAGCAGGAAAAAATCGGTAATACGTTTTTTCGACGTAGAATCGCACCGCCTGCTGCGCGCTGCAGTTGTATTTACTGTAATTCACTGAGACCACGTTTTTTCACCTTACCGGCAACATAACTCAAAGAGTTTTCAATCAACTGACTAAAAATTTTGTACACACCTTTAATAGGTCATAACTCAGGGGACGAAGTACGGATTTTACGATTATGCAAATTTCTTTTTTTTTATTAACAATTTATTGCAAAATTTTTTTTGTTCATTTGCTTACCAAATTAACAAAAATCAATATTTTTTCATTTCTCTACGTCATTCTCTAGATTTTCACTTGTAAAATAAAAATATTTTTGTTTTTTTCATTCTAGGTTCATCCCTTTGTGAGAAATCTTTCCGGTAGTGCAAAAAAAGGGTTTTTGTTCAACGCGGGCTACAGCCACCATTTTGTATTAAGAAATTCTGAAAAAATCATATATGTTGTATGTTCTTTGATACTTGTATAATACAATTTTTTTAATCATAAGTCGATATCTTGTATAGTTCTTCTTAAAAAAATTCTTAAAGTTTACCTTTTTTTCTTGACCTCTACAGTGGTGTTCACCCTTAATAAAGAGCCTCTGTTCACCTGTTTTTTTTTAAGACGCTGTATCCCAAAATTGAACTTTTTTCTATTATTTTGGGTTGAAAAATTCACCTATGGGCCATCTCCCGTTCTCTGTTTTGACTATTTCTTTCTTTTTATACTTCCCTCTGGAATTTCCAATAAAAGAGTTCCTACCTTTTTACAGTAAGTGGGCCGATATCATTTTACAGTACTGCATTCCTCCCAATTACCGTATGCTGCAGAGTCGATGAGGTAAAATTATGTGAAAAGCATGAGATCAGTTTTTACTGCCAGTCCCTTTTTCTGGCTATATTTCTTTCGCCAAGATTTTTTTCTATCTATTTTATAAATATTTTTGCTACCAGTTTATTTTTTGATATTTCCGATTTCTGTGGCTGTCTTTTTTGAAGCCTATTACCAAAACTTCCTTCTACCGGCCTAAGCTTAAAAGATTGTATGTATGTAGATAGTTGAGAAATGGTTTAGTGTAGAAGAAACGTTTGCGTTAAGAAGAGCTATTTCATCAACACCGAAGAGAGACTTTTTTTTAGATATTAATATTTTATGAATGAACTACTGAGGTGTGGGACAGATAAATTATACAAATCGCTAGCATACATGTTCAATAAATGTATTAATGGACGAGACTTGCCGAAGATTGGAAAACAGCTTATATCACCTTCATACATAAAAAAGGAAACAAATTTAACTGCAAAAACTATTGCGGTATATCAGTGACATAGGACAACACATCTACTTTTCATAGATCTGCAGAAAGCATATTACAATATCCCTATAAAAAAGCTCTGGGAGATGCTCCAAAACACCACTATCAATCATACTGTAGTTAAAGCTGCCCTATATAATGATATGAAATCCACTATAAAAATAGGAAATAAAATATCAGATCCTTTTACAGTGAACAAAGGCTTAAGACAGGGGTGTTGTATTTCGCCGACCCTATTTAAAATCTATGTGGCGAAAGCGCTCGAGAGATGGAAAAATAAATGCGGGGGCATGGATATCCAAGTTAATGACAACACCGGCCTATATACCCTTCAGTTTGCAGACGATCAAGTAGTATGTGCTAATGACAGAGAGGATCTGCAATACATGACAAGGAAACTGAAGGAAGAATACGAATTATGGGGTCTACAAATAAATATAGAAAAAACACAGTACTTCTGTATAGAAGAAACAACGGAAATAAAATTAGACAACAACGAAACAATAAAAACATGCGAAGGATATACACATTTGGGAGTAAATTTTAACAAAGTGGGTATAGATGATAACGAAATAACACTAAAAATAAACAAAGCCAGACGAATAACGCTTAAACGGAATATTGTGGAGCACAGAAATAGGTAGAGGGAAAAAAAAGAATCTATGAATATATGATAAAGAGCACGTTGCTGTATGTAGCGAAAAAATGGCGTATAAAAGAACACATAAAGAGGAAAACAGAAGCCAGGGAAATGGACGCCCTCAGACACTCAGCGGGAACATCAAGATTGGAACGAGTTAGGAACGAAAGGATAAAGGAACAAATAAATGTAAAGGAGATAGTCATGGAGAATATAGAGAGTATGGTCACATTCAAAGGATGGGAGAAGAGAGATTGCGAAGAAACTACTGAAATGGATACCACCTGAGAGCAGAAGAAAGAGAAGACCACGGAAATCCTGGATCGAGGGAATAAGAAGATTAATGAGCGAGAGAGGCTTAAGTGATGAAAACTGCAATGCTAGACGACACTGGCATTTGACAATCGGACAACGTCACAAGATGAGTTATATATAACTTTATATAAACTTTTTTATCCATAAGACACAAATATGAATTTTGTGTATTACTCTCTAAGGAAACCTTCTAGAATATCCGCATGAGGAATGACGTTCAATAAGTAGATATAAAAGTTTTTATTTAAGATCAGGGGTACGATTTCAGATAGTAGTTTAATTATACATACCAGGTGTACAAGCATGAAAAGCGGATTTTTTTTCTAAATAAACATGTTAAATTCGGAAGAATGATAAAAAGTGCCTTATTCAAAGTATGTTTCATCGCTTGTTATACATTTTTCCCATCTTTCGGGCAATTTGTAAATACCACGCCAGTAAAAATCTTCCCCTTTGCTGCGAACCATTCATCGAGCCATTTCTTCACATCATCGTATGAACCAAAGCACTGCTCAGCAAGTGCGTGGCCCATCGATGCAGACAAGTGGTAATCGGAAGGAGTCAAGTCTGGTGTGTAAGCCGCATGGGGTAGAACTTCCCAGCTGAGTGCTTTCAACATGTCGCGAACTGGTTTTGTGATATAGCATTGTCATGAAGAAAAATGATGAAATATGTGTTGCCTCTCGGTATTCTGGCCTTTTTTCGAACAGCGAACGGTTCAAATTGACCCATTGTTATTGGTAACGTTTAGTATTAACCGTTTTCCCAGGTTTTAACAGCTCATAATAGACCACGCCCCTCTGGTCCCACCACACACAAAGCATCGTCTTTCTGCCAGAGCGATTCGGTCTTGCGGTCGATGTGGTTGGTGCGCCTGGGTCTACCCATGATTTTTTGCGCTCGGGATTCTCAAAATAAATCCACTTTTCATCCCCTGTAACTATACGATGCAAAAACGACTTCCTTTTGTGCCGAGCGAGCAAAATGTCACACGTGTTTTTGCGCTTTTCCATTTGCCTGTCGTTCAACTTATGTGGTACCCATCTACCGGTCTTCTGAATCTTTCCCATCTCTCGTATCCGATTGGAAACAGCTTATTGACTAATGCCCAATTGCTCGGCGAGTTGTTTTTGTGTTTGCGAATCATCTTCGTCCAACAACGCTTGCAATTCCACATCTTCGTATTTTTTTTTTCGGTTTTCCACCTTCCTTGTCTGCGACATCGAAGTCACCACTTTTGAAACACCGAAACTATCGTTCACACGTATCTTGCGACGAAGCATGTTCATCATAAGCTTCTCGAAGTAATCGGTATGACTCAACAGCAGTTTTCTTCATATGAAAACAAAAAATTAATGCTGTCCGCGAATGCTCTTTGTTCGGTATAAATTTCGATATATTGAACACAACAACACAACACTATGCACACACCTTTTCAATTTATCACTCGTGCGCGTCTGACGCTTGTTGATGACACAACAAAATAGTGCAGTGTCAAATCTTTATAGTACAAACTGTATTGGTGCACCATCTGTTGTCAGAACATTTCATACTTGTACACCTGGTATACTCTCTCTTAATTCTTAAATAACTGCCTTCATATTTTAATTTTTACCAATACAATAGATAGCAAGATAAATTATTATGTGGAAACAAATTGATATTTTATTTTACCTAAAATTCCTTTGTTTTATTGCCAAGTTCATTTACACATCACATTTTTTAACATTTATAGGACTTAGCATTTTCTGTTTCTATGCTAGGCAAACACAGTTGCTGTATATAAATAGATGTTATCCAAAATAAAGGAAAAAAGGGAAAATTTAATGGTGTCTTTACAGGTAGGACTCATTTTCTACGAATTAAGAGCTGCCGTTTAGCATATGTAAGTTTCAGCAAAAAAAGCTGACACAATATCATAGGAAGTCGGCGTTACGTATAATAAAATCGAGTAGTTAAAAACTATCCGCAGCAATCTTTGCAACATGATTTTGATTAGATAGTGTAATAAATTACACACTAATTAACATCGCTTCACACCGTGGTGCTTTTTGATAAAATAATTCAATCAAATCACATATTTCCTAGTACAATAAAATTCATACGGTAGAACTAAACTTGATTTGCGTTACATAGTTCTTGGATTGTGTTGTGTAAAATTGGTCCATCAACTTTGTTGTTACAGAGCTAATACCATTAAAAGTGCAGATACGTCAACTCATGTAAAGGTGGCGAGGTATGTTTATAACTACAATTAGTTGAAATTCAAAAATATCGTCGTTGAGACACTTCGTATTTGGCAGGACTATATACATCCTTATTCAATTTCAAAAGAATACTGTAGTCTTGTGAGAATGATCAGACGTACATACTGTCCGAAACAGAGTTAGTAAAATTAAATGAGCATAATGTAAGTTTGTTCAGGCCTCTTTGCTAACTTTTAATATTAAAGAAGACAAAGAAGGAAATAACTTCCAATAACTTGCTGTAACAGTAAAATATTCCATGCAGTAATAGTAATATTATAATTGAAGGAAATAAGCTCTATTAAACTGGAAAAAAATTCCAAAGTGTTCCTTCTTAAAAAATAAATGGAAATGCTAATGCTGTGAGAGTTACTATATGTAAATACATGACGTTTTAGAAGGATAAATAAATAAAAAACAAATAGATCAGAAAATGGGATCTTTGAGATCTTGATAAGGTACGTAAATAAATTCTGTTTATTTGATTGTTGTTCATTTCAATTTGTATATCTTTAAAAATATTCTAGTTTCAGCTTTATGTTCGTAAAAACATTAAACTTATTAAATATAGTTCAAATATGAGTCTTCAAAAATCACAAATTTAACTAAGACGCTCTAATAAAATGGTTCCTTTGATAGTCATTCCTGCTTGGCTATTCATAAGCGTCTCTTTATCCAAGCAGAGAGGTCTCTGAATGTGAATGAATATAAAAGAGCCATTAAATTCCAAATACCTTTTATATGCATGATTTTTAACGTAATAAAATCTTAGATATAATCTTAATACCAAGTCAGTAAATTGTATTAAAATGGAAAAAACAGCATGTTCTGGTCTAAGGAATTAATAAAAACGCTCACGCTATGAAAAGTACGATATTTTATTACACTACTTTGCTTTTATAACAGTTTTAGAAGACTGGGAAAATAAATCAAAAATAAAAATAAAAAAATAAAGTGGTTACTTGGAAACCTTAAAAAGGCACATAATTAAACTTTGTTTGCATGGAATTTTAATTAGTGAGTCTTTGAAAATAACCTCTTTTTTGCTTTATGTTGGTAAAGCGGTTAAATTGATTAAATGCAGAAGGTTAAACACGAGTTTCCAAAATCGCAAACTTAATTTTGAAACTTCATTTAAATGATTTCTTTTCTGGTTATTCTTTATAGTGTATTCAGAGTTATTCTTTCATAAGAACAGTGAGGTAACTTATCCAAGCATTATTCAAGTTTTAATCGACTAGGGAAAAAGTTTCATGTGACGACGATTGACGTTATTTGAAGGATTTAATTTATTTATTCCTTCATCGAAATATTTGGATTACTTTCATGCGTATTTTGTTAAAAGTCTGTTACGTTTAATTTTGCTGTAGCATTATATTATTTACTTAAATAATTCGTTGCTGAATGACATGAATTTTGGACTAAGTAATCATAGTTTAACATCTACCTAGCGGAGTAAAATATGAAGTGAATTTGTAGTTTCGGATTGTTTGCATTGCCTCTTGTGATTTTTAGCTATTTGGATTTGGAAAACTCCAGAAAAACGCCCCAAAAAATATCTGTTTACCATATAAGCAAACATTAGTTCAAGTGTAAACAATACAAGCCACGTAACTTACTAATCTGCAGTTTTCATACATTTTATATTTGCAGACTAGCATTTTTTTCTCTCAAGTTGTCTTGTAAATATTAGATTACAGGTTTTTTAGGTAAGATGTTTATGGACAGGTTGGAAAAGTGCTGAATTATTACCTGTTTGATAGTTATTCTGGCCAGATTGCAAGCTATTTGAAAGAGTGGTTCCAAATATTGTTTGGATTAAGTCCCAACTATTGTCAGTAAAATTTGAGATATATTTTACAAATACGCAATAAGCTGTAGGAGCTCAGATCGTACTTATACGAGACGTTACTATCTAATACACTGGCACAGTGAGTAGATTGCATCTTCTAAATGGTAAGTGTTCCAGGGTTGGTTATGGGTTGAGAAGAACTTCCATCTCCTAGAATGAGATTAGCTCAATTTAGGTGTCTTTTTGGTGTACTCCAAGTCATCGTTTATGGGCGGTGGATTCTACTAGGAAACCAGGGAACGGTTCGTCTGAAGAACGGTTTAAACCCACATGTGTAGGCTAAAAACTTGGAGAACCGTTTTGAAACTTTGCATTATAGATCTGTTAATAGCCTAGCTAATCTTTTTTTTTAGGATAGTTAGGGAGTGTGTCTATTTGGTTGAATTGGATTCTAGGAAAATGAAGGGAACATCTTATTGATATAAAAGTTTTAATATCTATTTTGCCGTACAGGTAGGGATCCGGTGCTAGCATGCTGTGAAAAGGAACCATTTTACGAAAAATTATTGGTAGTACATAAAGTTTTTACCATTTCTAGGTTTTGTTAGTAATTGCTTGGTTGATTATATTTTGAATTTTCTTATTGGTTACTTACCACCTCGGCAAGGAATCGTGTTTTAGTCGAACAATAAATGAAGTGTTTTCTTCATAGAGTCTCAGTATTCTGAGGCTTAAGAATTTCAAATTGGCCGTGATGAGATAACCGGATTTTATGTGATCATATGGATTTTTCAGGGTCCTGCTAGAGAGTATTTCTTGTACTGTCTCACAGTGTGTCGACTAGTACAAGTTAGCTGGACAAAATTATTTTTTCACTTATTTCAATTGTTTATGTATATTCTAGGCATATTAAGTTATTTTAAGAAAAAATTCATCGCGTTGGTTTTTTTTTTTTTATGGGCGTGGCTAATTTTTTTCCCCTAAATTAGTCAGCTACGCAGACATATTTAACGATAACTCGGGAACAACTTGTCAGATTTTTATAAATAAAACATTAAAAAATGCGTAACAAAATTTTATTAAAGTTGATTGAATATTATTTTATTCTATCTTTTATTGTTTTGGAGTTATTTAGAAATTAATGGAGAGAAAAAATTTTTTTTCGTGTAAAATTCATTATTTTTTTTCGGTAAAAAAGCGCAATAACAAAAGAAAAACAAAATATTATACATTTTTCTCACAGCTGCGTATCTGGAAAATAAAATAAGGTTTAATCATGAAAATCGGTTATTAAATGTGGGTTTTACTCACAATTTACCGCAGGTACTCAATATCGATAAAATTTGTGTAATACAGCCACCCTTGCATATCGCGGTAGGATTGCATCAGCTTAGCAGGTAGATAACGGAACTAAAGGGCAAGGGTATTTTGTATGGTTATTAGAATTAAAAATTATAATACAGTGTCTTTCATTTAGCTGCATTTCGCTTACTTGTATTTTTTGTCCAGCTGCACAAAACATTGTATAACAAAAACAAAATATTTTGCGTATGTGCACGAATTTTTCTACAAACTTGAATGTGCAACTAAATGAAAGACACTGTATTATTATTTTTAATAATAACCAGATGAAAAATCATTTATTGCATTTGTCAATTAAAAATAAAACAATTAATCCATATTACTTAGTTTTATTGACACAAAAAGGATAAACTCAAATAATACCTGCCTTTCAGGTAGGTAACTTGTGCATTATACATACATAAGTAGTTGGTATTTTAAAATGTTTTTGATTTTTTTAAGGTACATATTTTTTGCTGTTCGGTTCAAAAAAAAATTGTTTTTGAAAATTCCAGTCAAAAATTGTTTTTGTTTAATTTTAAAATAAATGTTATAAATGCTCTGTAATAAATTTAGCATAATGACACTGACTGTAATTATATGTAAAATAAAAATACTCATTTATTGATAAAGAAAAATTTACAAGTCAAGGTTTACCATGCTTAGTACAAGCACTACATAACTAAAAATAGTAGCTGAACCTAATAATCATCATCAGAGTCTTCTGATGAGTCGTTTACTGTATAATCATTATCATTTTGTGGCATTGTGCGACAATATGGTGACGATTCCAATCTTGACTCTTCTATGCTAGGGCTTACAATTAACTTTAATACATCTGTACATATTTTTTTTCCGGCTTTTTTTTGGGAATCTCTCGAAGGCTATTAATCAAAGGATCAGATGTTATAATTAACATGCACAGTAAGTCTCTATTCGTGGCAACACGCGAGCACTTGCGGGTGTTGTACTCCCTAAATCTGCTGCAATCTTTGTTCCGTGCTTCTTGAGCCTCTTCGGAAAGCTGCCCAATTGGAAGCAATGCCGCTTTGATGACGTCTGTGCTGTGAATTAATATTTTATGCACAGTAGCAGGCATACAGTACCACGAATAGAGACTAAGATAATGTTTTCTGGTTTCAAGACAAAATTTTTTGAATTCAACTAAGTTTATCTCGAATCCAGAAGACAATGTTCTCAAAATAACATCAAACTTTTTTATAATTGTAACATCCAACCCTATGATCTGAGCACTCATCTCAGCATTCTTAAAAAAGCGACGGGCTGTATTTCCATCATTTGAAGAACCAAATCCTGGTTTTGGTTTATCTACAATGAGTCCCATCTCGTTCTTAAATTTCAATTTGATTTCCTCGGAACGAACCTTGATATCTGCTTTGTATTCGTTGCTTCTAGCCTGCCATTTCTTAATATTCAACTTGTAACTGATATGTAAAAGACATTCGAAGCAACGAATCCAAGCATAAAGTGTAGAGAAATCAAAGCCAAAATGTTCTTGATTGCTGTTAAACATCGCGGGGTCATCGTTCATCGTCTTGGGGGTGGCGCCACAGATGAAACACTTTTGGGATGAACTAGTTTCCGTTAAGGCGTTACACACCTTTCCGTCTGTCATTGTCAGCAAAAGTTCGTGTTTTACAGAGATTTGAGAATCACCAAAGTTGATAAGTGTTGGAAGAAGAGCATTAACTTCTTCCAACAATCTATTTGTCTCCACTAACGTGAAGTCGTTCGTTTCTTTGGTAAATATAAATTTGATTGGGCGACCATACAAAGTTGATGAAGGCCGAGGATTTTGCCAAATAATTTTGGACCCATCATATAACTTAAGGGGAACTAAAGAAAATGCGAAAAGAAACTCGTCCGTATATTCAGTGTTCTCAAATCTCTGTTTGTATGTGCTGTGCCCACAACTTCCATCACATCCCCATTTACTAACAAGTGTAAACGATGAACTTGTTGGGAGCACACTGCTGATAACTTCATTCTGTGCTAATACTAGACGTTCCACTGTTTTATTTAATAAGGCTTGCAAATTTATTTCAGTACGAGTTTCTGTTATAGCAATGTGCTCCTCTGCAGGGTAACAGGCCTGTTTGGACTTTTTTAAACTAAAATATGACGGAAACACATTATGCCCCGCCTTCATGGACCACTTCCTAGTTTGTTTGTAAGAATGCGTTGTTGACTTAGAATCTATATAGTAAGCTAAGGCTTCGTCACTACTTAATTGCCTAGGATTAACGGAACTGGTATTTTTAGACTTAATAATATTATCTGGGATCTCACTAATGTCTCTAATCACATTGGCAATTTTCCTTTGCCCTGCTGAACGCACAGCAATTTCGGCAGCAGTCACCAATTCACTGACACTTCGGGATTCTACGAGATCCACGACGCGACGTTTCTTCGTCTTAAACGACGATTTCTCGAAATCTTTGCGAGGTCTTCCCGCAGGAGTCACATTCTTACTTGATGTTGAAGGTTGTGGCGCAAAAGAACTCGCAGTAAACTGTATGTCTGCTTCATCCAACCAATTCTTATTTTTAATTAAAAAACGCTCCTTCGACTTTCCTGAAGCCAACCATTTGGCACCAAACTTATTAGACAAGTTGGATATCTTCAACTTTATTTCTTTTTGGCTGCTTTCAGTAATGTCACCAAAGTGAAATTTTAAAGAAAGAAAGTCATATACACGCGAGTTTTTTTCATTCTTCGTGTGTTTCAACCACTCCTCAAAAAAGGCTACCCTTGAAATAGAGTAAACGTGTTCTGGAAGAAAAGAAAAAAAAAACATGTTGTACTGAAGTGTGCTAAACAATATGTGTATTTTTACGAAGAATAAAGTTATTTCAGTGTAATATCTAAAAACTAGCCCGGATAGAGGTGAATGTCTGTATATTCTGAACTTTCAAAGTTTTTTTTTAAAAAACCCGCTAAAATATATAGGCTATTTAAAAAAAATACTAAAAATTCAAATTAATAGATTCTGATTAAAAAAATACATTAAAAAATAGTACTTACCCTCAGTATTAATATTCATCACAAAAACTTTCACAATATTACAATATGTCACTATAGGATGTGCACGAAAGTGTCGCTAAATTGCAACTGATTGATTGAAAGAGCTGCATTAAACTCATTACCTGACTTCTGACGCTTATGACTCGCCACTTGCAAATTTGATAAACGACCTTTTCCTCGGAATTCGGGGTTTGGTGGTGTTGTTTACGTTTTGCAAATAAGATTTCCTGGAAATCATAACATGAATTTTGTCCACCTAGCATGTTCTACGCGACACACTGTGTGTCTGGTTGAATAATAGAACATGGTACGGGCCCAGTATAGAAAGTATCTTTCTTACCAGTCTGGTGATTGTGATTTAGATCTGAGTAGACAGTATGAGGACCACGTGTTCTTAAACGTTTGCAAAAGTTCCGGACTCTGTTAGTAGGGCACATTACTGCTGTCCTGTTCAGTCAAACATTGTAATTAGGGATTCATTGGGCATTATTGTAATCATACATTTTTAAGATAATTTAAAAAGTAGTTCAACGTTTCGCTGCAGACCTTCAACATATACTGATGTAAAACTCTATGATTGAAATTGTTTAGAGATAATGGAAATTTATTATTGATGCCTATTTCTTTTTTTATTATTTTTCAGGTGACATATGCTATGCCGCAAGTCTGTGATCATCCACCTATACTTTCCTACCTACATCATTTGTCACGATATGACTGCCTGCCCAAATATGAGTGCAGAGCCTAGTACACTGTACTAGTTTCTTATGTTTGCAGAGCCACGAATGTTGTTCTTTTTCTGACCAACGTCGTTCTTCATCCTTTCCTTGAAGTATAAGTTTTGGTATAGAGCAACGAGCTTCTCTCAAAGTATGTATGTCCAAGTATCTCCTTACGTTGTGTTATAATATTTATAAGTTCTCTTACCACGGCGGTTCCTCATCAAACTTCATCATTTGATATGTGAATAGTCCATGAAATACCTAGTTCTCTGCAAAGTATCTACAGTTGACTAACTTCTAATTTGTATATAGTTTAAATGACTAGGTATCGGTACCATAAAGTAGAACTGGCCGTTTGATGTTCAGGGTAAGATTTTTATTAAAGAGGACGTGTTTGAGTTTTAAGCAGGCTGTCTCATATAGCCAATATTTTTCTTCACTGCCTTATCATAGCCGTAGTTTTCGTTAACAGAAAAGCGGATACATTTGAATTTTGCTTCTCGTTTAATAGTTCTAAGCTGACCGTTTGGCAGGGCTTTATAGGGTTCTATAATTCCTATTTCCTTTATCGGTCTGTGGCCTTAAATAACCCACAACAGAGGGCCAGTACGCACATGCAAACTGTTGTATCTTATTCCTTACGCTAGTACTGCGATAAGTACTTTAAGTTTTGTTTTCTCTATTTGTCTATTCTAGCTCGGCTGAGAAGCCGTAATACGGTGAAACGCATCTCGATATAGATTGACGTATGAAAGAACACTCAAAAACTGCTGAAAAATTGACTTTGTTAAATTTTATGGGTTTATATTGATTTTTTAAATATTATCATTTTTATTTTGCAATGTTAATACATAATACGTATCGTATTTGTTAAGTTTCTTGAGAATTGACTGAAAGTATTAGAGATTGATAGGTAAAATTACAAAGTCGTCCGCTTAATGAATATTACTTATTGGGATCTGATTAATCTTGATAAAATTCTCTTACGTTGAGTGCCAGTATGCAGTCTTGACAAGGCGTTGCTTTTTAAAGCTCATATTTATGTGGACTTCAGCTGTCAATACGGGTGAATTCTTATGTTCAGCTGTAAATTACATCTTTGGTTGAATAAGTTTAATAATGTTTGAGAACGGCCCCAACACTAGAAACAAAAATGCTAAGATGGAACATTATTTTGACCGAAAATGCAAAGAAGCTGTTGCTTCTAAACATCTTGCCTACCGACAATGGCGTGAAAGTCCTACACCTTTTTTCGTGCCCGGAACAGATGCAAAGGGATTATCGACGAAACCAAGGAAGTACACAATCAACGAATTAGAAACAAACTACTCGCTTGTCCCAACGATTCCAGGACCGTTTGGGCAGTCGCTAAGGCAGTTAGTCAAAATTTCACCAAATCTACCATATCACCACTCACACGGCCAGATAATTCTATTGCAACGACACCTGTTGAGAAAGCGAACTTGTTGGCTGAACTCTTTGCTTCACATTCTACTGTCGATTTCCAAGGAAAAACACCACCTACTATTCCCATATTGCAGTCAAGGATGCCCGATGTTGTCTTCAGACAGTGTATCATAAAGCGTATTTTAATGAAGCTAGACACCAAAAAGGCTTCTGGCGCTGACAGATTACCTGCCGTAGTTCTTAAAAACTGTGCGAGGAAACTAACACCAGTTTTCTGTAGACTTTTCAACCTAGCCTACAGAAAGGGAATATTTCCTTCCTGCTGGAAATGTGCCACAGTTCAGCCGATATCTAAAAAAGGCAAGAAAACCTTGCCAAATAACTACCGACCAGTCGCACTGCGTTCAATAATATCAAAAGTCATGGAAAAGGTTATCAATCAGCATCTTCTAAAATACTTGAAGGATTCAACATTATTAGCGATCACCAATATGGCTTTCGTAGACATAGATCAACAAGAGATCTTCTGACTTATGTAACACATGTTTGGAACAATGCAATTGAACACTTTGGAGAATCTCGAGTGGTTGCTCTCGACATATCCAAGGCATTCGACTGTGTTTGGCACAATGGACTTTTGGCGAAGCTACGCTCTTATGGTATGTCTGAAAAGTCCTGTTTGTGGCTCTCATGTTTCCTCAAAGAGCGTTCTTTACGAGTGGCTGTCGACGGATTTCTTTGTAACACCTTCACTATCAACGCCGATGTACCCCAAGGCTCCATATTGTCTCCTACTCTCTTTCTCATTTACATTAATGACCTGCTGGAAAAGACCGGGAATCCAATCTACAGCTTCGCAGATGACAATACGTTTATCTCTTCATTCGCTTTGAACTCTCGGACATCGGCTACTCATGCGAATATCCGCAGACAGCAGGAGGTCGTTCAACTTAACAAAGATCTGGAAGAAATTCTATCTTAGGGTGACAGTAACCAAGTGGAATTTAACGCTACAAATCCCAGGCAGCGGTTTTTTCTAAAAAAGTTAACGTTGCTAAACCCGACATAATCATGCACTCCATTCCCCTAGCATCGTCACTCAATTTGTTGGGCGTTAATTTGGGAGTAAATATGTCCTGGCATGAACATGTTGCAGGCATAGCAAGGAGAGCTTCTCGAAAGTTGGGAATATTATTTCGAATCAGAAAGCTTTACACTCCACAACAACTATTAATTCTTTACAAAGCTGAAATTCGACCAACTATGGAATACTGCTCCATGTTTGGGGCTTCGCTCCCAAACACACACTGCATTTGTTGGATTCTGTTCAGAGACGAGCTGTTCGTCTGATTGGAGATCCGGAACTGACCGGCGGCCTTGATTCACTGGAACATCGAAGAACGGTTGACAACTTAAGTCTGTTCTACAAGTATTTTCATGGAAAGTGTTCGAAGGATGTAGCTCGCCTAATTCCTCCCAGAGCGGTGCATGTTAGAAATACACGTCGCGCTAATACTTCACATCCGTATGAGGTTCAGCTTGTTACTCCGCGTACAACGTTTTTCAAACAGTTTTTTATATGGAGAATATCATCGCTTTGGAATAATTTGCCCAGGGCTGTGTTTCTCACCGAATACAATTTACAGCGATTCAAGAATACCGTGAATAGCTTTTTCCACACACGTGCCACTCCTGGAGGGCTTTAGGGACTTCCCTGTAATTTTATAAATATAACTTTCTTTTCATGTTTTATCTTCTGATAATAAATAAACTTCATGTATTATTTTCATTTCAAAGTGTAAAAAAAATAAAATTTAGTGTTATTTTTTCTATAACAAATTATGTTTTATCGATTAAACCACTCTTACTACAGGGAAGATTTAAGAACAAAAAAAAACGGTGATGCCAGCCATCCCACCGCTGGATCCATCGCTGAAAGCTCTTTGAATATAAGAATGCGTTTTATACTTATTTTATTATTTCCTTTGTTGGTTTTGAAACATTAATGAAAAAATAAACAGAAGAAAATAACTTCGAAAAAATCCGTGACATGCGCGACCCTGAAAGCAGTAAAACGTATAATATCTAGCAAAGCATAATGGCAAAATTTAGTAAGGAAATTTTATTGCGTTTTATAAAATTTCGAAAAAAAAAAAAACAGCGCGTTTTTGTTTAAATAATTATTTAAAACGCTTAAGCTATAAAAAAACTGCTATATTTTATTGCATTACTTATTATTTATAACACTTTTAGGAATAAATAAATGGAAAAAAAATTAAAATAAAATTGGTACTTTAAAATTTTACATAAGTTACATGAATAAACTCTGTTTGCATAATATTTTAACTACTAAATCTTTAAAAGAACTCCTTTTTAGCCTTATGTGGGTAAAAGGTTAAACTGATTAAAATGTCAAACATGATTTTCAATTAAACATTAATTTATTTAGAAAATTAAACTTAATTGAATTATTTAATTATTGCTCTATTGAAGTAGCCGTTACCTGATGAAAATTCATAATAATTGAAATAAACACTTATTCTAGTTCTAAATTTCCACTATATTTTGTGTTTTATGACAATTGTTTCGGTACACAGTACCTTCGTCAGATAATCGGTAATTAAAAAATCAAATGTATAATATATATGCCTTAAGTATAACATAATTAAACTCTAATTTATACCTAAAATACCACTATGGTGCTAAAACGGATTATTTTAATTAATAGCATAAATTAATTAAAGTTTAACAATGGAGAACTGTTTAGATTAATTTATTCATTTAGTAAATTACCTATAATTTTATGTTTGTTACTTTCCATTGTTTCTAAAAGATTTAATTTTTGAGATTTATTCTCTAAATGTAAAATTTCGAAATCATCAAATAATTTTCATTTAAAATGTGATAAGAAGGGAGAAAGAAGAAATCAGGGAGAACTATTAATATACACATTCAACGATAATACACTAACATTACCAAGGATCACATAGAAATGCAGAAAATGTAAAAATTCTAAAAGGAAGGACGGAGGAGATATGACTCAGGTTAAACGTGTTTCTTGCCATATGGGGCCTAAACTTGGGCAATTACAAAGAAAAGAATTAGTAAGATGCAAACCACTCATTACCACATGGAAAGTGCAATCCTAAGTATAACTCAAGGACAAAAAAATTATAGAATAGATTAGAGAACATACCAAGATGGAAATATCAAAAATACAATACCCAGGATAGAATAAAGATGGACAGGACATATGGCAAGAGTAGAAAGGACAAAATGGGTCCGGAAAGTGACAGAATAGAAGCTATGGGAGAAATAAGAAATCTAAAGTGGCCCAACTAAGACGATATGATGCCATTAGGTAAGTGGCTAGAAGCAGATAAACGAATGCGACATAGTGCGGAACCAGATGGAGGAAAATAGGCGTTAGTTCATGGATGGTGACTTCGGGTTAGGAAGAAAGAAGAATATTACAGTATTCTAATGATTGGCTTCTACAGAAAGTATATTCTTAAAGTCAATAAATGATGTTTGTTGTTCTTTTGGCCCATTGTCCCTTTTACTTCTTCACTACAATCCCACCTCATTAAGAGAGGAATGGGTTACCAAACTTATGCCTAAAGAGTTTCTTTCAATACGCTGAAAATATTGAGAGCTTCAGTGGACTGTTTTCAGTATAACTCATATTCTAATGGAAGATTTCTCTAAAAGGGGTATATTCTTGAGGTCAAAAAAGGTTGTTTTACATAGAAGTGTGGGTTATCAAACTCATCCCTAAAGAGCTTTCAATACGCTGAAAATATTGAGAGCTTTAGTGGACTCTTTTTAGTATGACTGTTATTATAATGGTAGATTTCTCTAAAGGTGTATTTTCTTGAGATCAAAAAAAGGTTGTTTTTATATAGCTAATTACAGTTTTTACTTCCTCAATACTACTCCTCCATTCTTTAAGAAAAGAGTGAGTAATAAAGCTCATCCGTAATGAGGTTCTTTCAGTACGCTGAAGATTTTGAGAGTTTCAATGGACTGTCTTTAGTATACTCGTAACTCTTATTCTAATGATTTTTATAAAGGAGTATATTCTTGAGTTCAAAAAAGGTCATTTTACATAGCCAAATCTCATTTTTACTTCCTTACCACTGCCCACTTTTCGTTAAGGAGAGTGGTTACCAAACTCATCCTTAATGACTGTTACAAGAAGGTTGTTTTACATAGCCCATTTTCTCTTTTACTTTTTTATCACTGCCCCACCTCTCATTATGTGAGTGGGTTACAACTCATCCCTAATGACCTTTTTCTGTACGCTGAAGGTGTTGAGAGCACTGTTTTCAGTATGGCTATGGCAGGTTTCCATAAAGAAGTATATTTTTGAGATCAAAAAGAGGTTGTTTCACTTCTACTTTTTGAGCTACAAGATGCATCCCTAATGAGCTTTTTTCAATATGCTTAATAAAAGCTTCAGTGGACTATTTACAGTAGTATTAATATCATTATTAGTTTGGAACGATTAAACAGGATACGAAGAAAAAAATACATTCCAAAAATATGCTACATGTGCGACTCTGCAAGTAGTAAATTTTAGGCATAATCGCTAAATGAAGTAAGTAAATTCTATTAAAATGGAAAAAAGGGGCAGCGCGTTCTGGTTTAAAAAATTAATAAAAATGCTAACGCTATAAAAGTGCTACATTTTATTACATTTACTTTGCTGTTATAACATTTTTACAAGGCTGAATAAATAAATGGAAGAAAAAATGAAAATAAATTGGGTACTTTGAAATTTTAATAAGATACATAAATAAGCTCTGTTTGCATACTGTTTTAATTAGTAAGTCTTTAAAAATAACCACGTGGGTGCTCTATGTTGGTAAAAAGGTGAAGCTAATTATATGCAAAAGGTCAAAAATGAGTTTTACAAATCGTAAATTTATTATAATTAAGGAGCTTTATTTAAATGGTTTCGTTTGTGGTTATTTTGCTTCAATATTTATAAGTATCCTTTGACAATAGCAGCGAGATAATTTATTCAGACATTACTGAACGCTTGATCGAAGACCAAAAATTCGAAGAATTTCATTTAGTTTTTTGCTATTCGAAGTGTTTTCATTATTATGATTACATTTTTTTAAGGAAGTCATAGTGATTACAGAGTTCCGCTTATAATAAGTTCAAAGGACACCGCGCACAAAATTTGGAAAAGTGGTCCCTCTCAAATTGGCTGAAAATGTAGTAATTTGTAACTCAGGTGATTCTGATGAAAAGTCTTTGTGGGCAGAACTCGCGAAAATCAATAGAACCTGAGATAGTTGGCTCTGCGTACTGCAGAGTCTTCTGGAACTTGCAGGCATGTACAGAGGTATCAAGCATATATATATATATATATATATATATATATATATATATATATATATATATATATATACAAGGCTGGTTTGAAAAGTCCGTGCAAAAATAAAAACTACTTATGTGTTTGGGGTAAACCTTTTTTATTTTTCGACATAGTCTCCTTTTAGGCTTATACACTTTTTCCAACGATGTTCTAGTTTGTTGATCCCTTCCGAATAATAGGATTTGTCCAAGTCTGCAAAATATCCATTAGTGTCTGCAATCACCTCCTCGTTTGAATAAAATCTTTGTCCCGCCAGCCATTTCTTCAAATTGGGGAACAAATAGTAGTCCGAGGGAGCCAATTCTGGAAAATAGGGGGGATGTGAAACGAGTTGGAATCCTATTTCCATTAATTTTGCGACCACAACTGCTGAGGAGTGTGCTGGTGCGTTGTCGTGATAGAAAAGGACTTTCTTGTGGACCAATCGCGGGAGTTTTTCATGCAGCTCGGTTTTCAAACGGTCCAATAACGATGAATAATATTCACCTGTAATAGTTTTATCCTTTTCCAGATAGTCGATGAGGATTATCCCTTGCGAATCCCAAAAGACAGTTGCCATAACCTTTCCGGCCGAAAGAACGGTCTTCGCCTTTTTTGGTGCAGATTCCCCCTTGGTAACCCATTGTTTAGATTGTTGTTTGATCTCAGGAGTATAGTAATGTATCCATGTTTCATCCACAGTGACGAAACGACGCTTAAAGTCCTCCGGATTCTTCTGGAATAGCGGCAAACCATCCTTGCAACACTTCACACGATTCCGTTTTTGGTCAAGCGTGAGCAATCGCGGCACCCATCTTGCGGATAGCTTTCTCATGTCCAAATGTTTATGCAAAATATTATGTACCCGTTCAGTCGAGATGCCCACAGCACTAGCAATCTCACGCACCTTAACTCTTCTGTCATCCATCACCACATCATGGATTTGATCAATGATTTCTAGAGTCGTAATCTCCACAGGCCGCCCAGAACGCTCAGCGTCACTTGCGCCCATATGGCCAGTCCGAAAATTTTGAAACCACTTATAAACTGTTCTAATCGAAGGTGCAGAGTCACCATAATGTTTAACAAGCTTCTCTTTAGTCTCCCGAGGCGTTTTGCCTTTCATAAAGTAATGTTTAATCACCACACGAAATTCTTTTTTGTCCATTTCTTGAAAATCACTCGACTTCCTTGATTCACACGAATGCCAAACACAAAGAAATAGACCAATATGGCTGAAACTTGGTGTGCGTTCATTCAAGAGATGCTACTAACTAAACATGACCTCGATACGCGCCGGTGGTGCCATCTCTCGGACTTTGCACGGACTTTTCAAACCAGCCTCGTATATATATATATATATATATATATATATATATATATATATATATATATATATATATATATATATGCTATTTTTCACGAAATAATCCTTTTTTTTCGAAATGTTACTACAAAACAGCCTGCAAGTCTTGAGATTTTTCGTATCATGGAAATGATGTAAATCATCTGAGGAGCGTTTACCGGTATACTATTTTGTAAAACCTCCATCTTTAGCCAGAAATCCAATTGTTGTCCGACTCTCGCGAAGTGGACGTGATGGTAGCTACTTCAGAACAAGCTCTTTGAGATACTTATCATTCACACACTCATTCATACTTCTAAAACCTCTCTATCAAGCAACACACGCATAACTTTTGTTTTCGCCCATTCATTTTTTTTCTATATGTTATATATTATTTTATATTCTTTATTTTATTTTTTTTGATATTTTAATATTTTTCTATAAACTCGAATATTACCACCATAGTTTTGGTTTTAGATTGTTTTATAGTAACATTTCGAAACAAGGATTATTTCGTGAAAGATAGCAGTTCTGCTTATGTATATATACATATATAGAGGTATTGCCCGCAAGACCGTGAGAAGCGATGTTATGTACATGCATATATATATATATATATATATATATATATATATATATATATATATATATATATATATATATCTATAATATATAAAATGCAACGTCTTTCTGTCTGTCTGTCTGTTAGTGCGCTTATCACATACATAGCATAAGGAATGAGCAGTGACGATAACAGTGAATGAAGTCGGAAAAAAGTTTGACGCTACCGCTTTCCCTTGCAATACACAGCCTAAACCATTAAATATGGAACAATATTATGTAGCAGAGAATATCTATAATCTATAATATATATAAAACGCATTGTCTCTCTGTCTGTCTGTCTGTTCATTAGTGCGATTATCAGGCGAGAACTACTTATCCGATTTACCTGTCTTTTTTAAATTCATACATATATTATTTGGATAGGTTATATAATAATAATCTATATCTATAATATATGTAAAAATGCAATGTCTCTCTGTCTGTCTGTCCGTTAGTGCGCTTATTCCTCGAGAACCACTTATCCGATTTACGTGATTTTTTAAATTCATACATATGTTCTCTAACCAGGTTATAGATATATATTGTATTACTTTTATAATATATATAAAATGCAACTTATTTCTCTCTGTCTGTCTGTCTGTGAGTTAGTGTGCTTATCACTGGAGAACCACTTATCCGATTTACGTACTTTTTTTTTTAAACATACATATGTTCTCTGGCCAGGTTATAGTCTATATTTTATTACGATAGGTAGCATAAGGAATGAGCAGTGATGATAATAGTGAATGAAGTCGGAAAAAAGTTTGCCGCTAGCGTGTTCTCTTGCAATACACAGCCTAAACCATTAAATATGGAACAATATTATGTAGCAGAGAATATCTGGAATCTATAATATATATAAAATGCAATGCTTCTCTGTCTGTCTGTCTGTCCATCAGTGCGTTTATCACGCGAGAAACACTTATCCGATTTATGTGTCTTTTTTAAATTCATACATTCTTTGGCCAGGTTTATATAATAATCATAATCTATAGCTATAATATATAAATATATATATCTATATATACATATATATATATATATATATATATATATATATATAAAATGCAATGTTTCTCTCTGCCTATCTGTCCGTGAGTGCGCTTATCCCTCGAGAACCACTTATCCGATTTACCTGCTTTTTTTTTAAAAAAAAAAAAAACATACATATGTTCTCTCCAGGATATAGGATATATTTTATTACGTTAGGTAACACAGAGAATAAGCAGTGACGCTAATGGTGAATCAAGTCGGAAAAAAGTTTGCCGCTAGCACGTTCTCTTGCAATACACTGCCTAAACCCTTAAATATGGAACAATATCATGTAGCAAAGAATATAATATATATAATATGCCACGTCTCTCTGTCCGTTAGTGCGCTTATGAATTGAGAACCACTTATCCAATTTACATGTTTTTTTTTTTAATTTCATACATTTGTTCTCTGGCCAGGTTATCTATAATCTTCTATATATATATAAAAAAAATAATGCAACGTCTCTCTGTCTATCTGTCTGACTGTCCGTTAGTGCGCTTATCATCTATAATATATATAAAACACAGCGTCTGTCTGTCTGTCTCCCTGCCCGTTAGTGCGTGTAGCACTCAAGAAGCACTTATCCGATTTACGTTTTTTTTTATATAAAAATACATATGTTCTCTCGCCAAGTTATAGGATGTATTTTATTACGTAAGGTAATATGATATGCAGTGACGATAATAGTGAATCAAGACCAGACGAGCGGAGCCGCCGGCACGGCTAGTATATATATATATATATATATATATATATATATATATATATATATATATATATATATATATATATATATATACGCGTCTGGAATGCCTGACACTTCCAGAAGACCTAGCAGTATGCTCTCTTCAGATGGGGCCTTCAAAGCCCAATATGTCGGATCCTATTGATTTTCGCGAGTTCTGTCCACAGAGACTTTTCATTAGGATCACCCGAGTTACAGCATACTACATTTTCAGCCAATTTGACCTAGACCCTTTTCCCTATATTGTGTGCGGGGTCCTTTATTCTCTTCTTTGTATTCGTTTATTAAAATTTAAAACAAAACTACCAGAAATAGCGAAGAAAGGACTATTGTAGCAACAATCAGCTTAAGTCCGCATTAACAAAAACCTTCGACGTACTGGAAATAATCCGTGGGGTAAGTGCACAATCACCCGTTCGATTTAATACTTTAACTTTAATGGAAAAAATATTTCAGACAGAGCTAGCCCTGGAGAATGAAAAGTGAGACACCAAAGTAGATAGCTTTCATATCTTTTGAGAAATCATGGGTCTTTGGATTAGACCCTGTGAAATTTAACGATTTCACGAGGCATCTTCAGGAATCTTTACTCTTCGAAATTAGAACACGCAATGCACTCGAAGAAGGAAAAGTCAAATATTTACAGCCTCAGTGATCCCTAATCGTGACCCAGGATAATGGTCGTTTTCCACATATGTTGTAGGCCGTAATCCAAGTCTATATTATTGTTGTTAGAGTGTTTTAAATTTCGATAGATTCCTTAAACTTTTGTTTATTGAAATTGGAAACAGAAGTAAAATCTTTGATTTTTCTTCCATTGAGAGTATAATCTATAGGGTGTTGATGTTCAGCTTCAGCTGATTGTACAATTTGTTTTTAATGTTCCGTGCGGAACATTTATAAAATCATTTCGGTTTCTGTCTGTCTGTCTGTCACACCTGATTTTTTCCGATACTATTTGACATAGGAATTTGAAATTTGGCACTAATATAGGAATTGATGGCCCCATCAGTTAAAAGTAGTAGTTCTAAAAGTAGTAGTTCTAAAAGTTAAATTTTGACTTAAAGGGATAGTTTTGAGTGGTGAAATCGGAAGTACCAGGTCTAGTCTGGGATTATATGAAAACACCAGTTCAAATACAGGGTGGCCCAAAATTACCGGAGGGGTTCATTATAACTTTTTATTTAAGACATAATTATATATTTTTTTTTAATTACAGTATATTAATGGAGAATATTTTTAATTTAATTATGAAAAATTATATTTCGCAAGTGGTGGCCATTTTCTGCTTCGCATATTCCTGCTCTTTCCAAAACATTTTCCATAACCTTTCGCACAACTTCAGGTGTTATGTTGTTGATTTCGTCGCGTATATTGTTTTTTTAATTGCTGGATGGTTCTAGGCTTATTAATATAGACTTTTCCTTTCAAATAACCCCAAAGGAAAAAGTCTGGAGCGGTTAAATCCGGTGAACGCGGAGGCCAATCGCTTGTACGCGAAATAATTCGTTCACCAAAGATGTCGCGTAAAAGAGCCATTGTGTCCCTCGCAGTGTGCGCTGTGGCTCCATCCTGTTGGAACCATACTTGCGGATGGTTTTCCACGGCTGGCCTTAAAAAATTTTCCAACATTGTCCGATATCGAACACCAGTGATGGAAACGGCGACACCCGTGTTCATTTCCAAAAAAATATGGGCCAACTATCCTTTCCGACGAAACACCGCACCAAACAGTACACTTAAGTGGGTGTAATTGTCGCTGTTGAACTACTCTTGGATTTTCCGTAGCCCATATCCTGCAGTTTTACCTATTAACGAACCCATTTAATTGGAAATGGGCTTCGTCGCTCATAATTAAATTATGAATAAAATCATGATTTTCTTCTGCTTTTTGCTGGAAATAAATTGCATAATCAAGTCGTGGCTGTAATCTGTCGATTTCAATTCTTGGACAAGCTGAATTTTGTATGGAAACATTCTTATTGTATGCAAAATTCTCTGCAGCCACCCTCGTGAGAGGCCAAGTTGTGTCGAACGTCTCCTGGTTGATGTTTCTCCATCTTCCCGAATACTCTCCTGTACCCGTTCAATATTGTCATCCGTGTGCACCGTTCGTCGTCTGCCGGCACAGGAAGGTTCCTTACTGCCCCTTGATGTCGAAAAGTTGCAAAAAATGGACCGTTGATTTGAGAAATAAAAGTTCAACGATTTGGGCACGTTGTTCAATTGTGTACTGTTCCATTTTAAATTCCCCAAGTCTTCTTTACAAAATACTGAAAAGAAATAAAATACAAAATTATAATAAAAAAGTTATAAGGAATTCAAACCCCTTCGGTAATTTTGGGCCACCCTATATATATATATATATATATATATATATATATATATATATATATATATATATATATATATACATATATATATATATATATATATATATATATATATATATATATATATATATATATATATATATATATATATATATATATATTATATATATATATATATATATATATATATATATATATATATATATAAAGTAATGCTTGCCATACTTTTCTTTGTATTATTTAAAAAAAAATTTGAAACAAATTTGAAATATTCTCCACAAAGTGTAGATTGAATGAAAATTATCTGCATTACCTTTAATTATCTGAAAGATCGGAAACAAACTTTGTTGAAAACTCATTTGTGGTGTGTTTTGTGAAGTCATTGATCATTTTATACCTCCATAACAAAATTTTTTATTTTAAAAGCAGTCAACGTACGGAGTACTAATTGCGCAAGTCCGACTTGCACCTGGCCGATTTTTTTAACATAGGTATTACACAGAACAGGCGATTGTGCACATCCTCCACGAATTATTTTTAATACGTCTAGGCTCTTTGATAATGCGGTATTCAGCTGATTGTTGTTACAACAGTTCTTTCATTACTATCTTTGGTAGTTATTTTATTTTTAATGAGAGAAAACAAAGAGGAAAATAAATTTGAAAAACCTGTTACATACAAGATCACAGGTTAAAGAATTAATAAAAACTCCAATCTTATAAAAGCTCTTTAATTTAATATCTTACTTTATTTTAATAACGTTTTTACAAAACTTAATAAGTGAATAAGCAAAAAAGGAAAATAACTGAGAATCTTTGAAATTTTAAGAAGATACATATATAAATTCTTTTTAATTAATAAACCTTTAAAAACAACCACTGGTGAACTTTACGTCGGTTCGAAGATTAAGCTAATTACATTTAAAAGGTCAAATATGTCCTTAAGAAATTGTAAATTTAATTAAAGAGGTTATTCTTGATTGTGTATTTATAAGACTCCTGCCATATTACCATGGCGGTAATTTATCCAAACGCCACTCCTAGTTTGATCGAAGACTAAAAATATTTCCGTGACGTTATTATTTCCACTTCCATTCCTGAAATAATACCTCTTGGGAAATGTTCATTGAATGCGTTTGTAGTCGATTCTTAACAAACGTGGCACCCATCGAGCATAAGGCTTTCTCATACCCAAAACATCATGTAAAATACGGTGGATACGGCCTATCGAGGTGTTTACAATGTTACATGTACCTTCAGCGATCATTTAGTACGCTATTGTAAATTCTAGTCACAATTTCGTCAGTCGTAAAAGTTTTCGAGCATCTTGAATGTTTATCATCTTGAATGGGCATACGACCACGTTTAAATTCTTTAGCCCCCTTTTTAGTCATCGAAATGGAATGTCCGTAAAAGTTAAACTTTTTGAAACGAAATATTTTATAACGCTTCAATTTTATCCATTTTACAGAAAATGTTAAAAATTGTTTGTTTACACGATCACTACAAAAAGATAACTAAACGCACATGTCTAAAACTTCATAGTATGTCATCTAGTATATAACACTTAACAAATAACAATAATTTGGCCAACTTGGCGCCATATCTAGGTCAGGCTGAGAATTTTTTGAACGACTTTCGTATAATCACAAAGTTGATTAAGCAAATTCTATCAAAACAAAAAAAAAAAAATTACCGGTCAGGTGCAAGTTGAACAAAATGATCAGTGATTTCACAAAACTCATCCCAAATGAGTTTTCAACAAAGTTTGTTTCCTATCTTCACTGAAAACTGATGACTTTGAAATTTTTGTTTTTTTTTATATACCAGATAAATTATTAAAGGTAATGCACACGTGGAGAATATTCCAGAATTTTTTCAAAATTTTTGGATCAGTACTTTTCGAGATAAAGGGGGAGGACACCGATTTTTCGGGATTTTTTCAAAATTCTACAAAGAAAAGTGTGCGCATGTAAGACATATATATTCTTGAACTCGTGTTTTTACAATCTTTCGTTTGACACCCCGCCCCAAAAAAATTTTTTTTCACGTCCGATTTCACCCCCCAAAACTAACCCTTTAAGTCAAAAATTTAACTTTCAAAACTACAAGCCTCTGTTTAGGTCATTAATTCCTATATTGGTACCAAATTTCAACTTTCTACGTCAAATAGTTTCGAAGAAAATCGGGTGTGACAGACGGACAGACAACAACCGGACAGACACCGAAGTGATCTTATAAGTGTTGCTTACGGAACACTAAAAACGGTTACATTTCTATTTAACAGAATTAATAAAAACGTTAGCATTATTAAAGTTCTATATTTTATTATTTTGTCTTTATAAGTTTTTACAAAGTTGAATAAATAAATTAAAGTAAAAAGAAAAATAAATTCGGTACTTTCAAATTGTAATAAGAGATATAAATAAACTGTGCATGCCGTTTTAATTAGAAGGTCTTTTAAAATAACCACGTGGGTGCTTTATGTTGGTAAAAAGGTCAAATATGAAATTCAGAAACTCGAAATTTAATTAAAAAGCTTTAGTTAAATGTTTTCTTTTACGGGTATTCGTGCATGTGCGTTCATTATAGAAGCAGCCAGGTAATTTATAAATATAAATGCTGTCGAATATTTAAGTGAGGAGATAAAAGTATTCGTTGACCAACAATTGACATCATTCGTAGTGTTTTCAAAAGTGTGATCAAGTTTTTGAAAGCGATCTAAAACAATTTGCTCATAATTTAATCAGAAATTATCCAAATGCTTACAGCATAAGTTGATTTATTTTAAAAGACATTTACACACCTCTTGCAATTAAGACATTGTATAGGCACAAGGTAAAATATTGTGTTGGCGATGATTAAATTTTGTTTTT
The DNA here is from genome assembly GCA_019049505.1 of Pachyrhynchus sulphureomaculatus. Lineage (NCBI taxonomy): Eukaryota > Metazoa > Arthropoda > Insecta > Coleoptera > Curculionidae > Pachyrhynchus > Pachyrhynchus sulphureomaculatus. The sequence goes on from CM032446.1 coordinate 190,296,173, forward strand.
GAGATATCAAAACTAGTAAACTAAGTAAAAAAAATAATTAATAGATTTTTTAAACTTAACATAATCTCTATAGTGCTATTTTTCGACATACAGGGCTTTCCAGATAAACGTATGTAAATATACACGGAGAGACGATTTAAACCCGGAAGAAGGTTATTTCAAAAAGTCTAAATTTATGGAGAACCAAAACTTTGTTGTTCCACTCCAACAGCAGGACCCACAGGGCTTGCACCGTTCAAACTATTGCCTTTCTATATCAAATTCACGGAGTTGCAACGTCCACCATATAATCCTGATTTACTACACTGCATCTGAAGAAAGAATTCAGAGACTAAAATGTTTCTTCAAATAACAAGTTGAAAGCAGCTATATCATCATTTTTAGTGTTCCGTACGTATCACTTCCGTGTCTGTCTGCCCATCTGACCGTTTGTCACACCCGACTTTCTTCGAAACTCTTTAACATAGAAAGGCAAAAATTGGCACTAATGTAGGAATTGATAACCTCATCAGAGCCGTGTAGTTTTGAAAGTTAAATTTTGACTTAATGGGTTAGTTTTGGGGGTAAAATTGGAAGTGAAAAAAAAAATTTTTACTAGGTCATTTAGTGGGGTGTCAAATGAAAGCTTGTAAAAACACGAGTTTAAAAAGATATATAATGTAATACTTGCGCATACTTTTCTTTGTATTATTTTTAAAAAATTGCGAAAAATCGCTGTCCCTTCCCTTATCTCGAAAAGTATTGACCAAGAAATTTTGAAAAAATTCTGGAATATTCTCCACAGGATGAAGTTTGTGAAGATTGAACAAAAATTATCACTAGTAAATTATCTTTAATAATTTATTTATATATATATATATATATATATATATATATATATATATATATATATATATATATATATATATATATAAAGGATTTTTTACAGCTGACGTTGTCTTCCTTCTCTCAGCCTTTGATTCCATCCGTTTCTATCTTCCCAGTCTCCATCTGTTAGACCCCACCGTCTCTCCACGATCGTCTGGGTCTTCCTCTTTTTCTTCTCCCTATAGGGCTCCACTCCGTTATTTTTTTTCTTTATCCACCTACTATCTTCGCTCCGTCTTATGTGTCCATACCATTTTAATCGTTTTTCTTCAATGGTGTTTATTGCGTTCTCTTTGATGTTCATTCTGCTTCTTATTTCTTCATTTGTTATTCTCTCCATAAGTGTCACTCTACAACATTTTCTCCAATACTCCATCTCTACCGCGTTAATTTTAGATTTATTTCTTTTGTTGATCGTCCATGTTTCTGACCCGTATGTCATTATGCTTTGTATTATTGATTGTATATTGCGTGTTTTGTTTCTCTTTGTAATGTGCTTGTCCCACAGGATCGAATTTAATTGTCTTATGCATGTCCGCGTTTGTCCTAATCTAGCTTTAATCTCTTCTGATGTTGCGTTTTTTGAAATGATGGTTCCTAAATATTTAAATCTATCGGTTCCTTTGATTATTGTTTCGTTATCTACTTCTAGATTCTCCACGTTTCCCACCTTTGTTGTTAGATATTCCGTTTTATCAAAGTTTATTGCTAATCCTGCTTTAGTGTATTCTTCTTTCAGTTTTCTTACCATATAACTAAGGTCTTCCTCATCTTGCGCTATGATTACTTGGTCGTCTGCGAAACTTAGAGTATACAAGTAATCTTCTCGAACTGGGACTCCCATTCCACTACATTTTTGCTTCCATTTTTTTAATGTTTGTTCGAGGTATATTTTGAATAGGTTGGGGATTTAGAGCATCCTTGTAATAGGCCTTTTGATGTTTGGAGTCTATTCCCTACTTTATGTCTTATTTTTATGTTCACTGTGTTATTTTCGTAGAGAGCTTTTACTGCGTATATTAGTTCTTTATCAATGCCTATTTCTTTCATTGCGTTCCATAATCTTTGTCTTGGTACTGAGTCATAGGCCTTTCTTATGTCTATGAAGGCTAGATGAACTTCTCTATTCTTTGCCAGTTTTTTGTCCATTGTTTGTTTTATAGTGTATATGTGGTCTATACATGATTTTCCGGCCGTAAAGCCTGCTTGGTCTTCTCCAATTTTTCCTTTTATATTTTCCTCCATGATATTTTTAATAATTTTTTCCATACGAACGTCCCATACTCGATATTATGCTTAGACCTCTATAGTTTGTGCATTTTCTGCGGTCTCCCTTTTTAAATATAGATACTATATAAGCTTTTGACCATTCCTCTGGTATTTTTTCTCCATTTATCGCTCTGTAGAACATGTTTCTCAGCATTCGATGTAATTTATTAGACCCGTACTTAATCATTTCATTTATCACACCCCCAGGCCCTGCAGATTTATTATTTTTGATTGTTTTTATTGTCTTCTTTACTTCTTCATAGCTTAGTTCTATGTCTTTTATTTCCTTATTCTGTTCTTCTTCCGGGTTCTCTTCTTAGAATTCTTGTCTGTCTTCTGTTAGCAGCTTCTTATAATATTCTTTCCACTTTCGCTTTCTAGGATGTACTCTATTTACGTCTTCTCTCTATTGTTAGTCCTTAATGCTTTAATTATTCTCCATGACTCTGTACTTCTAGTTCCTCCTATATCCTGTTCTACATGTTCGCACGATTTTTCCCATCTCTCGTTCTTTTCTTTGTTTATCATCCTCCTCGTTTCTGCATTTTTCTTTTTATATTTCTGTAGATCTTCTTCTGATTTTGTATTCAGTCATTTTTCGTATAGTCTTTTTTTCTCCTTTATAGGTTCTTTGGTTTTTTCACAGATTCTAATTTTATGTTTCTCATTCTCGTTGTCTTCTTTACCTAATGCTTCTAGGCACGCCTGTTTGATGCATTCTTTTATGTGGTCAAACATCTGTTGGAGGTTGTCGTAGTTAAATTCATTAAATTTTTGATCTAATCGTCGTCTATATAGGTCTCTTATCGTTTCGTCTTGCAGTAAGTCTATTTTGTATTTTATTTCTTTGTCTTTATCTGGTATATAAAAAAAAAATTCAAGGTCATCAGTTTTTAGAAACGATTGGAAAAAACTTTTTTGAAAACTCATTTGAGATAGTTTTGTGAAGTCATTGATCATTTTATACATTCGTAACAAAAATTTTTATTTCGAAAGCAATCAACGTACTGAACACTAATTGCGCAAGTCCGACTTGCCGGTTATTTCAAATGGAATGGAAAAACTCGAGTAGTGCTGAATTAAATTTATTAATAGTAGCAGATAATATTTATATCAAAAAAACATTTTTTTAAGCTCTGCAGCTCTTTATTGCTGTCTAAATAATTTTAATACCATTGTATAATTACAAATGGTAAAATGTTTGTTATGAAAATAAATTTTCACCATCTCTGTATCCACACATACAGCATAGTATACAGTTTATTTAATTTGTTTATGCATACAGGTAAACACTCTAGTGTAATACCTTGACATAATAAATAAATAAATAAGTAAATAAATTATAATACCTAAAAATGGGCCATTTTGTTTCAGATTGACAATGAGAACAAAAAATCGAGATCAAAAAAAAAACTTTCAATCCTTTCAAACTTATCTGTAAAGCCCACATCTTGATATATTTTCCAAAGATTTTTAAGAAGACAAAAAGTTAATTAATCAAAATTTTCATCATTCATGTAATAAGAAATTTAGCGATAAGAAAATGACGAATTAGGGTACATTTTTTATTTTCGTAGATTTTTTCTATACCTTTTCATAAAATAATTTAGTTCATTATTAATTAATTATATTTTTTTTGACATTCATTCAAGTTTTAAGAAGAAAAAAGTGTCTTAACAAAAATATTATCTCGGATTTTACGACTAAATAAATATATTATATTAATTATGAATCAAATATTTTGTTCAATAATAGAGTATTTTTTTTAAATATAGCCTGAATGTCAAAAGCAGGTCATTGTCCTTAATCTTAAGGTGCGTTTGTTTATTATGTAGACCTAATAATACTATGAAGACTAGATTTCTCCAACAGAGCATCAATTTGACATTTTGTGTTCTCACTTTGACATTTCCCGTTGTTATCTTTTCGTAAGTAGAAAAAGCAATAAATGGGTCATCATATTAAAAAAAAACTAATTTTCTAAGAATCAGTATAAGAATCCCTTTTTAAAAATAAAAGATAAATAAGCGAATTAAACTTTTAAGACTGAAAAGGGGGGATTAAAAGCCTAATTTATCAATGTTTGGGACGTAGGAAATACTGAAACAAAAAATAACCGGTCAAGTGTAAGTTGAACTTACGCAATTAGTGTTCCGTACGTTTTTAAAATAAAAAAAAAATTGTTTCAGAGGTATAAAATGATCAGTGACTTCCCAAAACACACCCCAAATGAGTTTTCAACAAAGTTTGTTTCCAATCTTTATTAAACCTTGAATTTTTTTTTATATACCAAGTAAATTATAAAAGGTAATGCACTCGTGATAATTTTCATTCAATCCACACCCCGTGGAGAATATTTCAAATTTTTTTCAAAATTTTTTGATTAGGACTTTTTGAGATAAGGGGGGGACAGCCATTTCTCGCGATTTTTTAAAACTAATACAAAGAAAAGTGTGCGCAAGTATTATATTATATATATATATATATATATATATATATATATATATATATATATATATATATATATATATATATATATATATATATATATATATATATATATATATATATATATATATATATATATATATATATATATATATATATATATCTATATATATATATATATATATATATATATATATATATATATATATATATATATATATATATATATATATATATATATATATATATATATATATATATATATATATATATATATATATATATATATATATATATATATATATATATATATATATATATATATATATATATATATATATATATATATATATATATATATATATATAATTATATATATATATATATATATATATATATATATATATATATATATATATTATATATATATATATATATATATATATATATATCTATATATATATATATATATATATATATATATATATATATATATATATATATATATATATATATTACTCGTGTTTTCAAAAGCTTTCATTTGATACCACACTCGATCACCTAGTAAAACATTTTTTTTTCTCTTCCGATTTCACCTCCCAAAACTAACCCCTCAAGTCAAAATTTAAGTGTCAAAACTACACGGCTCTGATGAGGCCATCAATTTCTATATTAGTACCAAATGTCAACTTTTTATATCAAATAGTTTCGGAGAAAATCGTGTGTGACAGACGGACAGATAGACGGACAGACAGATGGACAGACAGACGAACAGACGGACAGACACCGAAGTGATCTTATAAATGTTCCTTACGGAACACTTAAAATAGAAGAAAATATAATAAAACAGCAAAATAAATAAATATATCATCTTAGTCTTGATGAAATTTTGATAGGCGGCTGGGAGGATCTCCTAAATTTGACATTGTACTGCATAGCATAGCAACCTGGACTAACCTGAAAGTACCACCTATGTTACACTCTGTAAATACAAATTATTGATATATTAGATCAGGTTGCATTATTAACAACAGTTGTCAAAGCTTCTGGTAACATTGTACCCCAATATTCGCCTTCGAATATTGTTTAAAATGTCATTTTTAAAAATTCTTTCGACGATCTCTTTTCGAAAGAGACACTAAAGTCGGCCAATCTAGAATTTTAACCAATTTAACATTAATAGGTCAAAAATAAACTTTTCAACCTAAAAGAGGATTATAAAAATGCGTATAGTAAGTATTTTCCGATAAATTTTCTTCCCTTTATTAAAGTTATTTCCTGGATAAAGAATTGGCAAGTCAACCGTATGATTTAAATAGAAACCAGTTTAGTTTATTATCTTCTATAAGCTTATTGGCTTTTTCTGGCTAATCGAGCAATAATTTTCTCGTTTGTCTTGATTTCTGTTGTTTCATTCAAATTTAAAGTGGTATTAGAATTTTAATTCCATGTGGAATATTTGTCGAATTATGAAATTAGATCAAAAACTTGCAAAAAAATTCTTGAAGTTGTCTAGCTTGTTTCAGCAATGTTCATTGATAACTCCTGCTGCAACTTGGCTTTGAGAAGTCCGAGATTTCTTTATATTATTATCTGTAATAATTTACTAACATACGTAAATTATGTATGAATTCTGAAAATTTTGTGATTTCACAATTGTCATGTAGTGGTTGCACATAGGTGCACTACACTCAACTAACATTGTTAACATTATCGTCGTTTGCTGTGGAAAAGCTTCACAATACGAGGGTTGTATGAAAAGTACCTGGCCTTGACAAGAAACAAACATTTTTATGTGTAAAATTTATTTTATTTTTCCACATAGTCTCCTTTTAGCGCAATATATTTAGTCCAACGTTTTTCTGTTTTCTGTATCCCATGTAAAAAATACGATTTCTCCAACCCTTCAAAAGAGACGTTTGTTCCAGCAATTACCTCATCATTTGAGCCAAATATTTTTCCGGAGAGCCATTTTTTTATATTCGGAAATAGCCAATATTCGCTGGGGCTAAATTTGGCGAATATGGTAGATACAGAAGCAATTCGTATCCCAACTCATGGAATTTTGCCATGGCGATGACACCAGTTTACACGCGTGCATTGTATTGATAGAAGAATTTTTTTTTTTTTTCGTCACGCGTACGTTTTTCTTTCACAACATGATTAAAACGATTTAATAAGTTGACAGAATATTCTCTATTAATCGTTCTGCCGTTTTCAAGATACGTGGATTATGCCGCGTGCATCCCAAAACACTGTGTCCATGACTTTGTTGGCTGATAAAGTCGCCTTGGCTTTCTTTGGCGCTGATTCGTAACGGAAAACTCACTGTTTGGACTCCTCTTTGGCCTCTGGTGTACTGTTATGATTCATGTTTAGTCAACTGTTATGAATCGATGCCAAAAATCATTCCGATTGCGCTTTTACGTATCGAAATATTCTTTTGAAGTTGGCACAAGGTGCGTGTTTATTGTCATTTCTGAGCAATCGCGGCACTCATCTTATGGAAAACTTTCTCATATCCAAATGAGCTGTTAAAATGTTCTACATCCGTTCAAATGAGATGCCCACAGTCTCAGCAAGCCATCTCACGCATTTTCACTGTCAGATCTTTTATCACTACATCGTGGATTTTTTCAATCATTTCTGAGATGGTGACCTCATTTGGACGACCTGGACATTCTTTATCATAAATGCTTGTGCGGCCGCGTTTGAATTGAGTTGTCCAATTTTTTATGGTCTATAACGAAGGTACAGGATCCCCACTTTTATGTCATCATTCTTCTCCTTTCTCAAAAACAAAAATATTTTTTTACTGCTCAATATTCAATTTTTCCCATTGTTGTAAAATCACAAAAGTTGTTCTATTTAAATGGCTGCCACTCACAAACTAAATCACGCAGCGACTCGAAAATTTGACAGGATTCTTGTGAAAGGTTATATTTACGAAAAATATAATTTTTTAAATATTAATAGCGCCATCTCTGGCCGAGGATAGGTACTTATCATGCAATTCTCGTACATTAACAGTCTTTTTCATATAAGTTCTTAGAGTGGCCCTATATCTCATATATATATATATATATATATATATATATATATATATATATATATATATATATATATGATTATCGGGAATCGGTCTGGACTGTAAATAAAACTCTTTTCTTCTTTAAAAAACTCAATATTTCGTTATCGTTTGATAACTTCTTCGGGAGTAACTACAAAATTAATACACCTATATTAACACACTATTCTCTTTCGTCAAGGCATTAAAATATTGAAAAATAAAACAAACAATTATGAAACAAACGAACAATCAATTAAAACACGTACGAAAATGCGAGTTTGTCCTCAACATCTCGATTTACTACAACAACTGAGAGTAAATAGCCTCGGTACATATGCACTGCCGTGAATTCCAAACGAAACGGAAAAACAGCAACAGAAAAACGTCTTTAATTTACTTTATACTAAGAGGTAGCAAATCTTTATTTGTTTATTATTGCTGTAATTGTAAATGATTAATACCTATTAATTATGTTGCTATATATAATTACTAAGTTGATTAGTGTCTGATTTATAGTTAGTTGACTTTGGGTCCCTGTTGATATGGTACATTTCTTTAAAAAGTCTCCCTTTATAGTTGTTGTCATGAGCTAAGATTTTAACGTTGTTATAGTCAAAATTATGACCCGTTTTCAAATTATGTTGCACCACAGCACACGAATTCTTTCCCAATCGGGAGTCACTCCTGTGCTGTGTGAGTCTCTGTTTCAACCACTGAGCTGTCTGCCCAATATAACACGCTTCACATTGTAAACAAGATAATCTATAAACTACAGAGTTATTATATAAAATAGGTGTTCTATCCTTTATTTTTGAAAACAGGTCAGAACCTCGTATGCTGTTATATTTCGCAATTTTTATATTTGGAAAATCTCTGAATAAGGCGACAATTGAGTTTGTGATTGGCTTTATAAATTGTAGCTTCCTGTATATCCTATGCTGCGCAGGCGTCTCGTCAGTAGGGGCATCAATACTATCCGAATTATAAATTAATTTTTCGCAAAATGTGTATAGGGTAGGCATTGTTGACAAAAATGTTATACAGCTCGTCTAGGTTTCTTTTTCGAAACCTATTATCACTGATGCGTATGACCCTGTTTTTCATTGCTATTACGGTGTTAAATTTTTGGTTTTTTGGGTGATTAGAGAAATAATTAATGAATCTGCCTGACGCTGTGGGTTTTTTATACCAGTCAAGTATAATACTGTTGTCACTCGTTCTTATTACTTTAGTGTCCAAAAAAGGAACACTGAAGTCCTGTTCTATTTCGATAGTGAATTGTATATGTGTGTTGAATGCATTAAAATAGTTTAAAATGATTTCTGTATTACAGCGCAAATCAGATCATCAACATACTTGTACAAAAAGGGTAGGTTGAATGGTAATTGAGGAACCACCGTTTCCAAAAGATGGTCCAACACCACCTTGGCTAAAACTGGACTGATAGGAGACCCCATTGGAATTCCAAAAATTTGTTTGAAAAATTTTTGGTTGAAACTAAAATATGTGTTGTTGAAGATGAATTTAATGAGAATCAAGAAATTATGCTTTGAAAATTCATGGTTTTTGTTTGAATCAGTTCCCACTTTTTTCCAGAATAGTTAGGATTAAGTCTAGAGGTATATTTGTAAACAAGGATACTACATCCAAAGATATTAATACATACTCTTCTGGTAATGTCAGTCCCTTTATTTTGTTAACAAACGAGAAGGTGTCTCTAACATTGTAATCCGTGTCATCCTCAAAAGCAACGCTCAAAATTTTAGCTAAGTATTTTGATAGATTGGATGTCGTTGAATTCACTGAACTTATAATTGGTCTCAGAGGAGTGTTTGTTTTGTGAATTTTGGGTAAACAGTAGAGTTTGGGAAATGTGGAATTGCAAATTACTAACTTCTTGTACAGTTGTTCATCTATTTCGCCTTTATTCTTTAAAAATTTTGATTAAATCATTAAAGCTTGTTTGTATAGTACTGGTAGGGTCTTTAGATAGTGAAGTGTATGTCGTCTCGTCTTGTAGTAAAGTTTTAGTCTTATGAATATACTCATTTTTGTCCATTGCAACAGTGCACCCCCCCTTGTCCGATTGAAGGATGTAAATCTCCGGATGAGATCTTAGGAATTCTTTTGATTTTTTAAAGATACGAATAAGCCAATGGGGTTTCTCAAATTTTGATTTATAAAAGAAGTTAGTTACTAAATTAGTTGCTCTCGCTCTGAGAATATCCTTAGAATTCTCTGGGTGTCATCAATTATATTTTCAATCTCCGCCAATAGACTGCCAACGTTAATATCTTTATACGTACCCGGCACACCAAATTTGGGACCCAGTGAAAGAAAGTCAGAAACATCTTTAGGGATTTCAACTTTAGATATGTTTTTGAACCACTCTGTATTGTTTTTAAATAATTGTTGGTCATTAGTGTTGTTGTTCATTAACTTTTGAAATGTCTGTAAATTCTTTTGTTTAATCTTGTTAAACCGGAAGTTAAATTTTTGCTTAACTCACTTTTCATATTCATTAAATATATGTGGAGGCAAATAGCTTTGTAATTTTAATCGAATGTCCGTCAACCTCCGCTGTCCAATCGAGATGCTGTTACAAGTCAGTTTTACTTCGAAAGACACAGTTTTTTTTACTTAAACTATTAATAAAAATTATCTACCTTGGTTGTACTGCCGTTTGTATAACATTTTTGTCAACAATGCCTACCCTAAACACATTTTACGAAAATTAATTTATAATTCGGATAGTGTTGATGCCCCTACTGACGAGACGCCTGCGCAGCATAGGATATACAGGAACCTACAATTTATAAAGCCAATCACAAACTCAATTGTCGCCTTATTCAGAGATTTTCCAAATATAAAAATTGCGAAATATAAACAGCATACGAGGTTCTGACCTGTTTTCAAAAATAAAGAATAGAACACCTATTTTATATAATAACTCTGTAGTTTATAGAATATCTTGTTTACAATGTGAAGCGAGTTATATTGGGCAGGCAGCTCAGTGGTTGAAACAGAGACTCACACAGCACAGGAGTGACTCCCGATTGGGAAAGAATTCGTGTGCTGTGGTGCAACATAATTTGAAAACGGGTCATAATTTTGACTATAACCACGTTAAAATCTTAGCTCATGATAAAAACTATAAAGGGAGACTTTTTAAAGAAATGTACCATATCAAAAGTACCCAAAGTCAATTAACTATAAATCAGACACTAATCAACTTAGTATTATATATAGCAACATAATTAATAGGTATTAATCATTTATAATTACAGCAATAATAACAAATAAAGATTTGCCACCTCTTAGTATAAAGTAAATTAAAGACGTTTTTTTCTGTTGCTGTTTTTCCGTTTCGTTTGGAATTCACAGCAGTGCATATGTACTGAGGCTATTTACTCTCAGTTTGTTGTAGTAAATCGAGTTGTTGAGTGTTGGGTTCCAGGACAAACTCGCATTTTCGTACGTGTTTTAGTTGATTGTTCGTTTGTTTCATAATTGTTTGTTTTATATTTCAATATTTTAATTCCTTGACGAAAGAGAATAGTGTGTTAATATAGGTGTATTAATTTTGTAGTTACTCCTGAAGAAGTTATCAAACGATAACGAAATATTGAGTTTTAAAGAAGAAAAGAGTTTTATTTACAGTCCAGACCGATTCCCGATAATCATATATATATATATATATATATATATATATATATATATATATATATAT